>JAKZHN010000019.1:83660-667272 GCA_037179335.1 Cyclaneusma minus
CCCCCCCCCCCCCCCCCCCCCCCCCACCCCCCACCCCCCCCCCCCCCCCCCCCCCCCCCCCCCCCCCCCCCCCCCCCCCCCCCCCCCCCCCCCCCCCCCCCCCCCCCCCCCCCCCCCCCCCCCCCCCCCCCCCCCCCCAACTTACCAAAACTCCAGACCCGAAACTCCAAGCTGACAAAACACCACCGCCAAACCATACAAAAGAAAACAGACTTACCAAAGTCCCAAACTCCAAACTCCAAACTCCAAAGATTCAAAGACAAAAGAGAAAGCAGAACCACCTACCTCTTCATACAATCATACCACACCACAACTCCGCCCCCAAAACTCCGCCCCAGTCGCAGTCCTCCCTCCGCCTCACACAGCCGGCGCGGCCCGGAACCATGTCTGAGCTGTCCTAAACATAGTCCACGAGCCTGTCAGGAGGGCCCCCAGCAACCAGAACGCCCATTTGTTGTCCGACTCCTCGTCGCCGCCTTGGACGAACAGTGTGGCGTTGCTGGCGTGGAGGCTGCGCGGGCTGTAGTGGGAGAAGGAGGCGTTGGATTAGGGGTAGGGGGGTTTGGGACTCATCTTGTGTGTGGGTGTGTGTTGGCTGTGTTTGCGGGTTCTTGTTCGATCCAGCGAATAGAACTAGTCTTGAGCAAAGAATCGGGGTCTTTACTCAAGGGCCTGTGGACAGGTGGGGAATGGAATGTGGATTGGATGTTTGTGTGGTGTTTATAGTACTGCGATTGAGCTTCTGCGGTATCTGTTGCTCGATTGTTCGGACGTTGTTTCTTTGTTGTTCTTCTTCGAAATTGTTCTCAGGACGTTGTCGACAGCCGTGTTGGAGGAACTTGTTCACCGTTTCACGGCAGACCTATTTTATCAAGACCGCAAAAACACATTTTCTCAGTCCTGCGCACGCCGGGCTTCGAACGCATGACGTCTAGTGGCATGGTTGCGGATTATCGAACTTTTGGTCAGAAAGACAAAAAGGCAGCTTCACAACCACTTCACCAGGATGTAGATGTTTCAGCCGCGCAGTAGAAAGGTGGAGAATTAGGATTCTTATACCTGGGTAGAGTATCTGGCCGGGAGCGAATCGTTGGATGCTTCCCACGACGACTCGATGTCTGTGCGAATTTTGCTACTCACTTTCGAAGGCCAGATCACAAGTGGGGCTTCACTAATGTTCTTCACTTGTATTCACAGTGGTACGGGTACAGAAGAAGGACAAGAAAAGAACATGAACTTGGAGAGTGTGTGACGCGCGAGAGAGTACCTACTCGCGGAGACAAAGGCCTTGTGTGGCGTGGATCTCGACTTCTTCCCTATTGCGCTTGCAAATCCCATCGAACTTCTCTTTTCAGTCATACCTCGCCGAATTTCTAATCCCAGTGTTGACTGTTTCTCGTACCATAACCCGGTATCTGTACCTAGTCAAGTGTAGACAGTAAAACGCATACGTGACCCACCCCTTCTCACCACACAATTTTCAAACTTCCGCGACTTATTTAAAAAGCCTCCATTCTGCCCCCAGACTAACACGCTCCAACCCCCCCCCCAACCAAACAAAAAGCAAACCAAGAATGAAATCGAAAATGAACAACTGCTTATACTCCGAAGCCACGCGCCTCGAAAAAGCGCACCAAGAACAGCTCAAACTCTTGCACAACATCTGCTTTAATCTCCAGCCAAGCCCGCACCCCATTCCAACTCCCTCATATCCCCAAAGCCCAGTTTTCGAGTGCTGCGACGAGGTATATTTCAACGAAGCTTGACATCTTCCGCACAAACAACCTGCCAATCCGACCCAGATAATGCCAGATTCCCAGTACAGAACTCCTTTCATGCCTGCTATATTCATTAACCCACCCAGCTCCAACCCTGCGCTCAAAACCCCCTCAATCACAAACCCATCTCCAAACACCCCAGTCCGCAAAAACCCCGCGCCCAAACCCGCAGAACTAGTATCTGATACTAAGGAAACGCTCGTGATCCTCGTTAGTTTTCAATTCTTCATCGCATTCACTTTCTGGGCAGCTTGGAACCTCATACCTTCAAGTTCAAATATCTCCACTTGCGCAGATTTCTTGTACAGTACTCCATCACAATGCGTGTTTGATCTAAACCTACAATTGCGAGTATCAAATTGTGAGGAAATTAAGGAAATTACTAATATTGGGCTTTTACGGCGGCCAGTTAATGGGTGATGTGTAGCTTTGCTATGGTGCTAGCAGGCGTACTCTGGATCGCCATGACTGGGATTCCGGCTGCGAGAGAGTCGCAGATGACCTGGAAGAATTCATTCGGGACATAGCGACGTTGGCGTGTGATGAATAACGTATTGAATGCTTGTTTCGAGATCTGGAATCTGGAGGGGCAGTAGCAGGTAGCAAAATGAGCTGGCTGTTCGTTTACTTCATTTGATGAAGCATTAGCGATTTTGCGAAAATTGGCTGAATGTATGTACAGTGGGATCGAAATGGTCTGCAGCCCCTTTTTAAATGATGGGTTTTATGGAGGTGAGGCTGGCTACTATCACGTGGGTAAGCTGCCAAGCTAGAGTGGAGCTCCTAGCGGTCATAAAAGAGAGAATCTCTTCACGACCGCTAAGAGCTCTTCTCTTTACCAATCACGATTGCTTCGTTAGTCGGGCAGTTTGAATCACCCTCTCTCCTCTCTTAAACCATTTATTTATAGCTAATTACATAGCGTACGGCCCTGCAGCGGCAGAGAGCTAGCCCCAATTCAGCCCCAGGCTCTTGCGTTGAGTCCCCGTAATGGCTCTAAATAGCTTCAGCTTCAAGTGGCGCAAGAGCTTGGGATTTGAGGCTAGCTCCGGCCCCTGCTTGGCTGTGCCCCAGGCAATACAAGAAAGTCAAGAATTTCCCTTTTCCTTTTCCTTGCATGCCCGTGACTCACTACGCCATAAATCGAGATATAAATAGCATTGATCAGACTTTTTTTCGCCTGGGTGTAGGCTCATCAGTCACCACAATTTTCGAACCTCGTCACACAATATACAGTATACACAAAGACCCCGGATAGGCAGCAGGCCGCAGACAACAGCATAGTTGAAAGTGTCTCTCATTCACGGATCAATATCTGGTAATTGAAAGTGTCAAGCTCAGTAAATCTAACTAAAGTGGTATCTATACTAGTATCAAACAAAGAAATGTCATCGCGGAAATTACCTAACTAGGTATTAGAATTTCGTAATTCAGTGGTCATTCCAGACCTCTCGCTCAAATCCAGGATCGCTTTATCCATGATTCATATATCTGGACTGGTGAACATCTTTGCTGGTGCGTATGCAGCTCTCGTATCGGGAACTATGGATCCCTTCGAACGGGGTGGGGAGTATTCGATGCTATCATTTTCCTGGCCGAGCGCCGGGAAGTCGGAAACTGATGGCATGGGGGTTGCGAAAGAACCCCGATAGGACCCCGGAAGCTGTAGCTTCTGTGGAGATGGCCCTAGCTGCGGAGGTCGAAGTGCTGCTAATCAGCAGCGATGCTTTCGGTTCCGCAATCTTCCCCCGTGTCTTTCGACCCCGTCCCTCACCCCCAACATATCCCTTAAATTCAAATCCGTCCACATACATCCCCCCTTTCAAACCTCCTCTTTCCCCTTCTCCCCCGCCGCCTCCGCCCTCTTCGCCCTCTTCTCCTCCTTCTCCCTCACCCTCGCCTCCTCCTCCGCCTTCAGCCCCGTCTTCGTAACCTCATGCTCCTTATTCAACTTCTGCACTCCGATAAAGAAACTAATAAAAAGTCCCAGAGCTGCAAAGCAGACGTACATGATCCACATCGTCCTTAGACTCTCGTAGAAAGCCGTCTGCGCAACCTTGCGTTGATTGGCGGGAAGAGCTTGCACAATGCCTACAGCAGCACCCGCAGAACCGCCTTTCAGCTCGTTGGCTACGGAAGTGCCGAGCGCGGAAACTAGCGTGGAGTAGTGCTTGTTCATCTGGTTTTGGAACACTACGGAGCCGATGACTACGGAGATGGCAGTCGACATGTTCCTCACAAACCCAAATGTTGCAGTTGCGGAAGCGATGTCTTTGGGCTTCACCTTCGTTTGCAATGCGATTAGAGGGCTCTGGAAATTAGGTCCGACGCCAATACCGGCGATGATTTCGAAGATGATGATTTTGGCCCAGCTGGCGGTTGAGTCGAGGTCGATAAATAGGCCGAAGCCGATGGTCATTACGGTCATGCCGAAGATGATGGCGGGGAGGTATTTGCCAGTCTTCTTCATCCAGATACCGGTGCCGGCGGACATGACGGAGAGCGAGAGGGCGAAGGGGAGGAGGTAGACGCCGGAAAGAAGGGGTGTTCCGCCGATCACGGCTTGGAAGTAGAGTGGGAGGTAGTAGGAGCCGGAAATGAAGACGAAGCCGTGGCAGAAGCAGACTCCTAGTGCTGCGACGTTGGAGCGGTATTTGAAGAGGCGGAGAGGCATGACGGGGTACTTGGCGACTTTCCATTCATTGAGAAGGAAAAGACCGATGGTGAAGATGCCGAATACGATTAGACAGATGACTGTTGCTGAGTTCCAGGGGTAGGTGACACCGCCAAACTCCAGTCCTAGAAGCAGCATCAATACGCCGCCCACGATTGTTAAACTTCCCAGCCAATCGACAGCCTTCAACCCATCCCACACAGGCGTCCTAGGATTATCGAGATGCAGAAAGAAGAACAGACAAGCAAAAGCCGCGCCCGTAATCGGCAAATTGATGTAAAAGCACCATCTCCACGACACCTTTTCCGTAAACACGCCTCCCAGAATCGGGCCCACAGCGCTCGCAAAAGCCCACACCATGCCAATCAACCCAAAATAGGTTCCCCGATTGCGCATGCTGAACAGATCGCTAATGCAAATATTCACCAGGACGATCAGACCTCCGCCACCAATTCCCTGAATAGCTCTTGCTGTGATGAGCATGCCGATGTTCACACTGACTGCTGCGATCAAGCTGCCAATCCAGAAAACTCCTGCGGCGCAGAGCAGAATGGGCTTGCGTCCCCAGATGTCGCTGAATTTTCCCCAGGAGGGTGTTGATGCTGCGTTGGCGAGGAGGTATGCGGAGCCGATCCACGTGTATCCCGCGTTTGAGTGGAAGTATTCTGAGATGGTAGGTAGCGCTGTAGTGATGATAGTCGTATCCAATGCTGCCAGAAAGACAGATGCCATGAGGGAAGCCATGATAACAACGGTCTGTAACCTCGTCCGCTCATCTTCTGGACTTGCTGGCTTCTGCTTTGGTTCAGCGACAGCGGGCGCATCTGGCTCGCCACTTGCTCCATTCGCGTTGCCATTTTCGCTGACGATGGGGTTTTCGTGGTTCGGTTTTGCGGCGTCGCGGCTGTCGATGGAAGACCCAATGTCCTGTTCTCGAAAGGTCGTCCCTCCATCAGCTCCAGGCCCAGCTTCTGCCTCTGCCTCCTCGACCTTCCTCATCTCGAGGGGTTCGTTCTTCGATTCTGCCATTTCGCCCAGTTTTCCAGCGACGAATTGTGGTGAAGTATTGAAAGAGCGACTTGTTAAAAGAAGAGCTGCTGGGTGTCCTGTCAAGAGCGTCCTCGTTGCATCATTAAATATCTCGCGGCGTCAATTGTCGCAAAAGTGAAGCAAGCAAGTTGTTTTTGTCGAAGACTCAAATCGAAGTGTCACAAAGTCCGCAAACTCCAGCAGTGCTCAAAGGTCCGGTTAAAGTCCGAGCGACACCGAATACAGTCACCGCCTCCGCGCAATTTCCTTTCTAGGACTAGACCGGGACACCTTGACAGCTAGAGTATTTCCAGGGGTCGGTTGCGTGGCTGATGGCAAAAAGTCAGAAATTGGGTTCGCGTCATCGATTCTGGTCCTTGCGTCCGGAAAAATCCCACTTCGGAGAAAACACGATAAAACCGAGATCGTGATACACCACCAACTTGGTTCTCGGGAATAGCAACCATCGAACGAATAGAATCACGAACACACGCGTCTGAACGTTTCGAAGGCGAACGATTTCTAATATTCACTCCTTATCGTCTCTATCATTTTGTTATCGTTGCGGCACAGTCACACCCATTGATCCTTCGTCGCATGGCCTTCCCGCCGTGCCACTCGACTCCTCTGCGAAAGCTTCAAGTCTGCCAATCGCCTATGTATGTTCCCAACCCTCGCACAAGAATAAGATCGCTGCACGGGGACCAGCCGCAAAGCTTGGTAGGCTTGTCCAACTGCACGGTTCACGTCGACGAGAACCTCCAACGGTATTTGCCCTCTGTCCTTTGAGCCTCCAACTTCGGAGAAAAACCCGTGCGACGTCGGGCAATCACCGAACAAATACGACACGTCGTACAAAACTGAATGTACAATATGTAGAGACGGTAAGGGTAGACTCCGAGGCCTCGGGCTAAACTGAAAGCACGACTCCGAATATCTAACCGTCGAAACTTCATAAGGGTACCCGAGATTATGAGGCAAACAGACATGGCAGATTCTCCAGGACCACCAAGCCTCTGTCTCCCTAGCCGCTGGACTTCGCTGGCTGAGATATTAGCCACAATTACTTGATGGGCCAGCCCAAGGAACTCCGAATCTTGTCCCCTCATCTTAGCTATTCCCCTAGAGTCCTGGAAAGACAGAAAAATCACAAAGCGGCGACATCGACCCGCCTTTGACAACCTTGGAACTCAGGGGTTGAGGAGAATACTCTCGTCAAGAACAAACAAATCTGTAATGTGCGTGCGTCTGCCCAAGAAAGGCAAAAAAAATGAATTCTAGAAGCAACAACGCTACCGCTATGAAACAAGAAATGCAAATCATAGACCTCATTAAAAACCCTCCAAGTACAGTCCTGTATTCCTTCACCATCCTCTCAACTCACATCCACCATCTCCAGGTCTCTGACCTACCCCTCAGTCTCCTTCCTCCCCACCTCTGATCCCCCACCCTCCTCAAAATCCTCCCTCCTAATCCCACTCCTCTCACACATCCCCCTAAAAATGCCCCCCGCCTCATACAACCTCACCGGCGCATCCAATTCCGCAATGCGCCCCGCATCCATCACGCAAATGCGATCATAGTGGATAATCGTGCGCAGGCGATGCGCAATACAGAGCAGCGTCTTGCCTTTGAAACCTGTCGCAATCGTCTGTTGGATCTTCTCGTCCGTCTCCATGTCCACGCTACTCGTCGCTTCGTCACATACAATAATCTGGCTACCCCTCACCAGCGCTCTCGCAAGCGCCATCAATTGCCGTTGCCCCAGCGAAAAATTGAGGCCTTCTTCTTCCACGAGTCCGTCGAGGTGGATACGGCCTGGTGATTTGTCATCTAGTTGTGCGTCCGCGGAGACGAGATCGGCTTGACGTAGTGCGGACCACAGTTCGAGGTCGGTGTGTTCGTTGAACGGGTCTAGGTTGCTGCGAATGGTGCCGCGAAACAGCGTGGGATCTTGCGGTATGATAGCCAATCTGGAACGCAAATCGTACAGCCCGATTTTCGAGATATCGACACCGTCGATGGTGATGCTGCCGCCGGAGACTTCGACCAAGCGGAAAAGCGTGGACATGATGGAGGATTTGCCAGCGCCGGTTCGCCCAACAACGCCAATGCGCTCGCCGCCTTTTACGTGCATAGTGAGACCCTGCAGGACGAGGGGGAGGTCGGCACGGTAGCGCATTTCCACATTATCAAAGATGATTTCTCCTTTTTCGGGCCAGCTGGGGCGCACTTCGATGGTGTGCAGAGGCGCTTCTTGCTCGAGTGCGTTGGCGTAATAATGGATACGCTCAGCAGAATTCATGCCATTTTCGACCTCAGCAAGCTGGCGGACGGAGAACTGAAGCATCTGGACGATGGAGAGGATGTAGGAGAGCACGAGACCGGCGATGGAGGGGCTGACGTCGAAGCGGGAGGTTACGACTAGGATGCCGGTGGTGAAGACCAGGAGGTTTCCGATGGCGTCGAGTCGAGTGGCGAGCCAGCGTTGGTTGGAGAAGGTTAGATAGTAGGCGCTGTCCATTTCGTCAATGGATGCTCGAATGCTTCTGATGAAGTTGCTCTGGAGACCGTAGGCACGGATACTGGCTACTCCAGACAGACCCTCGGAGAATTTGGAGAATACTGCTGAGCGGAGGACGGCTTCGAATCGTTTCATCTCGCGAGCAGATGCTCGGTAGAAAGAGGCGGAAAAGAGGAAGAGGAAGAAGAGGGGGACGAGGGCGATGGCGAACTTGTGGATGTTAGCATTCTCTGAGACAGTGATTCAGTAGTAAGGGGAAACTCACGTAGTAGAAGTAAGCAATAATCAAGGCGAAGACGGCGATGATGGTGGCCAAGGTCAAGAAATACATTCTCATGGCATCGGACAGGTTGTTGTCCATCGTGTCCACATCTCTGCTGAATCTGTTACTTATCCTACCCAACGGCGTAGTGTCGAAGAAGGACATCGGTGCCCTCAAAACCCGTGTAAGAGCTTGATTGAGCAACGTGCGACTTGCGTTTGTTCCCATGACAGACAAAACACTCGAGAACAGAAAAAGCATCAGAGCTTGGACTGCGCCCAATGCGCAATAGACGCCAATGTACAATCCAGTACTGTAGTTGAACTTATTTGACGTCCAGTAGGAGAGCCACAAACTCGTGGAAATGTTTGCACCCTGAGATAGAATGAGGATGACAAAGACGGCGACTGGGAAGAGCAGAGATCCGGACGCTTTACAGTAGGCCACGTAGGTAGACCAAGGCACACTCTTGACAGCCCGCTCTTCAGCTTGCATCAAGCCCTTTGCTTTCGGTCGCTTCTTAACTACCTTTTTCTCGTCCTCCTTCTCATCCTCTTCTTCATCTTCTTCCTTTTCCTCCTTCTCTTCGCTGGCAGTGGTATTCAACAGAGTTCTAAAACCCTCGTTGTTCGCCATAAGATTGTCGAAAGTGTCGATGGCTTGGATTTTTCCATCTTCCATCCAAATGATCCGGTCGCATCGATTGAGCACCCAGAGTTGATGCGTGGCCAGAATACGGCATTTATCTTTGAGCAGACCCAAGATGGCATTGTCGAATATGTGCCTTCCAACGTGAGCATCCACAGCGCTGAGAGGGTCGTCCATGATTACAAGATCGGCGTCATAGTAGATAGCACGAGCAATATTCAGGCGCTGTTTCTGTCCACCCGAAATAGTAATTCCTCTCTCGCCGATTTCCGTAGCGTCGCCATTTGGTAAAATCTCCAGATCGGGACCCAAAGCGCAAGCGTCAATAACAGTCTTGTACCAGTTCTTGTCAAACTCCTTCCCGAATAGGATGTTGTCTTTCAAAGTGGCGTTCTGAATCCAAGAGTACTGAGGGCAGAATGCTCTCTGGGCACCTAGAATAAATTCACCCGATTCTTTGCGCATGTCGCCGGCCAGAGCTGCAAGGAGGGAACTTTTGCCGGACCCAACACCACCGATGATAGCAACAAGCTCGTTCCTGCCAACACTGAAGTTGATATCCCGTAGTTTGAACGGCTCACGATCCTCATGTGTGCTGCCATCCTCAGGGGTCGCTTCACCAGATGACTGCAAGTCTTTTGCGGCCTCGACCTTCTTTGCCTGGATTTTCGCCTCTTTGACCTCCTTCTTGCTTTGAGGTTGATCTGGTCCATCTTTCTGGGTCTGATTGCGTTCCCAGGTGAAATTTGCATTCACCATTTCAGCAGCATTGACACCGTCCGGCTTCCATATGGCCTCGTCTTTCGATTCCTCGGCCAAGAGATATTCTTGAACACGACCAAGAGAGGACCATGCATCGACGACTTGACCAATGACCATCGGAAGCAAATTGAGTGGCATTCGCAGTGAGTTGAACAGGGCGAGAGACGAGAAGACCGACGCTGGAGCTAATCCATGGTCTGTAAGAGAATAGGTGATGAACGCCAACATGGAAGCGAAGATGGGAAGGGACATCGAGACGGCCAGAATAGCATTTCGAGTTGCCAAGAGAATTTGGATGGAGCGGATTTCTTTGATTCGGATAGCGCCGATTTGTTTGAGAAAAGCACTTTCCCATCCAAAATACTTCACGAATCTGACCGCCTGGAGGATCTCCTGTGTCAGGCTAACACGCTGATCGGTCATTTTGTTGATATTCTTTCGTCGTTTGAAGAGATATCCAACCGCCTTGGTAAGTCCGGGCATACCAATAACCAGCAGTGCGTAACCGGCCAAGGCACTGTAGCCGATGTTGATGCAGAGAACGATGAGAACGAGAATAACCTGGATGGGTGCGGTCCAGACCAGATGAAACATCCCGCAGGCTTCGCCAATACGATATGTATCGACAGACATCAAGTTGACGACTCGACCATTCCCCCAGCCTACGCCCTCACCAGCGATGCCTTTCTTGTCGAGCTGAGCAGCGACATTCTTCCCAAACTTGTCCTTCTTCGTTTTCTTGTCCTTTGCTGCGTTTTCGGCATTAGAAACATTTTCTTTCTTATTCTCAGCACCAGTGATCGCTAGTCCACCAGCCTTTGCGCGGCCCGAGATGACCATAGATTTCTCAAAGATGACCGATATCAGAGCTGCTCTCGACTGTGCTCCCACCAGGAATCCTCGGTAGATGTAATGATTCGTAGCCATACTTTGACATATCTGCATCGCCGTCACTCCAAATACTAAGCCGAGACCCTTTCCAATCGAGGGTGCGGGGGTATGCTCGACTTGGGCAACGTAAGCATCGGTGGCGAACTGGATGAGATAGCGAAGTGTGTACGGCGTCATAACCTGGAAAATGGCCGACCACAATTGACAGAAACCACCAAGCCAGAACTCAAACTTGAAGGTTTCGTGGAGAGACCAGAATACGGGGAATTGGTCGCCACGTGCTACACGCTTTTGGAATGACTCCTCGAACCGTGCGGTCATGACATCTACGCTTCGATCAGGATTGACCAGCCAGATATCATTATGCTCGAGTGGTCTTTTGTAGCCAGTCTGGTAGAAGTGTTCAGCACGATATCATTCAAGGTATAGTTTACCGAAATCACGGGACGACTTACTGTCATCATTGGCTGCATCCATTGGAAGGTGAGCTTGGAGAGGAAGGACGCAGTGTATTCCCGGGATACCTCTCTCTCCTCGGGGACCGGTGGGGCTCTGCTCCATCGTAGGGGATTCAGCTGCTTGTACCACTTTTTCTTCTCTGGCTCGTTTGGTGTCGGGGCACCAGATACAGCGCTCGCTGAGGTAGCATAGCTCTGCGTGGGCTTCAACCGCGGTTTCTCAGCCGAATCTTCGCCGCTCTGCGCGTCAGATGATGGACCCTTTTCAGTAATCTCCAGCTCGTCCTTTTCTTCTTCGGTGGCCACTGGCTCTTCGTGCGTTGTGCTGTAAGCAGCAACCCTGGGGTCTACGACCTCCTCTTTCTCTTCCTCTGGGCGGGCCATGGTGGGCCGGGCTCAAGATGCTGCTTTCTTAATGGCGAATCTGGGAAAACATGAGATGTGAGGTCTGAGGAAGTCCAATGTTTGCCACAGTGAGGCTAGCTGTAGCGGAGACGCCACAATTCTCCGGTCCAGCAAACGGTAGGTGACGGCGGGCAAGCTCGACCACTGGGTATCGGCAACGAAGATATTTAGAAGCCGACGTCAGGTGGAAGGTTGCACAGCCAAGATTTGAAACGTGGACGGGACGCGCATCATAGATCTGGAGAGTGGGGAAGAGATGCTCGGTTGACAACGCGAGGTCATGGACGAGAAAGGATCTGGAGAATGGGATGTTCAGTTGGAACAATGGGCATTGTTGACTGCGGAATGCATCAAAGACTGATATTCAAGGCTAGACGGCAGGTGACTTTTCAATGAGACGAATGAGTGGAAATGGTGCTGACAGCGTATAGGACATCCTGGTGGATCTTCCACGGCTACATGCCTGCCACAGATCATTATCGAGGACAAGGGGGTACATATCATGTCAAAGTCCGGACTTTCGTGCCACCAGAAGGACTTTGCTCTCTTAAAGCCGAGGTGTTTGTAAGCATGGAGAGACACTTGTCTCTAGTATTCAGCAGGACGAAAGTCGTATGTGGCGGACTGCTAGCTCCACTTTGTAAAAGCCGGCCATTTGTTTCCCAAAATCTCAAGTAGAGTACGAAATAGTGTAGTCCCGAGGCACCGTGTCGGAGGAGCTTTGGGACTGGGGGAGCTTGAGGGGGAGCTTAAGCACGGAGTCGCCGATTTCCCGACCTCTTCTGCAGTCGGTTAAGTCGTCCGAGAGATAAGAAAAATCAAGACGATCACCCGAATTGGCGAGCAGGGACGGCTCGTAAAAGTCCGTATCCTATTGGTTGAGTCCGTACGACTTCCCGTGTCAATCCCTTGGCCTGGAGCACCTATTTGAACATGTTCTAGATTGCTCGTAATCTGTTAGTCAGCATCTCGATATCGGCTAGATTACTTTAGTCCCCGCGGCTTTCTGGGCCAACATGCGCAAACCTGCCCGTGGTACGCTACCAACCATTTGCACCACATCGACAAGCTTCATCACGCATCACCTATCGCATCAGCTAAGGTACCCACCGCATCGGCCACGGCTGCCAAACCACTCACTACCATGTCAACAAACCCTCCACCATCTCCTCCTCCATCTGAAGCGATGATATTAGCACACAAAGAACTAGACAGCAAGCAAATTACTTCAAAACCAGGACTCACCTCCCTCTCCACCATCTCCGGCTTCTCCTTCATCCCCACCTACGCGCAATGATTCAGCACTTCAGCTCATCAGCTAGCAACTTCCTAGGGCCAAAACTTACCTCCTCCCCCATCTCCCCCGAAGAATCCATCTCCATCTCCACCAGCTTCCTCTATTCGCAACAGCATCAGCATCGCAAACTCTGAAATGGTAAATCATACTACGTCGCGGAACTTACCCCCATCCCCTCCAAAAGAATTCGTTTCCTCCTTCATGGCCACCTGAACCGCCTATTCGCAATTAATATCAGCATCGCAAACCCTCAGACTGGCAAATCGCTTTATTTCGCAGGACTCACCCCCATCTTCCCCGGGAAATCCGTCTCCTCCATCTCCAAAAAATCCACTTCCTCCTCCATCGCCACCAGGTCCGTCTATTCGTAACAATATCAGTATCGCAAACTCCCAAACTGGAGGTCACTTTATTTTGCAAAACTCACTCCCATCTCCTCCAAAAAATCCGTCTCCTCCCCCATTAGGAGGGGGGCCCTCTTGCACAAAAACCGGCGCTGGCCCAGCACCGCCAGTACCGGTGTATCGGTTGGTTCCAGCACCATCATATCGGCGTGGCCCAGCACCAGGACCTTCTGAACTAGACGAGCCTTTTTTCAGCCTCCAGCCGAAACACATCTTTCTTGCTTTGGCTTCACCAGGGGTAATCACTGCGAGCACAAGAGAGTGAAAAGACTGAGGGTTTTGGTAAGTTACTAGCGCGTAGTTCACGGAGCTAAAAGGAGCATGAGAGCTTCTTTAATACCAATGTACGTGGCTACAAGAGAAGGCTGTCTGAAAAGGCACAGCCTCACTCCAGCTTGATAGGCCGCCGATGATATGTTGGTGGCAGGTCCAGTAGCCAACAGTTGGCGGTCACAGGTGACGAGACTTGCGGTTGGATGAATTTCGTGATGCTAGCAACCAAATGAATGCTGATAACCAACAGTTTTCCTCGCCACCTATAGCAGCATGGTGTTTCCCCGAGTTGAGTTTCGTGTTCAGGAGTGGACGGCGGAAGAATTGAATTGAAGTTATCGACAGAACATATCCCCAATACAGCCGAATCTGAATTCTCAACTTGTCCCAACTCTCGAAAACATATTCCCAGTCAACACGCTCCCCTCCACCATCCCCTTTTCCACCACCATCTCTGTCTAGAGCGATGATGTTAGGATACAAAATTCAAAGCAAGCAATTCAATCAAAAAGGTCTCTGAGCCAACAAGGACAAAAACACATCATTATCGCCGCGCAGCTCGCCATGCAGCACATGTAGCAGCCGCAAATGCACCCGCAGCAGTATGAATCAGGAAAAAAATCATCGCCGCCTCTGATTCCCACGACATCTCCTACTCGCAAAAACTTCAGCATCAAATTCTGAACTCGCAAAACCACCTCATTTCACAGAACTTACCATCGTTCGTTCCGGAAGGTCCATCGGGAGGGCTCTCTGTCTCTTTCACAGGAGCCTGGTCGCGAGTACATGGGCCTCCATCGGGAAGGCTCTCTCTTTCTTCCACAGGAACCGATTCGCGAGTAGATGCGCCTCTGTGCGGATGCCAGCCGCCTAAACCCATGTTCTTGCTTTGCTGTTGTTGTTTTGGCTGCGTTGGTTCGGCAGGGTGTTGTGCTGACTTCTGGTGCAAGAATGAAGACAGGAAGAGACTGAGAGTTGGGCAAAGCAGTAATGAGGAAGCCAGGAACCTTAGAGGAGCTTCGGAGCTCCTTTAATACCTCGATAGGTGGCTCTTGAATCACCAACACGGCTTGTGGCTCCAACCATAGCTGCTCCCATCATCATCATCGTCGTCCCATGGCTGTTGTGCGGCCTCGGGCCGTAGCCAGGGTCTCGCTGGGCCGCGGGTTTGCTGCCGAAACACATTTTTCCGTGTTGTTCTTGCTTTGCTGTGCCGTGCTTACCAAACAAACTAGGTAATAAAAAAAGTTCTTGGAGATCAAAGAGTCGGGTTATTAACAGAGTATACAGAGTCGCTGGTGTTGCTCGTGGAGTACACTGGAGTTGGGAATTCGAGAGAGCGAGGGAGAGGTGGCTTTAAGAGCGAGACGAGCATGGCGAGCATGACTGCCTAGAGAGTAAAGAGTTAAGAGCGTGCCTCAGCCTTGTGTGTACGTACATACTAGGCATCACCGTGGCTCTGCTCATGAGATTGATTATTCTCGTGATGCCAGCTTCAATCAGCCTCAGCTGAACAAAACACGAATGTTACAATGTATCTCGAACGAGCCAAGACCTGACGTTTGAACTGCCGCCTTCCACAACTCTATCTGTCAGAACTCAAATCGATATCCCGGTAGACGGTAAAATCGTAAATCGTCGAATAAGCACAGAAAGGATTGTTCCAAGAAACTCTCAAACTTAGCACAAAGTTTAACGAGTTGGAAAATGCCGGATAGCCGCTACCGCCGCAAAATCGCAAAATCAAGAATGCACTAATGGCGTCTAATGCAGGACTTCGGCTCGGGCTTATATCCGCTGTGAAGATGAAAAGTACTAGACTATAGTACCGACAGTCCGGAGGAGGAGTTTAGTGCCCGAGGGGCCGTTTCTCGGACTGTGAGGCCCCGAAGGTTGTAGGATGAACTGCTGGATTGGAGGTTTTTAGGGGCACAGCAGCGCTGATGCAAGATACCTACACTATAAAAGGATCGTACTTGCATGCTACCGTCACTCAATGACGAGGTCGATGAATGTTTTTCAGTAAGTATACCTTACGGATTTTATAGGTAATTTATGGGAATCGCTAAATCGCACTTGGAGTTTTGAAATCAGAAATCGCATATAGGTCAAGTCTTTTTAGAAATAGCTCAGCCGCCGCTTTAGTTGCTTTTCTTTAATAACTGAGGTGGGTACCTTGATAAATGGATCCTAAGTAATTTGGAATATGCCAAGTGAGTAGATATATTCGAAGTGACTGGGAGTATTCCAAGTAACTGGGAATATTTCATCTCGGTCCAGTAAATGCCAGTAATTGATTCCCATCCTGGAATCTCCTTCTTTTCCGACATGGTCCGCACGTCTTTGCACATTGACGCAAAGCTCCGGCATTTGGCCATCCCTGATCAGGGGCTTCAGGTCTGCGTGAACCAGCTCGTTCCTACTTGCTTCTGCTCTTGGGAACATCGTTCTTTCGTGCAGGTTGGGCTGATGTGCCCCTCTTCGCCACAATTATAACAGGTGGGGGACCGTCCGTTCCTAGTGGCTGCCGTTTCCCGCTGGAAACGCGCATTTGCATCGCCTTTTGCTTTACCGTTGCCATAGCCGTTAGAGTAACCGTTGTTGTAGCCGCGGTTAGCTCGCTGCTGGTCAAGATTTCGGCGGTACTCCTGATTGGTATAACCAGTTTGCGGCGGAGGGAGGGCATTCCGTCTGTAACCATCATCGAGGAACATCCTAGCATTTGGCCCCGCAAGCGTGAGCGACCTGTCGAAGACAGGCTGGCAAACAGTCTTTGTCGTGGTCTGGTGGATCGATGCCGAAGAGGTGTCTGCAGGTCTATTGTTGGATCTACTCGGCCTTCGTCGCTTTTCGTTGATCTCTGGTCACACTCAACGGGGCTCTCGGGTCCGTGACGTTCTGATCTGGGTGTCGGTCCTTTGGGCTCGGGGAGCCTGGTGTGAATGTCGACGTGGCAGACAGGGTCTTGGAGGGTAAGCGAAAGACTTGATCAGAAGGCGATGCCAACTCAGACGTCGACATGCTTGGAGAAACGCATCAGCCCAACCGAGAGGAAGACGATGATGAACGTGGTCCTCGCAAGGCGCAGAAGACGGAGAAGCGACGTCGAGCAGCCCCTTCAGGGCCCAAGCGAGTCAAAATGATGAAGGGTAAGCCGGAGTACGACATCCTAGACTTCCTCCGTGATGCACCGGTTCCCAAGGATCTCACCTGGGGATGTCTTTTTGACTACTCTCCCCGAGCAGCTCAAGAGCTTCATAGAGGCTTAGTAGGTAGTGGCGTACAGTTTGATGCAGTCGAGGGCATCCGAAAAGTTGATAGCAAGTGCGCGGCAGCTGTGGTAGATGGAGTAGAGGGTTGGGTGTGGTATGGCCTTTAGCATCTTTGGAGAGAATAACTGTGGGGTGCCTCTGGGAATGGGGGTGTATATATAGTCATTAGTGGACCATCAATTCTGTCCTTCGGGACCTGGCTTGGTGGATAGACCTTATACAATAACCCGTTTTTCGTCGACGGCGCCTACCGCGAGGCGGTTGCCGATCTAGTCCAATTGGAACAGGCGTGCGCTGAAAACGATGAGCAGCGAAACTCTGTGCTATTTACCGCCCTTTTCAGGGCTGGCGTTAAGTATTTCAAATGACTGGGAGTATTCCAAATAATTGGGAGTATTTCAAATAACTGGAAGTATTTCCAATACTGGGAATAGTTTCAGTAATCATGAATATTCACAATCCAGACAAGTTGAGGTCAAACCAGCAAAGTTGCCATTCGCTACAGTACACGTATGACCACCTACCCAGAGGAACGACTTTCTGTCCCATGATCCGCAATGTCCCACCACCCAACGCCCCCGGACCATGCAAATGCAGCAGCAAGCAACGAAATCGAATGCCCCATCGTATCTAGGCGCCATAGGCACCCTGGGCACCCTAGGCACTCTCAAAAAAGAGAGAGAATCAGAAGACGACCAGCCAACCATTGCATACTGTTACAAGAAGCGCCATTCCTATTCATCCACTCCATCCACTCCGAAAGCAAAAAAGAAGTCCTCGCAGTAGAAGTTCTCCTGCCGCCAAAAATCAGGAAGATTCCTAGTCATTACGGATATTCCCAATGTTTGGGAATATTCCTAATTCCTGCGAAAACTCCCAATCATTGGGGTTTCAGACTCCACCGCGAGAGCCATCTTGGTTGAGGGAAGCCGAAAGACCAGAGACCAGAGCACACGCTTGCCACGAAAAGAAGCAAAACGCAGGTGAGAAACAGCCGCAGCACCTCACGACGTCCGCATCAAGTTTGCGAAGATGGTGATGCGTTCAAACTCCGCTGCCTCGTTGGGATTGGCTGGGATCGGATCGCCCTTGGGCAGAGCAGCAATCACCTCGATCCTGATCTCGTTGACGCCCGGGTAGAGACGGGCTTCGTAGAGCGGCTGGCCGTTGTTCACAGGGTGGCCGGGGATCAGAGGCATTTGCTGCAGACGCTCGTTGCGGCACAGAACAAAGATCTTGTGTTCGCGCTGCAGGACGTGGGCGGGGATGGTGGGCTTGATTTGGAGATAGTAGGTGCTGGAGGGCAGATTGAAGGTCACTGAGTTGAGACGCTTTTCGTCGTCGGGGGGAAGGTCCATTTTGAAGTGGTGGGGGATGTTGAGGCCGGGGTGGGTGGCGATGCTCACGTTGGAGACGAGAGCGTCGGCTGCGGCTGAAGTGGAGGACTGGGTTAGTACAAGTATGTGGGGATTGAAAGGAGAGAGGGCTCACTTTTGCCTTCCTTACGGAAACGGTCCTCGAACAAGGGGTTCGGGACTAGCTGTTGACTGGGACCGTAGACATAGGGACTGGGGACGGGATAAGGCGCCTGGACAACGGGCTTGGGGGTGCTGTGGACTGGTGGCAGCATAGCACTACCATTGGCATATGCACCACCAGTAAATCCAGCTGAAAGTGGCGCCGGTGGCATAGGTGATGGCCTAACACTGGCCTCGCCCTTAACAATGGCGCCGTTTGTAGGAGTTGGGGAAGATGCCGATCCAGACAAGGCGGAACGCGGGTTTGGAGTCGAAGAGTTGCGGGAGTTGGCCTGAGCATGTTTGCTCTGAGGCACCAATGCGGGAGACGCGGCTGCAGAATTGCCGTTGGAAACCGCACCAGATCTGGGGATTGGAATAGTGATCTTGTGGCCGCCGCCGGACTTCGTCTTCAGGGTAATTTTCGTCGTGCCAGATGGCTCGACGACATGCCTTTTCGCTTCCTTCAGACGTTCTTCGAAGAATTCCTACAACTGCGTCAATGAGGGTGCAAAAAGCGTCCGTAATTACAGCATACCTTGAACTCTCCAGCAAGATTGAAAATCTCGCTACCGTCTTCATTGAAGTACTGGGCGTTGACCCAGATGGTGCTGATTGTCTCCTCAAAGTCTTTCCAATTCTTGAATTCGCTGATTCCTGTTGCTCTGCTCTGACCATGCTGACCCTTCACTCGCTTCTGAAAGGAAGTGAGGCTCATCGGGTTCTTGATAATTTCATAGTACTCCTTCAAAGTCCTGGAAGGGAGAGTGACAAACACCTCGAAGGCAACACCTTCATCACTGCAATTCGATTAGTTTTGTACGGAACATCTAGAAGGAATAAAGGACTTACTTCTCGTCATACTTGTATGTCATCAAGTCGGCAACAATCTTCTCCTGTGCCTGCTGGAACGTGAGTCCCTCGAAACCCCTCGCAGCATACTCTTGGTTGGAGTAAGACTGAGAAGACTGAGGTTGGGCGACCGAAGCACTCCTCTTCCTTTTGCTGCTGACCATCTCTTCGATGTCTTCGGGCTCACCCTCTGCGTCTTCTTCTTCGGCTGGTGTAGGGTGGCGGTAGTTGTCGGGGATGGGAGTTGCAACGGCTTGGTAACTCTTGTCTTGATATGCGGGGTTGTGCTTCACCATGAAATTGCTCAGCGCTTTGCGCATCCGTTCAGCGTCCTCGTAGATATCAGAGCCCTTCGTATTGTATTCTTTTGCGTTGGCGATCATGCGCTTGAAGTAGCCCTCCAAGGCCGAAAGATTCTCAAAATACCGCTCGTGTAACTTCTTCTCGATAGTATCAATCGCAATAGGCATACGAGTAACCCTGTAATAATCGGGGTGGTCCTTTCGGCTTGGGAGGGTCAAGAAAGCCTTTGCAACAAGGCGTTTCCTATGAATGGCACATGAGCACTGGCCCGGAACGTTTGTTACGCGAGGTGATTGTCACGGGAGGCATTCGAAAACTTACGATTTGTCTTGGGTTCGCTTGATGTGCTCCAAGAACTCGAGGCCGAACTCAGTGGTGGTCTCCCTTGTCTCGCCGTTGGAGAGATCGATTTCCTGCAAAGAAGACCTGTTAGCAGCGTGTCTCGGCAGGGTTGAAATCACGAAGCAGACGAAACAGAGCTCCACCTGGCAAGCAGACGGATCGCATATGCCTTCGAGAGGTCCGGCGGACAGAACAAACCAGGCGGAAGCGAGGGCGAGGCATGTTGACGGAATTGTTTGGATAGACTGCGTGTTGGCAAAGGCAAAAGGCGTGTTGCTGAATGAAGGTCGTCTCGAAGCTCAACTCCCGGTCGAGTTCGATGTCGAAGTCTGCTTTCCCGTCCTTTTTAGGCGCCGGCGATACGATCTTCCATCGCTATTTCTGCCTAGCCGTGTTTCTCCAGGATGGTTTGCTGGACATGCCCCTTTTGATAGCAAGCGGTTTGCGCTCCTCGACATTCCTCCACACCCTTCGCAACCCTCGCGGGCGCAACACACCTGTCCCCAACCACGAGCTTCTCTGCTCAACGGAATCGCACGATGTCGCAGATAAAAGTAAAGTATTTCTCTCTTACCGCAATCTTCCTTCTCTTCACATTTCTGTCATCTCCACTGCTGTCGGCAGCGGCGGTGCCATTTGCCCTTTTCTTGGAATCCATCGCGACGTATATGTGCTTCGTCGCGCAAGTCCGGCGACCACTCTCCCGTTGTCAGTTTCTTTGCGCTGGTATTGCCTGTGCCGCAATGGCTTTCCTCCTTTCGTGTTTGACGGGCTCGGCGGGAGCTTCGCTGGGTGCAGCTCGGACGACGCGATGGGGGACGCGCTGCGGTGTGGGCTAGGTCTTGTCGCTGGGCTCCCCTACGCTGGCGAGGATGGGAGAAATTTGTACGAAAGGCTAGGCAACGAGTCTCTGCAGGCTGCAGTGCGAAATCCGATTATCGCGAGGGTTATTCGGCCTCGATGGCTCTCTTCTGCGATTTATTGCGACGTCTGGGGATTTGAATGCAGCAGTGCGTCGCGAAAGGTGTGCCGTTTTGCTGGGATGCTACTTGACGTTCCCGCCCACGTGATGCAGCTGTTGGTTTTAGGTAAGCCGGGCCGAGTGTCGTTCCTTTGTCTCGACGGCTTCCTGGCTCTCACACAAACGGGACTGGAACTTGGGTCTTTCGGGGGATGGGGAGGATTTCCTGTGATTGGAATTGCATTTTACGCGAGTGACCCGAGTACCTTATTCTGTCTAGCTGGCCCGTCCGGATTCACCATCGGACCACAGAGTGCGGGAGCCGTCTTCCTCACAAAGCAATCACGATGAGAAGTGGTACGAGATGATCTGAAGGTAGTCGTACCACTGGTAGCTGTTTCAAACTTATGGGCGGGATGGAACCATGCTTTCTTCGAAGCAGACATGACAAAGAGGTCAAGTTGGGCTTTCCCACGCTGTGCAAGTTGAACCAGTCGTTGATTTGCGGTTCGAAGCAGTGACGACGGGAGGGGCAGTAAGACATCTGACGGTCTGCTCGTGAGAAGGATCAGGAAATGGCTGCATTTGAGCGTGTCACTGGCCTTGGAGGATAAACTCGTAGTGAAATGCTTCATATTAAAGCGGGAGATATAGAAAATATGATATCAGCTATATCAGCTACCACTTAGAGAACAGAGATACATCGATACATAGCATGTGCACGTCGACTCAAGTCTCGCGCTGGTTGCCCCGCAGTTTCACGTAAACAACCGGCGCTGGGCCCCTCCTGCAGAAACCGCAAGGCTTGAGCCTCGATGCGCAGCGCTGCCCTGCTCCTGAGAAAAATTGATCCCCTCCCCCCCAAAACACGCGACAGCCGTCCGCATAACCATCAAGACTGCTCCAGCGCCCGTCCAAAACACAACACCCAATTGACGCAATTCCGACTCGTTCCGTCCCACAGGCCTCCCCAAGCTCACCGCCTCGCGCATCCCAGGCCGCCATACAAATACCCCCGGCTGGGCCCTTGCGCAACTTCTCTGCCCGCCCCCGACATTTCAAATCGCAGAGACGCGCGCCTGCTCCAAGCCCGACTGCAGAACCGCCCAAACCACCACCAGATCCCCCGCGCTTACTCCCCCAGCCTTGCCGTCTAGCTCGACGCTCCGTTACGCCTGCGCCCTGGCATTTTGTCCCGTGCAGGATCGCCGAATCCGCAATTGAACCATCCGCGCCCCTCCTGGGTCAACCCCACGGTACAAGTCTCTCGTGCGCGAGACCTTCAACCACAAAAGGATCTCCAGAATAAGCTCGAGCCAGTTCTGCGACACCATGGCCGTCATGGACTTGGACTACAGCCGCCGCAACCAGAAGCCTAGGCCTCTGACCGACAGCGAGAAGGAACGGCTGGAGGAGTTTATCGATTCCATACACTACTCGGCGAGGTGCGTTACCTTGATGTGCGCTTGTTTGCTACGCGCAATGCGACTGACTTTGCATACAGATACAGCGACAAGGAATACGAGTACCGACACGTCCAGCTCCCGAAGGCCATGCTCAAGCAAATACCCAAAGAATACCACGACGCGCAGAAGGGAACGCTGAAGCTGCTGTGGGAAGAGGAATGGAGAGCGCTGGGCATTACACAGGTGAGGGAGCTCTTGCTTCAGAAGCTAGGATCGCATGCTGACAATGTCTTTGCAGAGTCTGGGATGGGAGCATTACGAAGTACACGAGCCAGAGCCACACATCCTCTTATTCAAGTAAGTTGCGAAACGGATCACCCACCACACGTTCTTCCCAATGCTGATTCTCTTGCTCCAGGAGACCAATCAACTACGTCCCGCCCACTCAATGAAGGGTCCACCAACATGGAATATCTTCTCATACTATGATAATATCGCGGGGCGACCGTTTGGTTGAAAAGGGCATGAGGCTACATGTGATCATGCTTCAACGATGTTACGTCCCAGGTCTATCCGCATCGCATTCATGGCCGGCGAGCGCTCTCTCTTCATGTACCCTTAGAGGTCTGGTTAATTCCGAAGCTTTGAATCCTTTGCATTCAGCCCAAAGGCTATCTTGAATGTGTGTGATTTGTGAAGTTGGGCACCCCAAAATCGTTTGACACGAGCTCGCGTGACTTTCCTGCAGCAACTAATTGACCTCTCGGACCTGTCAAGTTGGTGGAGGTCGAGGGGCAGAGCCTGGCCCGCGCAGAATAAACCTCCCGAGGTCCAGATGGGATTTGTGAATTGGCATTTGGAGCTTGAGCTTGTCCGTGTCGCGTCAGGGGCAGAGCTATGTGGTTGTAGACCGTCACTGACCGTCTATCGCCAGCAGTCCGCGTGGAGTTGTGTGGGTTTGCATAGCTCTGGAGCCCCTGACAAAAGCTGGCTTGACCTGAAGCAGCACAATTCCTCTGCCGGACCCTTTTGACCCTTGCTAGAGTAGCTTTGCTCGTATGCTAGCTAAAGCTTTTCCTCGCAAGATTTATGCTGTCGACTCCTGGAGACGGCTGCTTCAGATGCGTGTTGCCCTATTGTCGATGTTGGTTGCGAGTCTGCCGAGTCGATGTCATCCCCTCTCGTTCACGCCACCTGCTCGACTTCCAATTTCGAACCGAAAGACCGTTTGTAGCAGGCCGACCGCTGCCTTTCGTGACGTTGCCCGAGGGCCCCTTAGATTGACGCCGTCGGAAGATGGGCGCATTAGAGTCTACCGGTCCGGATAAATAAATGGCCTGATAGACATATTTTGTGACACGATCTCTCTTGGCGGAAAGGCTGAGAACATCCCTTTAAGCATTGAAGCCCGGCCGTCCAGGAACTTGCCACGTTTTAATACTTTGTCCAGCCACTCCCTCCATGTATATAGACTTCCCAATTTCTCATTTTCCATAAAGCAAATCATAAACCGCTGATCTTGATTCAAGACGGTAATCAATAAGCCCTTTGTTGAGACCCGCCGATCCTACGTCGATAAATCTGTCCTTTCATCGGCTTACCAACCCGAACTTTCTTAAAGGGTCTCCTGAAGGATCGATCCGATCGTGACTTGGGTCTTTGGAACCCAGCTTCACATACAGCAACATACAAAGCTTGCATGATACCTCTGTTGGTATCTGCCACTCCTTAGAATCCACTCGCGACGATGAAGACCACCGCCGCGGGGCCATTCTTTCTGGCCGTCTTCTCCCTCCTAGGAAGCTCTCACGCCACCTCCAAGTCCTCCAGCGCAAATGCTCCCGATCAATGCGCCGTACGCCCCCTTTCCAGTATCCCAATCATCCAGAAACGGCTTCTAACTTCACATCAGATCTCTCCCAAAGCAACAGTATCCGACGCCTGCGCCTCCTACGCCGACATCGACAACATCAACAGCCGTCTAAAAACCGGGCTGGACAGCATAACGCAAACCACCGATTTCTTCGCCTACTATCGCCTCGCCCTCTTCTCCAAATCATGTCCCTTCTGGGACGACTCGACAGGAATGTGCGGCAACATCGCCTGCGCCGTCAACACCCTCGACAACGAAGACGACATCCCCGCCATCTGGCGCGCCGAACAACTAGGAAAGCTTAGCGGACCAAAAGCCGAGCATCCCGCCAAAAAAGTCCAAGAGGAACAACCACAAAAACCGCTACAAGGCATGTTGGGCGAAAACGTGGGCGAAAGCTGTGTCGTCGAATACGACGACGAGTGCGATGAGCGCGACTACTGCGTTCCCGAAGACGAAAGCGCCTCCGGAAAAGGCGACTACGTCTCCCTCGTCGACAACCCTGAGCGCTTCACCGGCTATTCTGGCGATGGCGCCCACCAAGTCTGGGACGCCATCTACCACGAAAACTGCTTTTCGCGCGCCTCGTTCCCGCCCGCTGCCTCGCTGGGTATGCTTCCCTCCAACATATTCCAAAACCCTGCTGCAAACAACCTTCGCTCCGCGCTGCAAGAAGGTTCCGAAAGTCCCGAACTGGACGAATGCCTCGAAAAGCGCGTGTTTTATAGAGTTATTAGTGGCATGCATGCATCTATTTCGGCACATTTGTGCTGGGATTACTTGAACCAGACAACTGGCGAATGGGGCCCGAATGTGCAATGCTATATCGAGCGCCTCCACAACCACCCTGAGCGAATCTCCAACCTCTATTTCAACTACGCGCTCGTCCTCCGCGCTGTCGCAAAACTCGACCCCTATCTCAAAAACTACACTTTCTGCTCCGGCGACCCAGCACAAGATTTTCTGACCAAGAAGAAGGTCTCGGCATTCACGGGACAGGCTGCGAACAGCCCGCAGATCTTTGACGAGAGCTTGATGTTTGTGAATGGCGAGGGATTGAGCTTGAAAGAGGACTTTCGCAATCGTTTTAGAAATGTGTCGAGGTTGATGGATTGCGTGGGGTGTGATAAGTGCAGGCTGTGGGGCAAGGTGCAGACAGCTGGGTACGGCGCTGCACTCAAAGTGCTGTTTGAGATGAACGAGGGGGATGTGGAGGTGCCGCCTTTGAAACGGACCGAACTCGTTGCGCTGTTCAATACGTTAGCGAGAATTTCGAATTCGCTGAGTGCGATTGGGAAGTTTCGGGTTATGGTGGCTGAGGCGACGGGAGAAAAGTGGGAGTGGGTGGATGAGGACGAGGAAGATGATTTTGAGGCGTGGAAAGAGGAAGAGGATATCCATGAGATTATTAGGAAGCATAGGGCGACGGAGGGGATGACGCCTATGGAGGCGCTGAAGAGCGAGGCTGGGCTGGTGTGGAAGGTGTTTAAGCATGTTATGGGGAGTTATTTGGAGTTGCCGCAGACCTTGTAAGTTTTTCATCGCCCCATTTCCTGTTGCTGCTGCTTTTTTTCTGTTTGACTCAGCTGACATGGTATTGTGGCAGATGGCACATCTTCGCGATGGAGATGAAGCGGCTGGGACAGTGGTATCTGGGTCGTCCCGTTCAGTCGAGGAGTTGGCGGATCAAGAAGCCGAATTTCAACGATGAGTTGTAAAGAGTACTTACTCTGAATGATAGACAAGCTTCAAGATTGTTGGGAAAATGAAATACGAAAAGATGCATCGGAATGGCGTTTTATAGGGGGGACTGGGGGCGAATGGGGCGAAAGAGCAGGCTTGTTGGTCGTTGTATATAAGATATGTTGGGCATTAGCGGGCGCGTCGGACGAGGGAAGGTTCATAGTCCTGGGGATGAGTTGGCTATGATTATTCTTATACTGGAGAACCTTCGTTTCATCTCGTTATTAAGTGACAGCATCCAAGTAGGACCCTTTCACGGCGTAGGTATCTTGCATTGATCTGCATTTCAGCACTGTTGGGCCTCTGAGGTCACTTGAAATACTCCTAATATTTCGAAATACCTAGGATATCCCGGATTGTTTGGAATGCTCCCGGTTATTTGAGATGTTCTCAATTATTCGGAGACTGTAGACCGTATCCAGACCTTTGCAATCCCGCTGTTACCTGTACATGGTAGTGAATCAGGTGGCGAACAGTAGATCACCCCTTCTCCTCATGGGCACGGTCGAGAGTTCTGCTCGCTCTTTTTGAAGTAACTCGTACACCAGAGTACTTCAAAAAGTCTTCGACTTCGAAGCTTCGTGATCTGTCAGCCAAGTTTCAACTCAAAGGTTGAGCGGTTGGTGGTTGAAGGAGCCGCATCACGTGCACGGGCCACATCCCTGCTCCGCACACGGCGCTAGTGGGGAGGGTCAGTTTGAGCGGGAGAGTTGGTCCAACAACGAAAAAAGACGAATCACAGCCGCGGCCACCCACAATTAGCTGCTTCTGGCTCGCACTAATTCCCAGCTTCGCGCGAACCTCTTCTTCCCGCCTGTGCCATTTTGAGCGGAATACCTGTGCGCTGCAGCTAGCGCCGACGCGAAATCCGTCTCCCGCCTGCCGCTGTACGCACGCGACTTGAAGCTCTTCAAGAGCGCCAAATCTCTTCCACCACCCACCACCACACACCTCCACTCCTTCGCGCACTCAAGCCCTACCCTGCTGGCGCTCACCATCTGAACTCGAATTCCGTTCTCTACGATATACAGCACCTGCGATCCGACCACCAGCGAAGCCACAAGAACCGAGATACCGCGCATGGGAGCTCCGAGTAGTCACACTCGTTGCGCCAGGGCCGCTCGAAGACATCTCCTCTTGCCATCGAGCGGACCGCAGCTACCAGCTCCAATATGCCTGGTCTAGTCAATATGGAGCCTGAGCCAGCGCCCGTCGGTGAAGGCGGCGCTCTACCCGTCAAGGCTGTCCCTCAGTATGGCTTCACAGTCGCCCAGCAGAAACTTCACATCGAAGTCGACTTCCGCAACCAGCGCCTGACTGGCCACACCGAAATCGAGATCCTGCCAAAGAGCGCCAAGTTGGATGTGATCAGAATCAACGCAAGGCAGTGCGAGATACCAGAGGACAAGGTCTTGATCAATGGGCGTCTGGCAGAATTTGACTACGAGGACTCATACGCGCGCCTGAAGATTCCTTCCTACGTCCAGTCGTCGGTACAACAGCATGAGATGCAAAGGGAAAAGAACGCGCGTGTTCTGGCGAATGTCCCTGCTGCTACTGAGATGGAAATTGCGTTACCAGATTCAGTGCGCATTGAGGAGAACGATGACTTCGCAGACGCGCCGTCCAATGCTCAGCTTCATCGTGCAATGGACGGTCTGAATGCGCGATCTGCTTCAGTCTCGTTCAATGCTGGATCCATATCTACTCCCGTTACGGCCGCACCGAGGATGAATGACGAGTCGGGCAAGTACAAACCCATCACTGTGTTCATTCCTTTCACTACGAAGAACTTCAGGGATGGTTTGCAGTTCGTTGGAGTGGCACCAGATGATACACGATATCCGCACGCCTACACAAAGCATTCGAAGTACAATGGAGTTGCAAGCTGCATCTTTCCTTGTGTGGATGATCCATCGATGCGCTACACGTGGGAAATTTCCATCAAGTGCCCTCGCAGTTTGGGTGATGCGTTCAGACGGCCCGCACCTGCTGCTCAAGCTAGTGGTGTGGGTTCTGCAAAGAAGGACAAGCAGAAGAACTTACCAAATGGTGTCGGTTCATCTCATGACCGCGCCTCGACTACTCCTGAAGTGGAACTGTCAGAAGACGATAAGCTTCTTGAAATGGTCGTGGTTTGTTCTGGCGAATCGTACGGTGAAGTAATTGATCCTGCAGACAGTTCGAAGAAGACTGTGTCGTTCGTTGTCGAGAACCCCCTTGGTGCCAATCAGATCGGGTTTGCCATCGGACCATTCGAGCACGTGGATCTCTCACAGTTTCGGGAAGAAGATGAAGACGAGAAACTTGGCCAGAAGGCTACTCAGGTTCACGGCTATTGTCTCCCTGGTCGATCTAGCGAGGTCTTGGTCACTTGCGAGGCTATGGCGCATGCCGTTGACCATCTTACCTTGGCGTACTCCCGGTATCCATTCAGCGACTACAGCATGTGTTTTGTCGAAGATCAAGCAGATGACACTGTCCCAGTCGGATACATGTCCCTTTGCAGCTCGCGCCTGCTTTACCCGGAAGATATCATTGATCCAGAAATCGAGGTCACTCGGAAACTGGTGAATGCGCTAGCTAACCAGTGGATTGGTGTCAATATTGTTCCTCAAGGGCCTGCAGACATGTGGCTAGTCGTTGGGATCGCCGGCTTCATCACAGAGCACTTCATGAAGCAACTCTGCGGGAACAACGAGTATCGATTCAACCAGAAGATGCTTTCCCAGAAGCTAGTCGAGCAGGATATCCAGCGACCATCCCTCGTTATGATAGGAGAGACCATGTACATGGGGGATTTTGGCTTGGAATTCATGCAGCTGAAGGCTCCTCTTGTCTTGTTCATTCTTGACCGGAGAGTGCTGAAGCAGAGCGGGGCGAATGGGCTGAACCGTGTCATTGGGCGAATCTTCACCACCGCCAATACTTCATCCGATCGTACCATTAGCACACAAAGCTTTCGGAGAATCGTTGAGAAGATTGGACATTACAAAGCTGATGCTTTCTGGAATCAGTGGATTTTTGGTGCCGGCTGCCCAAGATTCCAAGTTTCGCAGAGGTTCAACAAGAAGCGGGTTGTGGTTGAGCTTACCATCAGCCAGAAGCAAGATACCCTTCCCACCCAGAGGAAGATCGAGAAGGGGGCGTTCGCGAGGGAATTCAAAGAGGAGCAATGTGGTATCTACGCTGGTGAGGTCCAGTCGTGCTTCACTGGGCCCATGACAGTTCGGATTCATGAAGCCGACGGAACACCATACGAGCACATGGTCGAGATCACTCAACAGAATGAGAAGATCGAGATTCCCTACAACACCAAGTACAGGCGCTTGAAGCGGAGTCGGCGCCAAAAGGAACGTGCACAAGGAGCTGGAGCTGACATCAACGGTGAAAATCAGGACGATGTCCTGCTCTACTGCCTCGGAGACGTTCTGCAGACGGCAGACGAAGTCCAAGAGTGGGGTCTGTCTGACTGGGACGCGGAAAACGAGCAGAAGATGGAGCAAGAGTCTTACGAGTGGATAAGAATGGACGCTGACTTCGAGTGGTGTGCCGAAATTAACTTCCAGAACATGCCATCATACATGTATGTCTCACAGCTGCAGCAAGATCGAGATGTGGTCGCTCAGCAAGACTCCATGATTTATCTGAGGAATGCGAAGCCTCATCCGCTTGTGTCTACCTTCCTGGTAAGGACCCTCATGGACAAAAGATATTTCTACGGTATTCGAAAGATGGCAGCGGAAAATCTGGCATTTCATGCCACAGAGACGACGCAGTTCATCGGACAGACGCACCTCGAGAAGGCGTTCAAAGACATGTTCTGCTACCCCGGCACGTCTACTGTGAAGGTCAACGACTTTACTGACAAGAAGGCTTACTTGCTCAAGTGTGCAATTCCCCAAGCCATGGCAAACATCCGCAACGCTGAGGGCAAATGTCCCCGCGAAGCACGCCAGTTTATTCTTGATCAGCTGCGATTCAATGATAACACAGACAATCAGTTCTCGGATTGCTTCTACATTGCATCTTTGATGACAGCACTGACAGACTCGCTTATCACCCACAAATCTGCAGACGAGATGAGCTTTTCTTTTGAGGACGATGAGGCAATAGCTGAGGAAGAGAATTTCCGAAAGACAGCTGTTGAGGTCATCGATCGGTTCCGTCGTATGGATGAGTGGATTAACTCCCACCAGAATATCTACACTACTACGGCGTTGGAGTGCAAAAGACGACTGATGAAAGCCGACGTTATCAAGCCTGATCCTAGAGAATTCGTTCAGTACCTGCACGATGGCTCGCTCGACGTCGTCCGTCTGAAAGCTTTCGATGCGCTGGTAGACTTGACATTCCTGAATGAGGACGTAGTGATAGAACTACTTATGAGTGTTGTAAGCACGGATCGGTCTGCATATGTTCGCAATCAAATCTACGAGATACTCATGAAGGGCCTCGCATCAATGGCATTCGGAGAGCATAAGGCTGCTGAGAAGTCGTCCCAAGAAGATGGTGGCCTGATTGTGGAAGATGAAGGGGACAAGGTCATGGAGGCCAGAGCTGCTCAAATCAAGCGAACTACCAGCATTACTGAAGCTCTCAAGGCCTTGAAGGAAGAGCTGAAAGGCAACGAGACGCTGAAGACTGCCATCTGGAAAGCTGTCTGTTCTCCCATCATCGGGGCGCGTGAGCAGGAGGCTCTCTTGGCTGTTTGCTCTGTTCTCTACGACGCTCATCAGTCAATGATTGTTACCCTGAAGTACCCAAAATATTGGAAGGCTGAAAATTTGGGCAAGGTTGGAATCTCCATCCCTTCCAGCGACTCTCGCAGGCCTCCCCCTCCCAAACCTCATACTAACAGCACTTCTAAGGGCAAAATCTCGTTCACCAAGACCAATAAGGTCCGAACAAAGCCAATGCCATCGTTCAAGCCGATTGTCAAGGAACCACCTACGCCCCCCCCTGTGCCTGTGGAGCCTAGGAAGATCGTCTTCCCACCTCCCAGTGCTCTGTCTTCGAAAGCTTCCGCAATCGCCGGTTCCATGAAGCCCCCGATTTCCTCAAAGCCTCTGAAGCGGCCCGCACCCGCAGAGAGCATCGAGCCGCCACAGAAAGTGCTCAAACATTCTCAAGGTTCAATAAGGGGCTCACCTCTCCCACCAAAGACGCCACAATCCGATGCCCCACTCCGGAATCTCAAGCGTCCCTCGCCTGCTACCAGCGAAGACGAGCCGTTAGCCAAACACCGCAAACCGCTCCCGTCGCCCAAGCCGGTTGTGTCACCTAGCCCGGCCAGAAAAACACTTCTCGTCAAGCTGAAACCGATTGACTTTTCAAGGCTGTCATTGAAATCATCGAAGTCTAATAAGGTCACTAAGCCCTCGCCGAAACCTAAGTCCAAAGCAGCCGAGCACGCCGCGAAGAACGCGGCCCTCTGGCAGAGAAACCACGCCGCGTCCCCCTCTAACTCTATCCACTCCAACAATTCTACAATCTCCGTCGGCTCCCGCACACCCCTCCCCTCCTCCTGGCCCGCAGCTAAGACCGGGTCGCCGAGTAGTTTCGCACCATCCGCAGGCCGCACACCGCTCCCCGGCGCTCCTCCACCGCCAAACCCGATTCGCAGACCGCTTCCTAGCGGTTTGCCTACTAATTCTAATGCTATATCTTCGCCCATATCAGGCACTCCGGCAAGACCTTCATCCGCTGCTTCTTCGTCCGCGCATGCTCCTACCCCGCCACCACAGCAGCCGCAGAAGAAGAGTCTGAAGATTACCTTAAATCTTAATAAGAACAAGGGATCGCCGGCACCGCTGTCCGCCCCGAAACCCGCGACTCCGAAGACCCGGTAATTTGAGAATGATGCGGAAGATTGATGGGGCACCGGAAGATTGATGAGGCACGCATATGAAGCATGCGTGCGCAGCATACACACATTGATTTGCATTTGAGCGACACGGCGTTTTTGAGGGAAAGGAATATCCATGCATGGGCAGCTCTAGTTACGCTGCTCACAAGGCATTTGCATCATCAGGCGCTCTGGTTCTTTCTTTCCATGGTATCGATGCCATCAAATTGTTGCTTTCTCTACCCACTCAGCACGCAAAGCATTCGAGAAGCATCCCTTTAGAAGAATATTCCATGCTGGCCGGCTGATTTGATAGTCGGGTTTCGTTTCTGTTCCGGGTTTCGATAGAAAGCAAAAATTGATGGTTGATCGGTCGGTTGGCGGATGTGGAGCGATTGAGAGATACCTAAGGCATATACCATTCGCTGAGATTGATGGTTTTGCTGGCCTGGAGAGATGGTGGTGGCTGGGCGATGGGATGCGAAAAAGGATATAGGACAACTTTCTGGTGATGCGACGCAGCGTTTGAGCGTCTGCTGCGTTCGAAGAGCCGCCATCCAGAAAGCTCCGAATTGTCAGATGAACATAAATAAGAGAAATGCAACCATGTTGCCTTTCCTTGCTGTTTTTGTCCAGATCTGATGTGTCGTGATGGTATGTTCTTTCGTGGTCGTGAAAGGGTGTCGTAGAGCCGTGTTTTCCCATAATCCTTCATAGATGCATGGATAGGGTATATCTTCGCGCCAAAGGACTTTCTCCGTCAGAGCATTGAATGAATATCCCTTGCTCCCATCTAATCCGTGCAGTCGTCCGTCCGTCCAGCCCAGACCCTTCCCCCCTTTCCCCTATTTGTTTCCTCCCCCCTTTTTCTTCGCCAAATCCATGCACCCCAAACCCGCACAAAAATCACCTCCCACCAGCACTCCCCGCCGCCATACCCAACCTCTCCTCCCTCGTCCTCGTCATCCTCGCCTGCGCCGCAGCCGCTCCGCCTTTCAGCTCCTCCTCAGCCGCATTTCCAGCCCCAGTCGCCCCTCGGTTCTGCAAACGATCATTCAGGGGTGTGGCCATGTGTTGCGTCTTGAGAGAAGCTTGGGATGCGGGATTGTTGGAGGAGGGGTTGGTGGCAGCTCGGGCTTGGGCGGCGGCGAGGGCGGCGGCTTCGCGCTGGCGCTTGTCTTCGTAGATGGCTATGTCTTCGGTGGTGAGGGTTAGGGCGGTGGGGTTGCGGCGTAGCATTTTGGATTTTTTGGACGGGGGGTGGGATGGAGGAGGTGGTTGGAAGAAAGAGGAGGTTGTGAGGGCGTGTGGGGTGGGTGGAAGTTGTGAGATCGCTGTTTGGATTTGGGAATTGAGGTGTTTCTGGTTGTGGAGTGGTTGCGGAGTGGTTGTGACCTTGGGGATGAGTGGTAGGAGGATTTTTTAAGTCGTTTGAGGCTGGTCGGTTCGTTTTGGTTGCAGTAGGAGTGAAGGATGCGGGGAAGGTTTTGGGTGCACTGCGGGGTTTTTATAGAAAGTCGGGAAGTTTGCCTGGAGTTAGGCTTGAGGTTGGAGGGTCTCGTGAGAAAAGGGGGAATGACGGTGTCGGACGATGTGATCTTGTTCAGATTTGTTGACGAAGCTGTGAACTGTCGTCGTTGCAGAATGCGCTTCAGGTTGACGCGTCTGGTCGCGGGGATACATGTAAGCTGCATGTGTGCCTTGCTGCCTCGGGCGCTAACGTTAATTTTTGGATCTACATGTAGGTCCAGCCGACAACGATCACCATTAATCCCATGAGCCCGGTTCCTCGACTTTTGTTTTACAGAGTTGAGGAAAGCCGAGTCCAACATGTTCAAATGGCATACTCTTGCAGCTGTCGGTCGGAGTAGACCGGCAGCTGCTGATCTGGCACGAGTCACTGATGGCATTTCGGCTTCGTTGCGCCTGTTCTCTATCTCGGCATCCAGGAGGGACGATGGTATGCATACACTCAAGAGCGCAAGCTTTCTATGCGCATTTGTCTTTACTATGGAAGTCATGTATTTTTGATTTTCTAAGCTGACTGTTCGTACAGACCAACCTCGCACCTCGAAAGTCGAACGCTCCCGCCAAGCTGCCTCTGAAATCGCTTCCATTACTTCCTCTCCATCCCGCGGTGTCGATGCCCGCTCCCTAGCCGCCAAACCCTCGGGCGGTTTCGCCGGCATCCGACGAGTCGACCATTCAGGCAACCCAGCTGCTCAACTCGCGGAACGCGGTCCCCGCAGTGATTTCAATCGAGGCCCTAACCGTGGAGGAGCAAGAGGCGGAGCAAGAGGCGGAGCAAGAGGCGGATCCCGAGGAGGAGCTCGAGGAGGGCGTGGCGGTCGAGACGGCGGAGAATGGGACATGGACGCACAGGGTCCTCGCGACGGACGACGAGGCGGACGAGGCGGCCGAGGCCGCGGAAACAACCGTCAAGATCAACGGAGCGCCCGCGCAAAAGAAGTAGAAGTCGACCGGGAAGAAGAGAAGCAGATGGAAGAAGAATACAGAAAAGAGATGGAAGAGATGGAGAAAGCAGACTATGCGTGGCGCCACGACGTCGAACCCCAGACCAAGCTGGAAAGTCTGAAGCCGTTGATGCCGGCTTTGGCACTGGCTAGCGTGCCTGAGACGCAGGAGCGGGCTATGGTTGAGCATTGGAAAAAGGAGGTGGGAAGACTGCCTGCTGATGATGCAGAGGATGCGGTCTGGGATGCGTTTAGGAGCTACAATAAGGGCGAAGGCTTTGTGCTCACCAGCGAGGAAGAGCTCCGCGAGGCACATCTGACGGGAATTTTCCGCGACCCTAAGGACTTCACGAAGATGTTTGAGCCTATTGACCAAAAAGCTCAAGAGACCATGTTGAAGGACTTTGTGTCAGGAGCGAGCTATACGCAGGTGCCGCCCAGCTTGACAGAGGATGTGCTTACTAGGGTGGAGAATTACATGGTCAGGAATGAGACGGCGGGGCCGGAGCAGGGACAGATGTTGAGGGCGAAGGTGCAGGCTATGTTGACAGGGACGAAGATGAAGGAGGTGAAGAAGAAGGAGTTGAGTGAGTCGGAGAAGCGAAACTGGCGGATGAGGGAGCTGAATGCGGAAATGATTCTGTACCGGAAGGATACGCCAAGGCCTGAATTGGGCCTTTTCCAGAAGCCGTGGGAAGGGAAGTGGAAGGTTGATGAGGAGGAAGTAAGCGCTTGAGCGCGGAGATTGTTGAGCTGTATAAAAGTTGTGTCGCTGCATGATAGAAGATCGTTGCGGCGATCTTGTACTATACTACCTCTTGCTTTCACCCTGTGCTTTTCTAGGTAAGGTAGCTTAGCTATGTTTGAGGATGGGACATACGGGGTCATAAGATATCCAAGTTGGTGCTCCCCAATTCCACGGTAGACATTGGGTGTCTTCTCACAGGCGATACCCCATAATTTGCTCATCCCTTCCTCGTACAAGCCCAACCCTTCTACTAGTATATAGGTATGCCAAAATCGTACATCATCAGCAAGATTCGAATAGATTGAAATATCTGGTACATGGCTCAGTGGCAAGGGACCTCGTAGTCACCTTCTCGACCACCTCATTAGTCATAGGAGTTCGACTCCACAAAGTGAAAAAAGACACTATAAATTTTACCTATATTGCCATTGCCATTTTCTATTTTGGAGTCATTTTTGTGTCGTCCTTTCCAGAGCAATAGAAACAACTCTGTCAGCTTCTTGCCGAATGCCGATCTTGAGTTTTCTATCAATATTCGATTACTTTGCCTTGTCCGCCACTCCCGCTCTATAACAATTTCCCCAGGTCAGCAAAGATAGAAAAGAATATTTTGAAACAGACGATGAAGGGTCAGGAAGCATATATCTCTAGGACCGGTCCTAGCTGCTATCTCAGATCCTCCGTCTCTTCGGGCTTCAAACTAGGTAGCCCCTTCTTTCCCGTTCAGGTTGTCAACTGCCTTTCTTGCAGTTTCTTGAGGTCTCGTTAAAGCTTGTCTGTCTTCATATTTCCTTCGGATGCGAGCTAGAACTTTCATGCTGAGGCTAGACTGCTTGAAAGAACGACATTTGGGAGGTTGTGAGGACTGGGGTTAATGGGTTTGCTTTCGATACAGTGATTCTTGGTTGAATGGTTCATCAACCGTAAATGCTGGAACAACTAAAGGTGAATCTGACAATCTGATAAACGAACATAGATTTGGAAAAGACCAATCTCTGGATTCAGAACAAGTCCGGACTCCTAGTCTACCGGTCCGTGAGGGCCCTGAGCTTGGCTCTTTGGCAGCAGAATAGTGACCTACGTTGAGTAACGCAAGACCAATCCTCACGCCTTTCTTTAGAATGAAGCAGATCCGCGCTAAAGCCGGAGTGCTGTGTGATTGCAAATAGGGTATCTTGCAACACTAGGGTCTATAATCCTTTTAGCTACACGTAGTATCGACTTCCCTTGCGGACCTCAACCGAGGAACAACACTCGAGATCCATTCCATATACATCAAGGCGAAGACAGTCTGAAACCTTCTTCAATAATTAGGAGTATCTCCAGTGATCGATTACATCCTGACCACTGCCACACATGGATTGCAGGAAGAGGTCTGCAGACTTTTTTCGTCCCACTGTACAGCCAAAGCCCATCGAGATTCTCTCACGTGCTCAAGCTTGCATCATGCCCTTCTTAGCATCCTCAACCAACTTCTTAACGGCGGCCGTTCCTCTCTCGACCACCCCCTCCATCAACCTGCTCGCTTTTCTCAAATCATCCGGCCTCACAACTTTCCTCAACTCCATCGCCCTCAGCCTCTTCTGCATCGCGCCGCGTGCCAGTCTCACACCTCCAGCAGCTGTTTCGCCCGCCTTCGCCGCCGCGTTGAGTGCCTGATCTCTCGACTCCTTTGTCGGCGGTGGAACGGGGATGTTGAGCTGTGTGGCGGTATGCGGATCTTGTTGGGGAGTCAGGTTTAGGTCTTTGGAGGCTTGGATAGCTGAAATTATTGGTTTCACGTGCTATACTCAGATGTCAGTCAAGACTCGCATCCAATGCAATATGATCAGAGGTGCTTCGCGACTTACATCTTGCTCTCCAACCAACACCATGATATTTCTTCCCCCTTTCGGCAACACCTGTGCCAAATCGCCCAGTTTCACCGTCGACTTCGGATCATTTTTGTTCAGCGCCACACGCACATTTTCCAAAACCTCCGGGTTGAAGCGACCGCCCGTCTTGAGTTTTCCAAGCTCGGTTTCTAGCTTCTTCGTTGCCTTGGAAATGCCGGCTTCGAGTGTGGAGAAATCGTAAGGGTCTTCAGCTTCTGGAAGCACCACTTCTTCTTGTTTTGACTTGCCACCTTTCTTGCAGAAAGGCGTGCTGGTTGTAAATGCTCTACATGTCTGCGGAGAGCCGAATGATTGAGGGCGGACAGTGGAGGAATTTGTGGTGCGACAGTTGGAGATTTGGGGAATGCTGCAATTGCGGGTGCTGTAGGCTCGCAGGCTGCATCGTGGTTTGAGATCAGCTTTGGTTTGCCGACATGATCTCAGACACCGCAAAGTGCTCGCGTATAGAGGAAGACTTGTCGTCATCGCGGGATTGGAGAATTGCTCTGCTGTCTCCACGCGACCAACATTTGTTGATCCAAGACATCGCAGCCTTGCGCCGGAGAAACGTTTTAGCGGTGGCCAAGAGTCCTTCAGCCTCGTCCCCCATTATCTCCGCCACCCTTCAACCCCCAAGTCCGTAATTGTTTTCCAACCTATAATCTGTTCCGCAAGCCAGTTTACAGGATCACTTTTGAACGCGGATTTGGACCTCACAGTAATACCGAAATGGCCAAGAAAACCAAACACCATTCCAAACCGAAGCCTTCCACGAAGAAGAAGAATACAGCATGCTCGCCCCAGATCCCACCCGCTTCTCGAGCTTCACCTCCCTCGCCCTTCCAAGTAAACTCCACTACAAAACCCAACATGGATCCTCTTCAATACTCGCAAACACTACTATCCAACAAACCACCTCGAATCATCTTTGAATACGACGACCTCCCTCACAACACCATCAAAGCCCGAACCAAACCAAACCTCACCACTCCAAGAACCAAACCCAATATACCAACTCCAGACCTCTCCCACTCCATCTCCGACTCACCCTCCTCCGACTCCGACTCCGACCTCGCCTCCACCTTCCCCTTCCTCTCCCTCCCCGCCGAACTCCGCAACAAAATCTACACCCACCTCGTCCTCTCCCCCACCCAACCCATCCCCCTCTCCACCACCCACTCCTCCCCCACCTACCCCTTCTCTCTAACCCTCGCCTGCACCCAACTCCGCCACGAATCCCTCCACATCTACTACACAACCAACACCTTCTCCCTAACCCTAACCCGGCACCCCAGCACCCTAACCCCCTTCCTCACCACCGCGCTCCTACAATCCTGCCTCCACCACATCACCACCCTCCACCTAACAATCCACCGCTTCGGTCCCGGTTCCTACTTCGCCACCACCTTCCACCCCGCACTCTCCTCCGCCATCCTCTCCGGTTCCCTGCGCCGTCTCTACGTCAAAGTGCGTCACGAACATCTCATCGGCCACTACGGACCAGAATGGGACTGGGAACTCAAAGCATTAAACTTTCACTCTGGCAAATCGAATAAATCGAAACAGGAAGAGGGGTTTGGAGAGGGAAGAGTGGCGGAGACAAGGAAGGCGAGGAGGGCGATGGGCTTGTTGAAGGGCTTGCTGAGGGATCCGGATTTGGAGGATGTGAGGTTGTGGGCGTATAGGAGGAGGGAGGATGAGGTGTTGGGATGGGTGGATGATGAGGGGGATGTGGAGGATGTTACGGCGTTGTTGGATAGGGGGAGTGTGGGGAAGAGCTATTAGTTTTAGGATGAGCATCAATGGAAATACAAGCACACGTCCGAAGAGCAACTTCAGACGGGTCTATCGGTCTCTGCTCTTCCGAAAAATAATGTGATTGTGATAAATACATCACTTGTGCCATGCTTCGCGTATATGATTTCACTGGATAGGGACTCAGCGGCAAAGAGCTACTCGCAAACATCACATTGGCACGAATCGAAGGCAGTTCAATTTCAGTTTTTAGAAAGTTGATTTGATGAATGTTTTCAGCCAGGTTGAACAGCTCTATGAGCTGACCGTCTGAGGTTTTATCTATTTTTGCTTCGATTAAAACCCGTAGTATTCACCCTGTTCTACAAGCACGCCTAGTGAGTTGCCTGTGGATGACAGGTACGAACACCAAATGGTCCAAAAGCTGACCCATCATATCAGGAAACATGCAAATGAACTTTTTGATGAAACCCCTCGAGAAACAGCCAGATCTAGAGTGGCCGTTCATGTCGTGAAAAATTCATTGCAGAGGGCCCCCTCGACCCCTTGTATTCGCCGCCTCCCAGATTCGTTCGCTAAGCAATTTAGCGGGTAGACATAGCCTTCGTGACGACACGCTTCAGTGCCAACTCCTTCTTCTTCAGGTCATCAGAGGTGGAGTCCTCAATCTCCAGTTGCTGCATGGCGTCGCTGAGGGCCTGCTCGATCTTGTCCTTGGTACCACGCTTGAGCTTGAGGGACATGGTAGGGTCCGAAACAATCTCCTCGACTCTCGAGATGTAGGACTCGAGCTGTTGCTTGGCCTCGAACTTCTTGCTGAAAGCCTCGTCGCTGCTCTTGAACTTCTCGGCGTCTGTAAAATCAAGTCAGCAAGAATTCTCTTTATAACCTGAAGGCAAACAAGTAAATTTCAGCACATACCAGCAACCATGGACTCGATCTCGCTCGACGAAAGCTTTCCGACAGAGTTGGAGATGGTGATGTTGGCACTGCGTCCAGAGGTCTTCTCAGTAGCAGTGACCTTCAGGATACCGTTGACGTCGACCTCGAAGACAACCTCAAGGACGGCATCACCAGCCTTCATGGGGGGGATGGGGGCCAAGGTGAACTCTCCGAGGGAGGTGTTGTCCTCACAGTTGACACGCTCACCCTGGAAAACAGGGAACTGGACGGTCTGTTGGTTGTCGGCAACCGTGGTGAAGGTGCGCTTCTTCAAGCAAGGAACGGTGTTTCCACGGGGAACGACAGGGGCGAAGATGTTACCCTCCATGGCAACACCGAGAGAAAGAGGGCAGACATCCAAAAGAAGGAGGTCAGCGGTGTCAGCGGAAGTAGCCTTGCCGGAAAGGATACCGGCCTGGACGGCGGCACCGTAGGCAACGGCCTCATCGGGGTTGATGCTCTTCTCGAGCTTCTTGCCGTCGAAGAAGTCGCTGAGGAGCTTCTGGATCTTGGGGATACGGGTAGAACCACCAACAAGCACGATCTCGTCGACCTTGCTCTTGTCGAGGTTGGCATCCTTCAGGACCTGGGCAACGGGGTCCAAAGTGCCCTGGAAAGCCTTGGAGTTCAGGTCCTCGAAACGGGCACGGGTGATCTGAGCGTTGAAGTCCTCACCGTCGAAGAGGGAGTCGATCTCAACGGTGGTCTGGGCACCGTTGGACAGAGTACGCTTGGCACGCTCGCAAGCAGTACGGAGACGGCGGAGAGCACGTGGGTCACCAGACAGGTCCTTCTTGGTCTTGCGCTGGAACTCCTTCTTGAAGTGCTCGAGCAGGTTGGTGTCGAAATCCTGTTGACCCAAGTGTTAGCTTTCAAGACAGGGACGCAAGAATTAAGCGCAGGCCCGTCGTCCAGAGGAACTCACCTGTCCACCCAAGTGGGTGTCACCGGCGGTGGCCTTGACGGTGAAAACACCGCCCTGGATGTTGAGGAGGGAAACATCGAAAGTTCCTCCACCAAGATCGTAGATCAACACGTTGCGCTCCTTGCCAGACTTTCCGGCACCAAGACCGTAGGCGATGGCGGCTGCGGTAGGCTCGTTGATGATACGCAGGACGTTGAGACCGGCGATGGCACCGGCGTCCTTGGTGGCTTGTCTCTGGTTGTCGTTGAAGTAGGCTGGAACAGTGATAACAGCCTTGGCAACCTTCTTGCCGAGCTTGGTCTCGGCGACCTCCTTCATCTTCATGAGGACCATGGAGGAGATCTCCTGTGGCGAGAAGGTCTTGGTCTCACCGAGGTACTCGACCTCCACCATGGGGTTTCCGCCCTGGTCGACGACCTTGAAAGGCCACGACTCGATGCTGGTCGCTGTCAGTATTGTAGTGCTGCATTGGCCGCGAGGTGGGAAGGCTCACTCCTTGGTCACTGTTGGGTCATCGAAGCGTCGTCCAACCAATCGCCTGGGCAAAGTAGTTAGCAGCTGCAGCTGAATCAACACCATGGCGGCAATTGAGCTTACTTGATGTCGAAGATGGTATTCCTGGGGTTCATGGCGGCCTGGTTCTTGGCCGACTCGCCGATCAAGCGCTCCTTGTCGGTGAAGGACACGAAGGAGGGAGTGGTGAAGCTACCCTGCTCGTTGGCGATGATCTCGACATTGTTGCCCTCGTACTGCGCAACGCAGGAGTAGGTGGTTCCGAGGTCAATACCCACGGCGCCGTCGTAGACCTCGTCAGCCATCTTGGAAGTGGATTGGGGGGAGGATGGAGGGTATTGGAGAGACGAGGAGAGATGGTGGTTGAGGAGGAGGATGGAGTGTCTCAATTTGGCGCTCAGAGAAAATAATCTTTTCGCAGAAGTGGGTTTTTCGCCCACTCGGCAAGCGATAAGTGTTGCCTGAGGCCGCCATGCAGCTCCGTGCACAGGCCACACCCCACCAGGGAGCTAGGAGCTCGGGTCGTCAACTGACAACATCAGCGATGAGGTGCGGCTGGAGTATTAATTGAGAATATTTAAAGTAACTGGGAGCATTTCAATTTCTAAGAAGTTAGGAATGTTCCAAGTAATTCGAAATATTCCAAGTGATTAGGAATTTCCAAGTGATCGGGAATATTATTAGCGAACAAGCTTAGTCTGTATGCGATTCCCTCAATGATTCTAATCATCCAGGCTTCTCTTCTTCCTTCACAGGGAGCTTTGGTCTCTAAGGAATTGTCTCCTCCCCAACAATCCAGGCTGTTTGCAATCCTTCCGATTGCTCTCAATCATCTGGTGTCATTCTAAATGCCTGGGTTAATCCTAGGCGTCTAGCTTGGTATTCTTGTTTCTACCAATCTGGGTCGCTGCTGATTCTTCGATTCGCCGTTTCCGGGTAGTCGTCACTTCTAAGCACTTGGATGTTTTGCAATCACTTGAATAGTCTCTGCTCTTCAACCTGTTGAAATAAGAACTATTTGACATTCAACCCTGCAAGGCCTGATGCCTTGATTATACATATAGGTTTGGAAGTCATCTTGAAAATTCCGTTGGCTTGAACTGTTTCTGGTATTCCCAGTCCACTTGTTTCTCTTCCGGTGTTTCTGGATTGCTCCTGTATAGATATGGACCATGGTGTTGATACTAACCTTCCATCTCAACGTCATCATCATCATCAACCTCGTTGTCCCCTAACCCGGGTTGAGGGGATTCCGGAACGGGGTCCTGACCGGGGCCTCCAAAACCTCCGAGTGCCAGGCAAACTGTTTGACCCGCCGCCCCACTTCTATCCTCAACATATCCACGAGCCTTTTGTCCTTTGGGGAAGGGCTGGATTACCCTTCTGACGCATCCTGGTCCAGACTGCCTATTACAAGGTTAGCGTCCAATTTCAATAACAATAACACGTGAAATGTTAACCTGAACTTACATGATTACACGTCGCTCCGCGATCATAAGATCTATTATATAACGCCATCGCCCATTGTACTTGGCAGAAACCTGCTCAAGGCGCTCGAACTCTCTATATTTGCCCTCGGTGATACCTCCTGCGGCTCGATCGTCACGGGCTTGTGCTCTTTTTTCACTGGCCGAGTCTACAAATTTTTGTAGTTCACTTTCTAAGTCTGCCAAACTGACATCCATATGCGCCAGTTCGAAAATCCGCGTCGCGTTTTCATCCCACGTCATCGTCCTCCGAACTATTTCCATTGCTACCAGCCGATCCTGAACTTCTTCGTCCTCTAAATCTTCAGTGTCTTGGGGAACATGAATATCCGCGGGCCCAGGGAGTGGGTTGTTAACCCTTCTTCTCATGACCATACCGCAACCTATTTTCCCGGAGTACCTATGGAATTTGTCAGTGAATTGGAGGCATCTTCAGGAAATGAGAAGGATCAAATCAGGGATGCTAACTCAAATAGACCTCCAGATCGATTGCAATCCACCAAATATGCGTGAAAATCTTCTGGAGTCAACTTTAAGTCGGGTCTCTGTTGTATGACCCACCGATACAGCGTATTTTCTGGCACCCCAAATGCCCGCCAAGTGCCAGGATCCATATCTGGCGTAAATTCATATAGCACAGTGGACATGTCTTGGCCCTGGCGATATTGTTTTGCTGCGTCTTCAACCAAGTACTACAAGTGACACTCATAGTTCGCTTCATAAACAACACTATCCTCCAGGTAAGCATTTTCCATGGACATCGGACTAGAGCTTGGCTAACTTACAAGTAGAGTTTTTCGTCATTGGTGTATGTGTTATTTAGCACATCAAAGATAGCTTTTGCCTCGTCCGTATCGCCCATACACATCCCCAGGATTCTGCGATACAGATGTAGTCTAAGCTGGAGATAATACCTCTGGGGACCCAAGTTCTCTAGCCCGCTCTGCCAGTACCCATAATGGTTATAGTCCAAAGTTGTCAGCCCAAGGGGGCCAGCCTCGCTAATAAGAGCATTATGTATTGTCTGATACCGCTGCGGCGGCAACCTTTGGAGTATCGCACCATTTGAATCGGCGTGAGTCGGAGTCTCGGTATTGTTCACATTATTGTACCATCGGAAATTCCTGGGGTAAGGGTGATGGACTAACTCGCTTACAGAGAACGGGCTGTGAGGGGTTAAGGTGTTAAGGTGCTCAAGTGCAGTATAGCCAGACTCCCCGCATCGTTTCCAGCGCCCAGTGATGTCCCTTACAGCGTTCCAGTAGGCTTCAAAGTCCGATGCTTTGGGCCGGTGCCAGGTTGTTTGCTCTGTTTCAGTTCCCTTATTGGAACCTAGATCATATCTGAGTGATGCTGCGCCAAATTTCGCTACCCTGACATCCCAAAACTCGGCTCGCTGCAGATTCGAAAAAAATTCATTGGGATGGGCCAGGCTTTGGAAGTGAGAGGAATTTCTTCTTGGGTCAATCCTCGTTTATATTGGACGTCCCCTTCTTCCATTTCTTGGTAAGCAGTTCTGTTGAGGTCGTCCTTCAAACATAGACCACCCAGTTCAAGAGGATCCAACATGCTCTCAAAACTATGTTGATTAGGTTCCCTGAGGTGACCTCCAAAGACCTTTATGTATGTTAGAAAACAAAAAACGAAGCAGGGGTATTACCTGTTGGAAGAACCTTGGGAAGAGGTGCTTACGTGATTTTCCATCGCAAAGCCCATCTCTGCCTGAATGTCGTTTTCAAAGAATGGCTCTGGATAGTTAGCGCGATTGAAATCAGGCTGATGACGCGTCATCACGACATTCGTCATAGCATGCTAGCGGTACTGTTAGCTATTGTAATATAAGCAACGCTGGTTATCGACTTAAATAGGTCGTTAATAGATTAGGTATGATTTTGTCTTACAGATAATTCATGTATCAGTGTTATAGCAGCAAAGGTTTGCTGACACATCCTCTCAGGTGCTGTCAGATCCCATAAAAGAGGTTCAAGTAAGTGAAAGCTGAGAGCACAATGCAGTGTATCGCCAACGCGATAAGTGCTACCATATTGTCCGGCACCACGTGGTTTGGATGGCAGCCCGCTAGCGGGTCTCGTCTTACTCGACGTCAACAAAAATCTGATGTTCGTTTGGTTCTCAGTCCAGAATGCTGAAAGAAGATCCTTGGTCTTCGGATAGCCCTTGACAGGAAAGGGCTCGTTTGGCTTGCCTGGCTGTGTTCTTATTATCTTTCTGGGCCTATAATTAGGCTCTCTATAACCGGTTCGAAAAGGCCATCTGTGTCTGGGTTCCTCAATTAAGTGGACACCTTGCATCAAGGCGTCGAAAAACGGAGTTATATGCATGTTGGTGATCAACTTGGTGACAATTTGAAGTATTGGTTCTAGGACAGTCCATACATGGTCGTTCGATGCCTAATAGCTGCGAATTAGTCTGTATAACCATTTTGAAGGGGAGCAGAAGAAGGAATCCCGGTTGGCTCGGTGATTACCCTTAAGAATACTTACCGTCCAGTAGCCTGGTCTGCCCTTGGCCAGCGGGTATGCAGGAGCATGAGGGCCGTGATCGTCAATCCAATTGGCTCTGCTGAGCACTGGATGGACACCAATATGCTGAATATTGCTTTCCTCTAATTGGTTTCCATCATAAAGTTTTACGAATGAGTTCATGTCTTTCAGCTCTTGGGCAGTAAAACCGTAGAGCCATCGTACCTGATCGAGCTCGTTCCATTTTTTCTCCCAATATTGTGTTTTGGTATCATCGAAACGCAAAGCCTGTATTGGAGAGAGACCGCTTTTGTTTCCATTCCCCCCTTGAAACCAGGTATATATTGTTTCATCCAGACAGCCATACCTTCTGGCCCTATCCGAAGCATTCTCCGCTACACGCCGAGGTCGAAGGTATGTGGAATACGGATGCTGCTTATCGGGATGCGTGAATCCCTTGACCAAGGGGTTGGTTCTTTCTTTATTTGTGTCGGTGACTGGTTGGCTGCCTGTTATCGTCTTTCGCCGTTTGGTGTCATTCGCACTAGACGAAGGTGACCCAGGCCGTTTGCCGGTCATCGCAGAAGGGTGAAACACTGAAGAAGAAGTGAACTTCGAGACGAGTTTGGAACGTCAATAATCAACGGAAATGAGTTAGTGGCAAAGAGATGCGCTTGATGTCAGCAAGGGCAGGGAGCAGGTGGTAGGCGACTGATCGAGATGAATGAGTTGGTCTTTCGGACTAAGAGGTTGCAAAGTGGAAGACCAATTGCCAAAAATCCAAATGACCGCATACATGGATTATTTTCTAGAGAAAAGAAAGACGCGGCAGATCGCCGGTCCCGAGATTCTCTTTGTCCACCGACCAGAAGCGATGGCGCGTAGCAAAGATCTAGGTATGCTTGCGGCCTCTGCTGAAAAGTTTACCCACGACTCTTTGTTCTCTCATATTTCAAACACTCTTACCAATAATGTCCTTTGTGCCAAGACCACGGGCTCGTTACAAAACCAGGGTTTCTCAGTATTTCACGATTAGATCCTGACAAAGAACAAAGAATGTTGAACAAGCTTATCACCCCATCTCTTCCCCCAAGTCACCAAAAATCACCAAAAATCTAGAGCATACGAGCCCTATTAGCAAAATTGCGAAAGAGAAGCGTAGGTATGCATGCCAAAGAGCGACAACAATACCATCATTTCTTCGTTGTCAGTCACAAGGATGAGGAATATTCTCAATCACCAGGAATAATTCGACTTATTGAGAATCAACAAAGCACTTGGCTGTTACTACAGTCAAACACTCATCTCAGGAGGTTGAGCGCGAGGGCAGGGAGGGGGCTGGGGGACTTCTTTCATCCTACTGTATCCTCAAATCAAGCACCTTCATTCCTGCCCAGCACGCACTACATAAGGTCACGAATTGATAACGAAACCTCAATGTCACAGATTCAGCGTTTCGTGGAAAAGTTTTTGTAGAAGTGTATTTCCTCCCTAAAGGCTAGAGAACTGTTCTTCCGAAGAAATGCGTCTTCGAAGAACTTGGCCATCAGGCAGACCCGATCTGCTGATGTCCGCCTCGTCAAAAGAAACTAGCAAGATGCTGCAACTGTCCACCGTCCTCATCAGTTTGCCCTCGCATTGCGCGCATCATCTACCAGGTCGAGGGCCTGGCGGATATCGATGTGCGAAGCAAAGATTTAGTGAAGTGAGTAGTCACGAAGACTCGGTGGAAACAGGCAGCTGAAAAGACTGAAACTGAGTGAGCAAGAATGAATCCGTCCCCAATGTCCATGAAGTTGTGAAAGCTTTGTCGAAGTAAAGTGTGACCGGAGAAAGCCCTGGGGCCTTCTGGAACCAACGACGGCGACCTTTTCTTTCACTAGGATCATTATGGGATACGTGGACCTCGGTATTGATGCCCAACAGGATTCCGAATCATGTATCGTCCAGAGTCGGCGACAAGAATTCTGGAGTAGTCGACGAGATAGAATAGTAGGCTTGCGAAGACTGTGACTCTCGATTGGCAGGACCAGTCATCTCATGAGAAGCAGAAGCAAGTTCGCTCGCGGGGGCTTGGGGAGGAAGTCCGTCCGACTGTCCTACCAAGCGTTCTTCGTTACGAAGCGGTTCTTCGTAGCCAGATACTTGAGCACCTGGAGCTTCATGGCTAGTCTTGGCCCTTTTGGCGGCAGAATTGTCAGACGATTCCGTACCATGTTCACGCTTCACAACCGGACCAGAAGCAGGATCCTGAGCACCCGAATTCAGGGGAACCGCAGTGTAGTATGCATCACTCGCTTGACCACGTGAGGCTGCGTTGATATCGTTCCAATTCGACGAGCTCTGCAACTGAGAGGGGCCGGGATCTTGCTGTCGCGAGGGGCCCGCAGTGGGCAAGCCATCGTGGACTTGATCACGGCTTTCTTCACGGGGCTTGGTGACTCCAGGTTTGTGGTTACCCGGGAACTTGATCGTGCGTTCATAGTGGGCTCTGGCATTCTGTAAAGTTTTCACATGTTAACTCAGATCACGTTTCCTCTTTAACTTTTGATGGAATGACCTACCTGCCTGCCAAAGCCTCCTGGGTAGTTGCCAAGCTTGACTGAATGTGGCATCTCCAGCCATCCCATTCCTCGAATCTCCTGGAAAGTGAACATCCCTTCAAATCGCGTCGGACGAGGGCTGTCCAGGTTGATAACGCCCTTCCAAGGCAGTCCCAATCCCACACGTCTTCGAGGCTGGTTCATCGTTAGGGCTTCTTGGTGTTCTGAGATAGTAGTAGGCAGACCCTTGGCGAACTCTTCGTCGAGTACAGACTCCAACCACAGAGCCGGGTTGGGAGCCTCCGCAAGATTCATCTCGACGACATATTGCTCATATTCAGGGAAGCGGGCCAAGAAACAATCCGCAGTCCACCTGCCGAGTGGAATCTCCCTTTCTTTCTCCAATTTCAGGTTGACAAGTTGATCAGGGGGAATGAATGGGATCAGGTCAGCTTTGAGAAGACCTTGGAGACAGTAGGCGGCTAGCATGAACTTGCTCTCGACGAGCTGCATAAGATTCGTGTCCTTATGAAGCCGGAATCTCGCGTCGAACAAGTGATACTTCTCAACGACCTCGAAATGTTTCGTTCCATAAAAGCGATCCACGTGTAGACGCCGAGGATCGAAGTCGAAACGAGGCGAGCTGGTAAGTGGCAATGAAAGAACTTGAACCGAGTGGGAGATCCGCTCTGCATACTCTGGAAGATGGCATGGACCCAAGGCTGGAACGTCGTGCCTATGCAGATCATGCGAATCGATGTGGAAAAGTACGTTCTTGACGTCATCTCTGGTTGTCCACTTGTGATGGACACTGTTCTCGACGACCTGCATAATCACACGTCAACAAGTAGACTCGCAGGGGGGAGTAAACGCTGGAAATGATTAAAGGTGAAAAACAAAACAAGAATACGCATAAAGCGGGTAGCCGGAAATAAACTCACGTTTTGGTGGTAGTAGACTTTGCTTCTAACCCAAAGTTCGTTGCTCCTCTTCCTCATCAGCAGTTCTCCATAAGATGGTTCGCTCAGGTCCTTGAAATCCGCATTAAAGAGTACTTCGGCCGCTTCGACGAATGTGCCATCGCCCTTAACAAAGCGTAGGCCCATGGTGCTTGGGTCAAAGATGGCAAAGACCGCGTGGGTGGGCGCCGATCTGCTTACTCCTGCCAATTGGCCAGCGTAAGGCAGAGCAAACAGCGCCTTGTCGTTCAGGGCGGCGCCCGGTGGAGGGGGGTGGACTGTTGGTGATTTCGAATGATCTGGCCACAAAGGAACACGCCAGTCAGTGCCAGAAGCCATTGTCGATTCCATGGCGGAGGAGGAGGAGGGGAGGAGGAGGGAGGATGAGGGTTGGAGACGCCAGTCAGTGCCATAAGGCATTGTCGATTCCATGGCAGAGGAGGAGGGGGGGAGGAGGAGGGAGGATGAGGGTTGGAGAAGGTCGCGGTTCAAGGTGGTCGCGATTAAATCCTGGAGATCGTGCCGCGCTCAAAACCTGGGGCTAACGTCGCCTCATTGTCGTCCGGCACTGCCAACGACGACGTCGTTGGGGTCTGGAAGGCTCGGCGATGACGTCGTTTGACAAGGTTAAAGGGGCCGGATCCGCATGATCGAGTGTGGGCGATGTTGTGCATTTCCGCATAGGGGGGAGCCATTCAGAGTCAAGAGACGTCATAGTATTAAGCAAATCAAGCAAGTAATATGGAGGGAGGGTCGTTGGCAACGTCGTTCGAGAGGGATAAAGGTGTCGGGTCCTCGTTATCGAGTTCAGGCGGTGCTGAGTATGGGTGCCAAGGGCGAAGCCATCCAGACTCAAAATACTAAAGAGTATCTAGCAGGTTAAGCAAGCAATAAAGGGAGATAGAACAAGAGAGAAGAGAAGGTCGCGAAAGGGAGTTGAGTCATTGTCCGGGTCATGAAGGCTAGGCGGCGACTCGTCTGACAGTGACAATTGTCACGGCCCTGGACCTTATAGAGTAGACTTGGCAGTATTCCCCCGTTGTGAAAATACTGGTTGCCCTTTTGCGTGACCTAAGGGTATGATGTTAGCCAGGTGTTACTGTAGCAAACAAGTCAGCTAGAGAGGTAACATGGGTTCGATTCCTGGCCATGACAATAAAGGGGTAAAATGCGCATGTTAAGGGAGAGACCATAAGAGATGAAGACGGGAAAGGGCGAGAAACGGAAAGGGATTGACAATGTCTCGTGACGACGAAGCGATATGGAAGTAACTAGTAAGAGGAGGAAAGTAAAAAGAGGAAAGTAGGAAATCCGATATACGGGATGGAGACGTATTGCCGAGGAAGTCTTTTGAGGACGAACCTATAGGGAAACCAAAGGGGGAAATCAAGATGACTGTAATAGTAAGACTAAGTGTCCGAACGGTGGGGGGTGGGGGTCCACGGAAGGAAGAAACGAGAGAATGGAAACGGGGAGAGGAAAGTGAGATGAAGAAAATGAAGGGTAGAAAATTACCGAAAGGAGGTATTAGATGGGAAGTGTCTGGACGAAAGTGAGAGAACGGAAACTAGAAGAGGGAAGCATCTGGCTCAGGACTCCGTCACTCAAATGTCTCCGTTCCAAGATCGAGACTCCCGTGAACATGTTTCACATAACTCCCATACCGCAGTAGTCAAATATCGAAAGAAATCAGGATGACAATAAGGAATGAGAGAAAACGTACCTTGTGATCGTCAATCTCAGCGCAACTGGCCATCTTGCAAGAAGCGATGTTGGCTGAAGCCAGGGACGACTTCAAGCTGAAAAACCCTATGATTCCAAGCTATCCGACCCTTCCTCACCTCGAGCACAGATACTTGGGTCATTGGCCGTTTGTTGAAGCTGAGACCTAAAGATCCAGGTCGAGCGAAGTACCCTTGCCATTGCGTAGAAATCAACGGGGAGAGAACCTAATTTTCCGCATGTTAAAAGTATGCTGGAACACGTGCGTCACGTGCCCGGCGCTAAGCCAGCAGCTAGAGGTCGGGACCCTTAAGGAGCAGAGCCTTGAGCCCTACCGGCTCTACCCTGCGCTTCCTTCTTCCCAGATGAATACAACACCATGAACCTTGACCCCACTGCAGTAGACCAAACCGACCCTTGACGTCTCGACAAAGTCAGCGAAAGTCGTCACCGCGTAGCCAGCAACTTTACCATCGTAGGAGCGGTTTCTCTCGCAGACACTGATCCAGCCGCAACATCAATACGCAACTTCCTTCGACTTCCCTTCCCAGCCTCCGATTTCGGACACGAACTGAACGCTCCACAGCAGCCGCCGCGGAGTCGTCCCCGGGTTGAAGCTCGAGGTACATCTAGTAGGGCGAGTAGAAGCAGTCAAGCCAGCCATGTTCCGGGTGTCAAGTAGCAAATGTCATTCTCGGCCCACTATTTGACTCGACCGGAACATTGGGTGATTGAAGCTGCAACTTGCTTACTATTCAGTCCGGAGTGGACTTATCAAAGCCCTTGTCTCAACCCCAGTCGATTCCATCAAGATTAAACAAATGGAAGGTGCTTTCTAACCACACTGGTGGATTCGCAGGCGACAGTACAAAAAGACCGCATCGCCCCTAGCTCATACCTTCTTTCCACATCAACAGTTTCGAAACATCTCCACCGCCGCACTTTCAGCTCGGGCTCTCGATTTCCTTTCTCGCGACTTTGTGTTTTTTCATCCAAGAATTTGCTCGTCGGGGATTTTCACATACCTGATACCTAGCTACCTGTCATCTCCTCTACTTCACGCTGCCAGTGCCAGCTCTCTCACGGTGAGAACAAGGTGTCTTCAAGTGATCACAGAACTTCCTGCGGCCAGTGTTTATCGTACGTTCATTTGTATCAGAATGGCTCTACTCTAGCAGTACATTTCCGTCATAAATTTTCTTTGCAATCTTCTTACATCACCAGCACAGCTCTGAATCTTGCTTTGCCTTCGACCATGTGGTCGAATGCCTTTTGCGCATCCTTGAGAGGGAACTTCTCGACCATGCAGTGGATGTTGTGCAGCGAGGTGAAGGCAATGGCTTCCTGGAAAGACGAGAAACGTTAGCTTAGGTTCTGAACGTCCAAGTGATGTGAAGCTTGGTTGGAACTCGGGCATTTCGTTTTGTCAGTTGACTTCGAATTTGAGACCATCTTGCAGGAAATATCCAAGCTACTTGCACGACAAGGAATGCTTACCTCGGAGTCCAACGCATGTCCACTAGGGAATCCCGAAACCGTGGCACGCTTCGAGACCAAATCCAGCGTGTTCACCTCGATAGGTCCCACAGGAGCCAACACCAACAGATGCCCACCGGGCGCCAATCCAGCCGTCATCCCACCGATAATCTTCGGGTTCGGGGCCGTCGAGCAAATCAAATCCGCACCGCCCATCTTCATCAGCTGCTCCGCCGTATCACCCTTGCTGCCATCAATGTAATCATGCGCGCCCAGCTTCTTCGCAAAATCGACTTTGTCGCCGCCGCTGCTGAGAGCAACTACACGGTAGCCCATGGCTTTTGCGTACTGAATGGCCAGGTGGCCGAGACCGCCGAGGCCTTGTACGGCTACGAGAGAGCCGGGGGTCACTTTCTGGTTGCGGATGCTGTTGTATACTGTCACGCCGGCGCAGAGAATGGGTGCATATTCGACGGGGTCGATGTCCTTGGGGACTGCGGCGGCGGCTTCGGTGCGGAGGAGTACGTACTCGGCGTAGCCACCGTCGCGCGAAATGCCGTTTACGACGCCGTTGGCGCACTGCTGGAACCATCCTTGGCGGCATTGCTTGCAGACTTGGTCATGGCCTGAAGAATTTCATTCAGTACAACGCACTATCATTGGCGAAGGAAAAGAGAAGTATGGACTGATGGGTGGGGAGGGGATCAGGGGAATATATACCTCCGTGCCATGCGCCGCCAACTCTGTCACCAACCTTCCACTTAGTCTCGCTGCTGGGGACGTCGACAACATCGCCGATGATCTCGTGGCCAGGAATACGTGGGAGTCCTCCGCCCATTGCATCGTTCTGAGCAATGGTATCGGAGTGACACACACCACAGGCAATGACCTTTACCAGGATCTGGCCATCCTCGGGCTTCTTAAGCTCGATATCCTTGATCACAAGCGGCTTGCCCTTCTCCTCGAAGACAGCAGCTTTGTATGTCTTTGGAAGAGGAGTCATCTTGGCTAGAACGGTTTGAGCTGTGGACTTGATGGTATTCATACGAGTGGAAAAAGAGAAAGCGGATCGATGGAAGTGTGGATGGAAAAAAAGAAGCTTGAGGTGTGCAACTTTAAGGAAAGCTGAGCTGCTTTATATCCCACATGTTCACTGTTCACTTACTTACAAGCACCCACGTCATAGGATACATCAGCGCCAGATAGCCACTAACATTGGAACAAAACAAGCATAGCTTCCGAGATCGACGGCTGGTCCTGGCCTGCGCCCTAACGTCGAAGGACAAAGAAGACTCGGTGCTATTCGATGACTACCTGGCCCCGCATCGCCGAATGGTATGACAGTTAGAGACGGGAGCTTGGAGGTTGACTCGTCACATAACTCTATAAAGCCCGGAGATGCCTAAGCTACGGCTACTCTGTCCGGCATGTTTTAGGTTTGAGTGATGGGCATATGATAGCTTGGGCCAATGATGTTTGGAGTGGAGAGATGATGTAGAAAAGAACCGTGACGGACTGAGGAGGTACATCACTTGGTAAGGCGGCCGAAGCGGCCGCTGGCTTCCGCTGGTATAGAAATCGGACCTCGGTTATTATGGAATATAGTACATGTAACTTTAGATCCAATAACTTAAGTTTGTTTGTCAGGACGACTAGGCTGTATCTCCGCGCCGAGAATCATTTATTACAGTTAGTTGGCAGGGGAAAACGACCCCCTTAACTTTTCCGCGAGCTACAGGTGGGGCTCTAATGATATTGTTCTCAATGCTTTAACTGGTCTGGAACAAAATATCAAGCATCCGGGTCTCTCGGGCATATATTGTCACAATGGTGGTACGAGTAATAATCACAGAACAGACACAGCAGCAGAAATCCATGACAATATCTACTACACACTATTGGAGATCAAGGCACTTTGCATCAGATCGTCCATATATTTATCTATTTCGAAAAATAACGGTTTATTTGCCAGGCCAATAATTCCATCTCAATTACATCATCTCCACCGGCAACTGCCGAGAGAGCTAAAACCAAGGGTCCAAGCATCCAGGGACACAGCTCGGCAGCCGCGTGCTGTTGCGACGTGTGTCTTCGACTCTTCGCCCGCCATGAAAATGACCCCATCTCGGATTTTCTGGCATTCACGATGATTGATGATGTGTCCGCCGGACAAGGTATGCCACCATTTTTCCATCTTCCAATTCACCGTAGACCACCAACGTTCTAATTCGCGTTTGTAGGGCCCCTATTGAACGGGGTGTCCTCGGCTCTGCTACGTGCTGAGCTCGAGCGCAGACAGCAAGACGATGACTCCCAGAAGCCAGAATGCGGATCAGGAGCCAAGGGGTCGTATAACATGCCGGCGCATGTATTTGCTCTATTTCTCATCCTAATACTCAGCACAATCGGTACGTCAACTCCCAGAAAAATCCACATACGAACTTCAGACGGTGTATAGTATACTGACGTACGAATAAGCTTGCGCTTTCCCCCTGCTGTCGAGACGACTATCCAATGGATCGTCCAAACAATCGAACCGCGGACGACTGCTCTTCCTTTCTCAGCATTTCGGAACTGGTGTCCTGATAGCGACGGCGTTTGTACATCTGCTCCCTACGGCCTTCATGTCCTTGACGGATGCGTGTCTGCCGTGGATTTGGAACAAGGGATACAGACCGATGGCGGGGTTGATTGCCATGGTGGCAGCGCTGATTGTGGTTGGGATTGAGATGTTCTTGACTACGAGGGGAGCTGGCCATTCGCATTCTCATCATGCGCCATGGAAGGAGCATGATGAGCATGAGCACGAAGCGGTCGGACTGAATGGAGCTGTAAAGGCGGCGAAAGGTCAAGATTCTTCGAGACAGGGAAGACTTGGGATACAAAGACCCACGGATCTGGAAGATGTTGCGTTGGGAGATATGGAGACCGAGGGACTTGTGAATGGGGTATCTCCTTTACCGGTTTCGACACCGAATACCGCCAATGGCAACTCGAAATATCACGACGAGGACGAGGACAACGATTCGGACTTGGACCTGGGCTTGGATGAACTGGATCCCGTGGACGAAGCTCCCAGTCTTCTACACCGCGGTGGGGGAGACGGTGCTGCTGAGTTTGAAACTCAAGAATCACAACCAACGGGACCTTCGGCCCAGGACCAGCAAAAACGCCTCCTTCTACAATGTCTGCTACTAGAAGCCGGCATTCTATTCCATTCCGTATTCATCGGCATGGCTATATCCGTCGCAACCGGCTCTTCCTTCCTCGTATTTCTCATCGCCATCACCTGCCACCAATGTTTCGAAGGTCTCGCCCTCGGATCGCGCATAGCCGCAATAAATTTCCACAAACACTCGCCGAAACCATGGCTCATGGTACTAGCCTACGGTACAACGACACCGATAGGTCAAGCTATTGGGCTTTTCGTACACAATATGTATGATCCGCACAGTGAGACGGGCTTGCTGATGGTAGGGATTATGAATGCAATTAGCAGCGGGTTACTGTTATTTGCGGGGCTGGTGCAGTTGTTGGCGGAGGACTTCTTGACGGAGAAGAGCTATAAGGTATTGAAGGGGAGGAGGAGGTTGGATGCTTATTTGGCAGTTATTGCAGGCGCTACGCTGATGGCTCTTGTTGGTGCTTGGGCATAGAAGAGTACATATTTCTCTACTGCATACTGGGAGCATCACGGTTGGTGTTTAGGGGGCCTGGGTACTGAGGGACATGCGTCTTGCTCCGGTTTTGAGTGGCTATGTACAGTACGCTCATGTTCGTGTGTACATTTGCAACAGAAATAAGATTTACAGAACGACAGACTGTATTTTATTGATGGCTAAGAATTTACAACTGCCAAAATTCTCAATCTTTTGATGTCCGCAGCATCCGGAAGCCAAGGAGATGGCGGCTGGGAACCAAGAGTTTCACGATAACTCAAAAGTCCATACCAGCTCCATGCGTTAAAAGCGACAAGTTATCCTCCCCGCATTTTACATGTGGTTTTAACCCCCGTCATTCGACAACAAACCTGGCATATTGAGGAAGATTACGTGCCCTGAACTGTTATTGGTTGTCTAGAAAGTTTATACCAACAGGGGGATCACGTGGTGTCGACTATATTTATAGCGCTTCTTACGTCCTTCCGACGAGCTTTCCCGCAGATCTCTCAAAGACCTGTGTCGCACTATCGATGCACGGCTACCATTAGCTCTCCAACTACTCTGTCAACAAAGCATTGGACCTGCTGAGCGACAAAACGTTGAGCGTACGACAAACTCCTTTTCGAATGACAACTGAGCACTCCCGGAGCTGCTTTCATCGTCCGGACTGCCGCAATACTGAGGATTTGAGGAGGTGGGAGCTTGGCCTGTTGGAGCTATCGTGATACGAAGCTACGCGTAATCAAGGCTGCGGCTACTTCGCATTGCTGGAGAGCAACTTCCCTTGAAATCCAAACATCTCTGGGAGATCTGCCATCTGCTTGCAGACAAAGTCAGGCAAGATGGTGAACATGAACGTATGTATCAAGGTCCTGGGAAGTGATCGGGTTCTTGCTTACAGAAAGTACAGGTCTTCCGCATCCTGGGAGATGTATCTCATACAGCCTCGAAATGTATCCTGATCTGGGCCATCCACAGCAACAAGAGCGCCGAAGGTAATGCCCCATCAACTCCCCTCGATCCGCTAACTATCTGCTGACAGAAATGCAGGCGTTTCTCTTATTACACAGGGTTTCTACGCCATGGTTTTCATCACTCGATACCTCGATCTGTTCCCGGTCTACAGCTTGTGGAACTTCATACTTAAGGTGTTTTACATCCTGAGTTCTTTGTATATCATCTTTATCATGATGCGGGTGTATGCGCGAACAAGAGAGAGGGAGCAGGCTTGGAAAATGGGAGGTTGGATCATGGGTGTTTCGATGCTGTCTGCGCCTTTCATCACTATGATCTTTCGTCCCAAGTACCAATGGGGTCCTAGCGAAGTAGGTCACTCCCCTCCCTCCACCCACCTCACACCCAAAACCGAAAAGCAAATACTAACCGTAACGTCAGTTTCTCTGGGTCTTCTCAATAGTCCTCGAATCCATCTGCGTCCTCCCCCAACTCTTGCTTTTACGACAGACGACTGTACCAACAGTAATCGACTCCTTTTATCTCCTAACCCTGGGTTCCTACCGCGGCTTCTACATCCTCAACTGGATCTGGCGCGAACTTGACGTCAACGACCGCAAGCCCGACCCCATCAGCATCATCTTCGGCGTCATCCAAACCGCCCTATACGTCGACTTCGCCTGGGTATACTTCACACGCCAACGCGTCAAGCTCCGCAGCGGCGGCGTAGTAGACGGTGACGACTTGCGCCGTGGCTGGTTCTTAGAACGGCTGATTGGCAAAGCTGCAGTTAGGGAGAGTATGGATGAGGAGAGTCGACCGGCGTTGGGTGCGCATTTGGATGGAGAGGATCAGAGGGCGGAGAGACCGAGGTCGGGAAGTAGGGGATGGGGGGCGAGGGAGATTAGTGTTAGTGCGGATGATGGGGTGATTGCGCAGGAGAGTGCGAGGCAGGAACAGGAGGAGGGGGTCATTGATCCGGATGCCAAGATGCAGGATCCGGATGAGTTGGCGAGGATTTTGGAGGATGAGGATGATGAGACTTTGATGCCGAGGGAGGGGAGTAGTGCGGGGAGTGTGGGGAATGGGGCGGAGTGGAGGGAGGGTGGGAAGTGAGGTTTGGGGGGGCTCAGGGGGGAGTTATTGGAGTTGGGTAGGTAGGTAGATATTGATCATTGTGGGTCGAGTGTCAAGGGAATATCAGAAATATGAACACTCATCAGCATGAGCTGGAGTGAACATTCTGCATAAGTTCGGCAGAAAATAAATTGCATTCTTTCAAACTGAGTACTTGTGGCTGTATTCTTTGGCCGATTCTGACAGCTCTGAGCTACTAGAGCATCATCGGCTTCTTGTACCCCACCAGCAATCGACAAACTTGCGTTTTTTTGGCGACGTAGCAAACAATTCGACAGAAGCATTAGAAGAACGAGAGAAAATTCCACAGAAGACAAGCACCTTAGCGAAGAGCCAAAAAAGTCGCCAGCCGCAAACCCACTTGCAGTTTGTTTCCTGCCCGCAGCCTCGGCGCATCGCATAACCCGCCGCACATCCCGCTTCACGACTCGAAGCTCACCCAAACACCACCAACACCCTCCACCCACAAACAATCCCGCAACCCGTCTTGAGCTTCCCGCGCAACGTCCCTCCAACACCACATCCATCCGCACACGCAAATCCGCAACAATGGCTGACACGGAAATGGACATCGATGCGCCCGCCCTGGCGCCGAAGACGGCTAACATGACGACGCATAGCAATGGTACTGCTGTGCGCAGTATTGAGGGATGGATCATCATTGTTACGAATGTGCATGAGGAGGCCAGTGAGGAGGATTTGACGGATGTGTTTGGCGAGTTTGGGGAGATTAAGAATCTGCATCTGAACTTGGATCGGAGGACTGGTTATGTGAAGGTTAGTGCTGTGCTGTGCTGTGCTGTGCGCGCAGAGGACGCGGGTGGTGAGATGGGGTGCTGAGGGATTGGGTAGGCTTGGAGCTGGGGTTGAGCGTAGGGCGTCGGGGCTCCCAACGCTCTAGCTTCAAGACCTCTGGATGTTCGGACGAGCTTTGACAGCCTAGGCTGGCCTTGCTTCATGATCATTACGACATCTACGGAATATCTCGGGCTGTCGCGACATTTCAATCACTGCGAAAAGAACTATGCTAACACGCATCTCTAAATTCCAGGGCTACGCACTCATCGAATACCCCACTCTCGACGAAGCCCGAGCTGCCATCGATGGCGCCCACAACACCAAGCTGATGGAGCAGACGATCGAGGTCGACTTCGCCTTCGTGCGCCCCCCGCCTTCGGACAAGAACAGAGGGCGTGGTGCTGGTGGAAGAGCCCCGCCGGCCAAGACTAGGGCCAGGACTAGGAGCCGTAGTCCCGAGGGCGATATTGAGTGAAGGGCTGAAGTGTGGATGGAAGGGAAGATTGAAGACTGCTGGGTGATGAGGGGAGAGGAATTGGGGAGAAGCTTTGAGGGTTTCTTCGCTGGAGGTCTCTTCGCTGGAAGCTTCTTTGCTGGAAGCTTCTTCGCTGGCTTCTTCGGCTTCTTCGTTCACGGCTTTCTTCGTTCCAACAAGGCAGTAAGGAAGGGCCGATATGTTCTACAGGCTGAACATGTCGGCGAGTGCAGACTGGCGATAATGGTGAGTCCCCCACGATCTTGGAGTTGTTGGGATGCAGGCTGATGTTTGTTCAGGTACAGGACAAGTCACATTGAGCGTCATTCACGTTGAATGGACTTCTTGGAGACATGGAGTTTAAAATTCACGGCTCTTCTATGTGCTTGCGAAAAACGCAAGGCCATCTCGGCTCGGGCAGGACATAGAAACGTTCGTGCATTAATGAAGCTGCTTTCTGCAAAAAGTTCTGATTTTGAGGTGAATGTGCTGGTGAGAGCCATCGTGTTTGATTTATTCCGGGTTTGGACGAGAAAGAACTCATGGTTCCTCCTCGCAACTGCTGATTCTGTAGGTGGCCACCCATTCTACTATTCTCAAATGGGATTGCCAGAAACTGACCGAACCTTTCTGATCATTCACACCCAAAATCAAACATATTTTCTTCGCCTTCTCCAAACTCCGCACTCGACCCTAACGACCTCCTTTCCATACCGTCCACACCACGAGCTTGCGGCCTGCTCAATTCCGTTTCAAGCCGCCTCGAAGTCAACAGTCTTCCATCACCACCCACATCCCTCGGAATCGAAAAAACACAACTCTGCGGCAATACATCTCTAACCCCCCTACTAATCCCCGGACTAGTAAGCAACAACTTAAACACCGTATCCGCATACTCATCTTGCGCCATCTCCTTCAATCTCCAAACCAATTCCTCTGTCTCTCTTCTCCACTGCTCCGATTCAAAGAGCGAAATACCATCGACGACACAAAATACAACTCTTCCCAGCAACTGATCGACAAGCTTTCTGAAAAGTTTGCAAAGAGCGCGGAGATCCAGTTGTCCCAGGCCTTGCAGCAGCTCTCCGTATCTTGTAAAGCTCAGATCGAATTCACCTCCTGACAGAAGCTGGTGGTTTAAGCTCCGAATCAAACCGATAGGGCCGTGTTGTGGGTCGTCGGTGGTGTTGTGTGCACCGCAGAAAAAATGCAGTACGATGACTGACGGTTGCTGCTGCAGACTTTGGATGAGCGTTGCTGAGAGGAGGGTGAGTGGGGAACAGCGAGCTAGGCCGAAGCCGTCCGCGTTGCCGTTTATCAGGAGAACATCCGACACTCGTGAGCGGGCCCAGGATTGGAATCTGGGGCTTTGGAGTGTCCACTGTGCTCGTGCTTGGGAGTCGATGTCGAGGGATTGCGAGTTTCTGAACATAGCCTGGAGATCTCTCGCAGCTGCTTGCTCGTCGACCCAAAGCAAGTTCATAACCTCGAGTTGCAATTGACCGTCAATGCGAGAAATCTCAAGCGCTTTCGGGTTCTGCAATTTTGCTGTCAAGTCGGACATGGTCCCTGCAAAGTAAAGTCGTCAGCCGATGCTTGATATTCAGGAATAGATAGATACCTCCTACATTCTGAGTTTCCCAACAATTCTAGGAGAACCGATGTCATGTTTTGGGTCGCTACTGTCTGGGCCTCCATTTGCTTGTTCATCCTGTAAGTAGTCTCCCTCTGCTCGTGTATATTCGCCTGCATCCCCTTAACGCGAATGTCTATACTGGAGGCCTGCTGATGGATCACATTGACAGTACTTTGCGTCCTGAAGACCATGTCTTCCGTAGCCTTGACTTCTGGAGCCATTTTGGAAATCAGATTGTTTGCTTTGGCAGTGTTAGACTGATGCAGGTATTCGACTTGAGCGTCCAGTGCGTTTATCGAGTCTTAACATTTTGCGATCTTTTCGTCTGGACTTTGGTCTGAGAGTGAACCTTTGAGGCCGTCTTTCAATTTGCTGACTAGGTGTAAAGTCAGCGATTTTGGTCTTTGAGACTATGAGGATGGTGGGAGGGTGGGAGAAGGGGTTTGGTTTACAAGTCGATTTTTCGACGAGGCATGTTATCATCCCTTCAATCATTTCCAGTAAGTCGATGTACACTTTGATTGCTCTGTCGCGGAGAAGCGGGTCATTGGGGTATATCTCGTAGCATCGCTGGGTATTGATAACTGTTTGGGGAATGTTATGGAAGGCGTTCAAAATCTGTTCTCGTCTGTCTTTTCTATTCGCTGCAGCCTATCAGATGTATCAGTATTTGGATATCAGACGTTGAAGGCTAGAGAAGGGGTAAGGTCCCCTGGGGTATATTCAGCCAGCTTACCTTGAAGATCATTGTCAGTCCTTGGCATAAGATGGAGAACCACTGATCGTCGGGTAGCAGGCCGATCCACGGAGTAATGGCAGAGGAATAGTCTCCCATCAGACGAAAAAGCTTTCTTGCCGCCCCTCGATAACCGCGCTTCGCCTCAGCCAGATAGGTTTCTTCTGCTTGCTTCGCTGCCTGAATAACATCATCCCAGCTATTTCCGCTGTAGGAAGTTCTTGTCTTAGGACGCTTCTCGGCTTGAAGTTTCTCGTAACGCTGCAGTATCTGAGAAAATTCGTTCGTGAGCTCACTGCCATTGCTATATTAGCTATTACAAGTTTGGGTAAGGTAAGAATGCTGCAATCTTACTTTATCGCTTTGATTTTCGGCGGAGAAACACGTTGCAAATCAAGACTTACTTGCACCGGTCGTAAGGCTGGGTGAAGTCCTGGTGCGTATTCAGTCTTGAAGTTGTCTACTAAGGCTTGCTGACCAGCAGGCCGTGAGATTGCCGATGATGAAGTCTCCATATTTCGTTCGAGTTCCTCGAGATGAGAGATGGAAGTGAATATTACAAGGACACCGTTGCTGCTCAGCTTGAACAATGGCGCTCGCAGATTACAATCACCTGTATCATTGAGGCACCCCACTGCACGATGATTACTGAGCGTTGACCCCATGGCTCAGCTTTGGGTAGCCGATAGGCTGCAAGGCTACATAGGAAGTACTTCTCCGCCCCCACGATGGCGACAGATAACAGATTGAGCTCGATACTTGAAGTACAAGGACAGGCTGCCACGCAGATAGCAACGTTACATATGCGTCCACACTTGCAGATAGCAGGTTTTGCCTGAATACGATCCTGGCATGAGCCTCGCTGACACAAGCCATGATCCTTCCCCTCAATTCCTCACTGCTCTCGACATTTTCACCTCCAGATGCCAAGTCGTCAACAGCCTGCTCTGCAAAACGTGGTACACACTATAACATCAAATAGCATGCTTTGATTGTAAGCCTGGTGGATCACAATATTGTATTTAACAGCTTCTGACATCCTTCCTGTAAGTTGCCAACACCTGCACAATGCCTAGTACGTAAACTGACTGCTGAGCGCTTGCAGCACACCCATCATCATGTCGCAAAAGTCGCAAGGAGACCTCCCTCTAAGGTGACAGCGGAAATTACAACGTGGGAAGCTTCTGGCTGGGGAACTCGAGAAGACCGACTTCGAGCACTTACCAAAATGGCGGACCCCGAAGATTCTGGACCAATGGTCCCTGAGCTACGCTATGTAGATTGGGACAGTTTCAAGATCGAGTCGGGTCCTGATTTTTCTATCTATGCTATCGATGTACTCTTAGGTCCTCCGAGGTTCAACGAGCCAAAATCTCGCAAACTTGCTGGCCCGGTTGATAAGCACGACCCCGAAGAAAACGAAGAAGCTCTACACACCTCAAAAGTCGAGAATCTGAGAAGATCTCAGCGTGGAATGCCTGATCGGATTAGGATAAACTCCGACGAGCTTACAAACCTTCTCGGCGAGCTTTGCGGAGAAGATCTCACGACCCCGACAGTTCTTTTGCGACCCTACAAACTCCTCTTACGTTTCGAAAAAGAAATTAGACGGAAGCTGGAAAACTTGCAGTCACCGCGATCACGCTCGGGAGGCCATCAGATGCGCGAAAACACTGTCGATCCAACAAATGAGGATCATCAGGACGAAGCATACCGCGAAAGCGAACAACTTCTTCAAAGCGAGGCTCTTCCCAAAGATTCGAAACGCTCGAAAAAGTCGAAACTTCTAAGCTGCCTTGTGCAGTTTTTGGACACTGAGGTGACACCTCTAATTACAAAGTGCCAACAGTCTACTCTCGAGCGAATTCATCATGGAGATCTGTGGAATCTCTACAAGCCAGGAGATCTGGTTATATCTACCCAAGACACGAAAGATATCAGAGGATCTGGCTCATCGATGACAAACCCGAGATTTACTATCCCATTGCCCATGTGCAATGTTGTGACAAGTTCAACGCAGAGGAACGTGGGGAACTCGCCGCCAGTAATGTGGAGGGTATTACATGTTTCGCGTGGTCGCACTATGTACGCGGAAAATGGTCGTTCGGTGCGCCGCTGGTCCTTGAGAGTGCTGTGCTATAGGATCATATTTGACGGCGATGTATTTGGGCCCATCGGGCATGTGTTCGAAATACCGAATTTTGACGGAGAAAAGGAGATAACAGCCCTCGACCCTGTTCCTGCGCTCTACTTCGCTGCTTTTGAGGCTACGAAAGCCAAACTACTTTCCCAAGGACGGAGGTTCATGACCTATATCTCACCCGCTCATCGCTTCTATTCCGGTCCCATCTTGACTCATCATCCATCAGGTCTCCCATGCGAAATTTCACACGGTTCTGGATCCGCTGAGGGTTATGTTATAGTTGACTTCAAGAAAGCTGCACAAGAAGACGCACAATGGGTATGCTATTCTGCTAGTCCACCGCCGGTATCATTCCAGCGAGTGTACTATTCAAGTGACAAGGAAGATGAAGAGACAGGTCACGAGATCTTTTGGGATCACTCCCCTTTGTTCAGGCGAGAAACCGGCAGCAAGGTACCATCCAAATTCACAATGAAAGAGGACAGGGAACAGCTTTACAGTGATGAACATATAGACGATTCAGACGCCTTACATCTTATCGATAGCGATCCATTCCTTTCGAACTTCAGAAATGGTGCGAGTAACTTTGATCGCCCGGGTACAGGCAAAGAATATCTAAGTGACCAAGAACTGGTTCTTCTGCCCGACCGTGTCTGCGCGTTTGATCTACATAGACGCTGCTTCGACATCCTTGCTCTTGATGGGCTACAGCCTGTCAAGGGAAGGAGCCAGGGCTGGTCGGATCTCAAACTCCCAAAAGGTCACAAAGGCATGGTTCAGGCACAAGTGCAGAGTCATTTTCGAGACAAACACCTCAAGCAACAAAACCAAGATGCTACGGCACAATATGACTTGGTCAGCGGCAAAGGCCAGGGCTTGATCATCCTCCTCCACGGTGCTCCCGGAGTTGGCAAGACATCCACGGCAGAGTGTGTTGCCGAATCACTGCAGAAACCCCTCTATCCGATTACGTGCGGGGATCTTGGGACCAGTGCAGCTGAGGTTGAAACAACTTTGACGGAAACATTCGCTAAGGCCGAAGCCTGGGACTGTGTCCTTCTTCTTGATGAAGCCGATATCTTCCTGGCGCAGAGAACACGGACTGATCTGGTTAGAAATGCTATCGTTTCTGGTGAGTACTGAGTCACCTGTGCCTTCAGACCATTCATTCTTGTCTAACGAGTATAGTCTTCCTCCGGGTATTGGAGTATTACAAAGGGATTCTCATCCTAACGACAAACCGTGTTGGAGCATTCGACGAGGCTTTCAAATCACGAATCCATCTACATCTCTACTACCCGCCGCTAAACAAACTGCAGACCGAAAGCATCTGGCAAATGAATCTGGAGAGAGTCAGGAGACGCAGAGGCGACACTGTGGATATGGATGAGGAGGAAATACTTGAATTTGCGAAGCAGCACTTTGAGCGTCACAAAACCCGGAGCACCCAGTGGAACGGTCGACAGATCAGAAACGCCTTCCAGACAGCCATAGCACTTGCCGATTACGAGTCAATCGAAGCAGCCGAGAGACGCCTGGGTGTGACAAACTCGGAGGTCGGCAAAGCTATCAGTCCGACCAAGGCACACCTCCAAGTCTCACACTTCAAGATAGTTGCAGACGCATCGGTTTTGTTTGACGACTATCTGGCCAAGACTATCGGTGGTACTGACGCCGAGCGAGCGTTGGCTGATAGAGACAGAGCAGACAATTTCCGGTGGACTCCTCGGAACCAACCGAATGTGTATACGCAGCGGCCTGGACCTGCATATGAGGACGACGACGACTATCAAGACCAATCACACTACAATCCTCACGGCCGCGGAGGCGTACCTGCTTGGCCATATCCATCATCAGGGGTCCCTCATACGGGTCATCAGGGGCCACAAGGTCCACCAACTGATTGGGGTCGACGAAGCGGATATGGAGATGCATGGCCCGACCCCCAACAACCACCATACTCGTCGAGAGGTCGCCATGGGCAAGGAGGTCCTCCTCGTCAACCTCGACACAGCATGCCTGATCCATCAGAGGCTTCATCATCACAGCGAAGACCACGGTCACCCAATCCATTGGCGGAAGTCGACGACTACTAAGACAACATTCACGATCTCGCTCCAGTTTCAACCCTCTAGCTCTCACATTTTTATTCTCTGTCGAAGTTTCTTGTCACTCTCATTTCAAGTTCCTGTTTCGATTATTCAGTCTGCTGTTTGCAGGGCACTATGGAAGGGTTAAGGTGTATTGGATATTGTTGAGTAGTGACGAAGGTGCTTGAGTTTGTGAAGGCTGCCTAGGGAGGATCTCATTTGCTACGGCCTTCTCAGTTCGTTACTAAATACGGAAAGCTGCAAGTTTTTGAAAGGCCTCCGGCTTGGTACTGTTGCAGTAACCCAGGTTCAACAGAAGTCAGCGACAAATATGAAACAGGATGCGAGGTGTTAACGTACATTAAAGTCTGCTTGTCTTCATTCGTAGCATCCATTAGTCGATTGACTCGATTCTCTTTTGCTATAATATCAAGTTCAAGGATCTTTTACAAATCATTCTGCATAGCAATGATGTCGTCTAATTCCTGCGGCCCTGCCTCAATAAAAAACAAAAATCAGCTTCCTGCTCTCGTTATTCAAATTTGAACCATTATTACCAGCTCGAGTTGTGATTACAGATTAAAAGTTTGGGCGATTGCCAAGTCTCGTCTTCGGCATTTTCGGTTCCGGGTTTCCGCACCTCCGTAGCGTGAAATCTCTAAGTTGCATACGAAATTCCATCAAATCAAGGCATCTTGGCCGAGCGGTTATGGCGCTAGTTTCAGGCTTGAGGTTCTATGTCTCCGGATTGGTCCTGACACTTTAAACATACTAGTTCGAAAGAGCGAGGGTTCGAATCCCTCAGATGTCAACTTTTTTGTTTTTTTTTGCAGGTTTTTGGCCTACTAACTGATAGATAAATAGATAGCACAATGAAAAAACGCCTTTTTTTTAATTGAGCCTATTTGCGCTCGGAACAAAGGCAAATTGGTGGTTTTGAACATATTATATATTTTGTATAGTATGGCGAAGAAAGTTCTCAGTCGTATAAACCGGCGGTTTAGTATTTTCCACCGGTTTAGAAAGTGGCAGAAATGCCGGCGAAGATTTTTTTCCCGTTTCGCGAAACTATTCCATGTCGCGGCGGCTTCGAAGAGCATAAAGCCTTTCTCTACATATGCTTTTTAAACAGGCGCATGAAATGATCGGTACAACTTCAAATTGGTAAGCACAATTCTGGTAACTAAACAATAGAGTATGTAGCTATATTCAAGGTTGCAAACACCGTCGCTGCCTTCCGATGGCGACGGCGATTCCAGCGCTTCATGGGCGGCACCGCTGACACTGTTGACCTTGCCGAACACCAGCCGCTAACCATGATGGGTATATCTTGCGAAGATTATCTACTTTCTAGGTAAGTAGTAACAGTACATTATTATAATGAGTAACTGTACTTATGGTCATTTGAGTTCTTTTTATATTTCAACTTTCAAGCCATTCTCGAAATAATCGAATTATCCGTATTGCCCGAAAGCCGTTGGCAAGTCGCAAGCACCATTCCCAGCTACTTTGAAATACTAGGCTCAAATCGCAGATATCCTTCGAAGAACCTGGAACTTGCTACTCGGCCAATATGAATCGTCCTACATATGCTGTTGTTGCAATTTTTATACGCAGAGTTTCAATGGCGACTCGAAAGGATTTGGGGGACCGGGCCCGCTCACGGATCGGAATATAAAAGGGGGGAGGAAAACTGTTGGTATCAAGAGTGTAGAACGAAGTGATCACTTAAAGAGTAAAAGTAAATAACGAAGCTAGCAGGTAACGAGTATATTCATGGTTGAGTCTTGTCTATAGAAGAGCCCCCAGCGAAGCATAGATATACCCAGGGCTTAGCGTGGTGGCCTGAGGCCAGGAATAGCCATGGTGGTGATGGTCAGGGAAAGGGTGGCGCACGGGCCACCGCTGGCTGACCATGTCGGTGTTGCAACAAAAACATAAGAAATAAAACAGACCCGTTTGTCGCTCCTTACTCGTTTTCGTTTGCATAAACAACGAATAAGACGGCTGATATCCCGCATGTCTGCAGGTACCGCGATAACTCGTGGCTATGTGCTGGGACCTCCAGATCTGGCCCCCAAGCCCATGTCATCCTGCATGAGGCCGGTTACATTCCCCGCTCACGACCATCAACGGCTTCAAAAACGGTATATCGCGCCGCACCCTCGATCATAAACCCCTCACCTCCCGCAAGAAATCAGAGACAATGTCTGCAACTCTCAGCTCGTCGCTAAGTCTAGTTTCTTGTCTCTGTCTTACCATGGCAGTAATATCCGGAAGTATTCTCGGCGGACTTATGTTGTTACTTCTCGGCGGACTTTGAAAATCCGCCGCTCGTGCTTCGACATCCGCCATTTTCATCCCACAGAACGGCCACCGTCCAAATGGAGCCAGCTAAGCGTGGATATAGGACAGACAAGCATGGATCACAGGCGCCAGCAGCGGCAGCATTAGCCAAAAACACACAGTTACCCTGAGACTGTGCCACAAGGACCCGCAAAATCCCCAGTTCCCAAATTCCGGGCAGAAGGACTCTCTTCCAGACGTAAGCACTCGTAGGTACATCTCTCATAAGTATATCATCAAAGTATCCCAGCGGTAAGTTTGGAAGTTTTCCATACCTCTCAAGCAGTGCCACCCACCATGCGTCTCTCCACAGCTGCTCTCGTTCTCCTAAGCAGCTCCTCGCAGAGCCTCTCTGCGTTGGCTTTCGAGTGTACCGCATCTGCATTTGTAGCAATCCTTCCCTCCGATGCTACAATCAACTATGCAGTCCCTGTCGCCGCAAATGGCTCCTTCGGTGGTGGCAGCGCAGACCTAGAATTCCCTACCAACGACACTGGACTACCAGCTCTCTGCGCCATAGCCGTGAACGTCAAGTCTTCCAACACTTCATCTTACAACTTTGGCATGTTCCTGCCGCAGAAATGGAACTCCAGGATCATCACTTCGGGGAATGGTGGGCTTGGTGGCGGCATAAATTGGAATGATATGGGCTCGAATGTGTTCCAGGGTTTTGCGACTGCGTCGACTGATACGGGCCATATTTCTGAGTCTGGTGATCCGACTTGGGCGATCAATAATACGGAGGCGCAGCTGGATTGGGGATATCGTGCTATGCATGGGACGGTTGTCCATGCCAAGGCAATTACAGAGAAATACTACAACAACACGATCAAGTACTCTTACTATTCTGCCTGTTCGACCGGTGGACGCCAGGGTTTCAAAGAGATCCAGGAATACCCCGAAGATTTCGACGGCGTCTTAGCCGGTGCTCCAGGTATTTTCCCCTTCCCTCAAGTCATCATCACATGATCCATCAGCTGACCTCCCTTCCCTCTTTTCAGCATGGTGGACAACCCACCTCCAAACCTGGACCCAACAACTCGGCCTCTGGAACCTCCCCACCAACGCCCCCCACCACATCCCCTCCTCCCTCTTCCCCATCATTTCATCCGAAGTATTCCGCCAATGCGATCCCCAAGACGGCCTCGTCGACAACATCATCTCCGACCCCGTTGGCTGCAATTTCTTTCCCGAAGCGCTTCTCTGCACACCGACCTCCAACACTTCCGCTTGTCTCACTGCGCCTCAACTCTCCACATTGTACAAAATTTACAATCCCTGGGTCGATGCTAACGACACTTTCGTGTTTCCTCATCTGGAACTGGGCTCCGAGGGACAATGGGATGTGCTTGTCAACACCGACGCTGGCGAACAAGCCGAGTCTGGACTAGGCGCTTCATGGACTGCTGCGTTCCTCTACAACCTCACATACGACCAGTACAACTTCTGGAATTTCAGCTATGCAACCGTCCAACTAGCCGACGCTCTCAACCCCGCCAACGCAACAGCCGACGCGTTTGACATTTCACCATTTGCCGCCAGAGGCGGAAAACTGATCCACTACCACGTAAGAATCATCCACACATTGCAAGCTTTCTGGATTTTGGAATGGAAGATCATGAGATGCTAACGAAATATAATGGAAACAGGGCTTAAGCGACGGCCTAATCCCCACCGGCTCATCCATCTACTACTACAAGCAAGCCCTCCAAGCCATGATCCCGCGCGGCATCGACGTCTCCTCATTCTACAAATTCTACCTCATCCCCGGCATGCAGCACTGCAAAGCCTCCGTCCACGACGCACCCTGGTACATCAACGGCGGAAACCAAGCCTTCGCCCTAGGCTCCACAGTTTCCAGCGTGCCAGGATTCGAAGATGCGAGGCATGATGCGCTGATGGCGTTGATGCAGTGGGTTGAAGAAGGGACGGCGCCGGAAGAAATTGTGGCGACGAAGTGGGAGGATGATGATGTGGGGAAAGGTGTGGTGAGACAGAGGCCGTTGTGTCCGTATCCGCGCCAGGCGAGGTGGGATGGGATGGGGGATCCGGATGCGGCGGAGAGTTGGAGGTGTGAGGGGGTGAGTTATGTGATTTAGGGGGTCCGGCGGTGGTGAGGGGACGATGTGGGGAGAAGGAGTGAAGGGATGGCAGAATTTCTGTCGGTCTCACGAGGACATATAATTTTGATTCATTTATATATATAATATGACTAGGGCTAGACAACTCTTCTGTAGGTATGTCGCAAACATAGGTATATATAAGGATTCAGGGACTTGAATTCGATGCATATCTAAAATCTCAGGACACGATGACATTTCCCTGTATACACTTTCGAGGTTTCTTTCTAGCTTATTCAAGGCTCTAGCAAAATGATCAAATGACCTGGGACAACCTGGCACAAGCTGTGACTAAAGTAGTATCATCATGAAAGCAGATCGAACGCCATCCCACCATCCAATGCTCCAAGTCCACTCATTCATGCATACCGCGTGTATATATATACCCAAACCCGCCAACCCCATGCAACAGCCTATATACAGCCGCTCATCACTCCATCCCAACATCCCGTCAATCCTCCCACCCCCCCTGAAAAACAACCAATTCCTGCACCGCCCTCAGGACCGCCACACCTCCACTCTGCGTCTCGACCGTGCGTCCTCTCCCCCGATTATTCGGATCCGCATCCTTACTCGGCCGTCCGATAACTTTCTGCTTCGTGTCTTTTCCAGAGGAAGCCGGTGCTAAGGATCCCTTAGCACCATCTTTCACGCCGAAATGCATCTGCCTTTCCGGCATCATCGGCTTGCAAAAGCGCGCAGGGTCCGTTTTGGAAACTTCCTCTGCCTGCCGCAGCCATTCCTCCGGCCAGCCCTCATTCCGATAATCAAGCGCACCTTCCGGCACCCTCTGTTCTTCCTCCACTGCTGCCAGGAGGTCGAAAGCCGAAAAATTGCGATCTGGTACGCCCCACCACATGCCGAATTTCCCATCTTTGTCGCGCGTCTCGAGCGCAGCGCGCGCGTTGTGCTCGATCCATTCGTTGTAGCTTTTGCAGTTTTTGCTATGCCATTTCCTCACATTCCTAGATTCCTCTTCCGAGACATCACTCTCCCACGAGGAACCATCGGGCTTCACGAAAATCAGCGGTAAAGGCTCGCAGAAATGCGACAGGTGGTGGAAGAAGATGCCTTTGAAGGTTTGGCTGTCTTGGTTGCAACTTCCTACTGGATCGCAAGCTTCCTCAAGCGTGCCTAGACGGCCGAGACCGTGGGATTTGGGGACGCCGTGGGAAGGATAGGGCGCGTTGGAGGAGAGGGACCAGCCGGTGGCAGCGATGACGGAGCGGATGAGGTCGTGTCCGTCAGAGAGGTAGGAGCGTGCGGCGGTAGAGAGGTAGAGTCCGCGCTGGCCGGTGAGGAGCACGCCTTGGTTGTAGGTGTAGACCATTTCGTTGCGGTCGTCGCATTTGTAGCCGGGGCAGGTGGCGTTGTTCCAGTTGGTGATGTGGAAGCCGTCAACGAAAAGACCTTGGGTGTTGGTCATGTTGGAGGTGATAAGCCATTTGTAGCCTTCGACAGCGGCTTTTAGGTATTTGGGATCGTGGGGGAAGCCAGGGCCGTCTTTGGTGTCATTGGAAGAAGGGTTATGAGGTAGGGAGAAGGGGGAGGTGTTGGAGTCGCCTGGATAGTAGAGATACATGGATATCGAGGCGGAGATGAAGAGCTCGTTGGTGATGGCATTCTTGTAGGGTGCGAGGTTGTTGTTCCAGATCATACCGCCGCCGCAGAGCGTCGTGTTCCAGCCGTGGGAGGCCAGCTCCCAGAAGATTCGTGCTCGGTGGGCAAATGCTGGGATCCACTGATTCCCATACCATTGCGTGTCATATGTCATATTGGGCGATCCTGATGCCAAAATCTGATCTGCCATGTCCGGAACGCCGTAATGTGTTTTTGAATACAGGTTTATAAACTTGATGCTCTCGAGCCAGCCCAGAGTAACCCATAACATATCATCATTTGCCTCTGTTCGTATAGCGAAAGCGTCTTGACCGTAGTAAAAAGCCGTGAGCTGAGTGAAAAATCGATTTATGAGGTTTTCTTGTGCCTTGATACGGAGCGAGTGCGCGGATTCGCTGAGGGAGGTCGCGGAGTATTCGAAAGCCTTTGAAAGAGTGATCAGCACAGCTGAAAGATGTGTGCCGACGACAGCGTCTGTCCAGTCGATTCCCAGCGGCCAGGTGCCCTGCCAAACTTCAAAGTAATCATCCTGCATAACATCGACCGCTTCGAGGAGTTCGATAAAGTTGGCATCGTACGGAGGGAACGATTCGTCGTCGGCGTCTGAGCTGTGCGAGCTCGAGATAATGGACTCGAAAGACTTTGCGACATTGCGACTAGAATCGACCAACGAGACATAGAGATAGTGAAGTGCGAGAAGGGTCAGCAAAAAATGAGAGATCCAGGGGACGATGCGCGACCATTGTGTGCTCTTGGGTTGAGGCCCGTCGCTGTCCAAGGAAAGCTTCATGACAAAATAGTGGAAGCACGAACGCCGATGCTGTGCGATTCAGACATGGGAAAGCTGAGAGGAGAAAGCGGCCAGATATATTCAGATCATTGTAAGAAAGAGGTCCGTAGGCACCAAAATGAAGGTATTCCTGTACCACTGGCACTGGACCTTCTGTGCAGTGCTAAGGTACGTGATCGTGTGGTTGTACGAAAGGCTCACGAGCGGGCAGCTGGTGATGTGATGACATTGGGCGAGTTAATCTTGGTGGGGCGGCGGGAGGCGCTACCGCTAAACCACCTTCAAGTGCGACACTTTGACAAGGCAACCCATTTTTGACCTCTGAGAACTGACTTGAACATAATCACGTCAATTTAGTCATGGTTCTGTTCATCGTGACACCCTCCAACTAAATAGCTGACTTGGTGATTGGCCACTTTGGGGAACAGGTAGGAACACCAAGCTGCAGTACCTGTAGTAAGTTTCGACCTCTGCTGTCGAGGGTTCCTTCAACTTTCTAAGTAAAGAGACTGCTCCTTTAGTAAATCAGCATGAGATCAACATAAGCAAGTCTGCAATCTGCACAGCTCAACAGCCAATTCCATGGGTATCTAGAATATCCTCTCTACGTGCACACTTTGGCGCACTACCCGAACTTATTTCCTCCTCCTCATCCTCCTTGGCCCCCTGGCCTCTGTATCCCACATCTCTGTACACATATGTACATCTGCGGTGGTCGCCCCAGCACGAAAGATATCCCACATCAGAAGAAAAAGAATTATGTGCAGCAAAAGAGGCCGTTGACGGCGTCACAGACAAACAGTAATCTCTAGCAGACATAGCGCCTTGCTCAAACACATGAAGTAAGAATCGAAGACTCGGGAAGAACGCCCCCTGTAAACCACGGTACCCTGCAATGCTGTCCGTGGGTATACCTTTTTGACGATGCGAAGTTCTGTCACCAACGCCGCGCCTCCTGGAAAATCAAGCGATTCGCAGAAATCAGCGCATGCACAGAAACAAATGGCCGCCTTCCGCCCTCCGTCCTCCCATCCCACCTGTCTCTCTCTATTTTTTCCTTTTGCTTTTCCTTTTTTGCTTTTCAATCATCTCTCGCATCAAATCAAGCACCGCCTCCTTGCGGCATATCAAAAATATTCAACGGCCAGCTCATCCCCTGTTCCTGGCTCGTCATTCCTTGCCCCGTCATGCCCCCTCCTTGCGCACTCCCATGACCACTTCCATTCAACTGCATCAGAGCCGCCCCCGCGCTGTAGCAATCCTGCGGTTCCAAGCTGCCTGCCATAGTACTCGTCCATTGCTGCCAGGCCTGAGAACCGGTATGTGCTACGCCGCTGTTGCTCTGACGAGACGCCCAAGCGTTAGTGTGAGGTGCGACCTGGGAGGCTTGGGCTGCAAAAGCAGCGAGGAGGGGTGCTTCGACGGCGTCATTGGATGTGGGTGTGTAGGCTGTGTAGCCGGTGGGGGCGTTTTGCGTGGTGGGGTGTTGGTCGGGCGGTGAGTAGGAGAGGCTATGGGAGGTGTGGGCGTGGTCGGGGTAGGAGGAGTATTGGGTTGCAGCTGGGTAGGGGGTTTGTTGGTGGCCGTGGGGGTTTATTTGGGTCGTATCGGGACCGGGGAGGTAGGTTGTGGACGAGGTGGGTGGGGCGGCGCTGCTGTCGGAGGCGTAGGAGGAGGAGTTGTAGTGTTGTTGGGGGGCGTATGAGTCGGTTCGAGGAGGAGGAGCTGGCTGCTTCTTCTCCTGCTTCACGGGGGCTGGGGGTAGGGGACGACGTTCTTCGACTTTGACACGGGGTTCTTCTTGGGCATTGGTTCCGTTTTGTGTGGTATATCCGGTGTTCTTGTTTGCAAGTTGGCGACCGAGTTCACCAAGAGTGCCGTCGGTAACTACTCGCACAGCTGCTGGAAGACGTTCACCGGAGCCTTGAAAAATGTTAGAAAATGGTCAACAGCATAATCACCTAAAAAAGCTTACCCAAGAGACCTCCCAAATCCTTCATGATGTTGAGCCAAATATCCATCTCCTCTCTTAATGCCGCCAGGTCTGCAGCACTTGTTTCATTCCTCTTCTCCCACTGCGCAAACAGAGTCGTTGTGATTGCCATGACATACAACGCAGTGTTGTACCAAGTCGTATCCAGACTTTTATGCTTCTGCATCTGACGAACCACGCTCAACAAATGGCGTGATGATTCGACACAAATTCTCATGCTCTCCGCATTGTAAACTGGATCATTGGTCATGGAGACAGAAGGGTGTCGGAGGAGCAGCTTCAACTCTAGATAGAATTGCTGCATGTAGAGGGAGAAGACCCTGAGTTCCTGTTGTTCTTGTAGATCGGCATCCGAGGGTTTCAGAATATGAGGAGGAATTGTATCTTGCCAGTGTCGTAGTCGCGCTTCCAGTGCTGTTACTGTCTGTACATGGTTCTCAGGTCTTCGACGAACTGCATAGATCATGGAGTAAGTGTCCATGAATAGGGGCTGCAGCTTCCACGCGTGAATACCAACACTGTGGATACAGCGACTAGGCTTTGAAGTATCAATGCCGCCATCAGGAGTCAAGATATCATCGTTCATAGGCTCAGGATATTCGACATCAAAGTCTCCCGGTCGGATGGCTATCGGTCTTCCTAGCTTCCCACTCAAAGTTACGTGGAAACAAAGGATGGCCCAGAAAACACGTTTGCGTACTTCAGTGTCTAAAGGACTGGGAGCCAAATCATTAGGATGCCATCGCTTCACGGATCGATGAAGGCCCAGTTCTATAGCCATGGACAAGGTGATCTGGGTGAGCATCCAGCTAGCACCGGGCTTTGGGAAACTTCGAAGATGCGCACAAATTAATGTCATGGCCTGAACATCGGCGAGAGTATGGCTGCAGGCTAGCTGGTAAAACTGCCCGAGAGAGTAGTGGTAGTGCATGTTGGATTGGTTGTTCAGGTTGGCTTGGCTGGCAGCATCTTCCCAGTTACGCATGGCAGACTGGAAGAACATGATGGCAAATACGATGTGGACAGTCACATTTTCTGCTGTCGTGGGCCTAAATGTCGGATCATCATACATCCTTGTCAACTAGTAAACTGTTAGACAATATGGAAGCACCCCAAACCATCATTTGTACTTACTAGCTTGAAGAAGGCCCCTTTGTGAAGGATGGGACAGTATGGGTTGATGACTCGGAAATACCATACAGCATATTGCAATCCATCGTGACGAGGAGGCAAGTCTGGCTTCTCTAGTCTGGGGTTGACATTGAAATAAGATTGTAGGAAAGCCTGATATGACTTGTTGTAGAGAGACGAGTGGAAGTTGATTGGGTCGGGCTCATCCATATCAGTCGAGCTGAAGTCTGCAATGTCGATTTCCATGCCCAAGATCGACAGGGCAGTTCCTTTGATAGAACTCAGGTGTGAGTTTCCAGACGACACGCCCAGATAGTTATCACCCATGGAGTATGCTCGAAAGGCGGGCAGCGTTTTGAACATGTTTGTTTCCTGACCCCCATATTCCGAGCTTCCGGCAGAATTTGAGTTCGAGGAAACAGGCGCCATCGTGTTGTAAACGGCAGAGCCATTTCGCGGGGGCAAGGCGTAGGATGTCGAGTCGTGGTAGCTGTTGCTTGCAGGCCTCACTTCGATTCCGCTCTGCGCCAGCTGCTGTTCCAATTCGCGCACCCTATTCTGCAGGTCGCGGTTCTGAGTCTCCAAGTTCTCGACATAGCCTCGCGACGTGGCACGCCCCGTGATTCTGTCGGTGGTCCGACATTCTGTATTGTTCTGCAGACACGGCGAGCATCCTCCTGCCAGACCATCGCAGCGGATCTTGCGCACCTTGCAGCGGTCGCAAGCCTGGCCGGTTCGCGTGGACGACTGCAGACGCTTCTTGACAGTGTTGGAGAACTCTTCCGGCCGGTGCTCAATCTTGACTTGCTTTGTTGGCGGCGTGCCGGTCGTGGGATCGTCGATGTTTCGCTTGGGAGGCATGGTCGAACTTGTCGGTGGATGGCCTATTGGGCGGATGTTGCCGTGGACATTTGCCTGAGTAGCTGGAGGCAGAGGTTCGCGGTTCGCGGTTCACGGAACTTGACGTGCAATCAGGGTGATTATGGCTTTTGACCGTGGGCGCGCCCGGGCAGCTTGGGATCCTGTGTCGGCGGGCAGATCCTCGATACCTTGGGTGGCTGGCGCTGGTGGCAGGGCTGACTCGAGAAATTGTTTGGGTCGTGGTAGGGGAGAATGAGCGATCTCAGGTTCCGGAGGTCTGCGTGAGGATTGGCGCGGTCTAGCACCTTAGCAGCGACAATGGACCGCGCTAACTAAATCCTTCGGCAGATGAGGCTTATTCTCAAAGGACTAAGTCCCAGCCCGCCGGTCACAAGCATACCAAGTATAAAGCGTCGGCTATTCTGCTGCGTCTATTGGCCCGTTTGTTTTTTGTTGTTGAATAATAGACTATACATCCGTCGATACCTGATTTCACCCGCGAAAAGCATCGTGTTGTGCTTCAGCCAAGCAACTTCGCCCACATCCCGACGGCGACCTCGATCTCAGGACTGGAGGAGAGAAAAGGAGTGGTGGGGCCCAGACCTGCGACGGTAGCACAGAATAAGCCGACTCCGCGTTCGACCTGCTGGATTTCATGTTGCAACGTGCCCTGACATACAGAAGCAACATGCTGTCCTACCCCAAGATGCCGTCGAGCCTCGAGCCTTGTCCGTTCCCGGTTCTGCTCCTCTCCCGCTCCGTAGCTTGGACTGTGGACATTGGGCACGGAGTGGTGTTCCCCCGCCACATATGTTCAGCAACCCCCGTACATCACATCTTGCCGCTGGGAGTAGAAGACTAGTCCCCTTCCGACGCCATCCGCCGAGGGGAACCTGGGATTATTGCGCGGCTGCCATGGAAAAGAAAGGTGTGGCGTGACGGTGAACGTGGCATATGCGTGGGAAAGCTTGGCCAGCTTCCCAAAGTGACAAGTCATATCGAGGGTTTCCTATTATCTATTAATGCATTCCCCTTGAGTATTGGGGCTTCAAAAGCGAAGGCCTGTGGTTAGTGTCATGTAGCTGGAGATGGCTGTGCTGGACCGCCGGATCTACATCTGAACTCTATCAGCAGTCCGGCATCAGAAGCTTAATTCACGCCTGCGACGTCTAGCGGTAGCGTAGCCGAACTACCTCGGCCTCGGTCCCCGAAACCAGTATAAACTGGGTGATACTTGGGCGAGTTATAGAAAACGGTATATAGTACGGTCGACGGAAATAGGTCAACGTGGCTGTACACCTTGCTTTCCGCAATACGGCAGACAGAGAACGAGAAACAAGGCCAGGCGTCGTAAGCGGTTAGCAGAGATCTTCCCGTCTCTAAAAACGCCTCGAAATGCCGTCGATCGGGCCAGCAGGTGTTCCCTGCATCGCTTAACCTTAACCATCCCGGCGGATGTTCGTGACGCCTGACAGTGACACGAGCCCATGACATTGAGACACAACGTCCATCCAGACTTTTCCCAAACAAGCAGGCCTACCCCAAAGCTCGCAATAGCCTCACTTAAAAAACCACCCGCTCACTATCCCCGTGACACCCACCTCATCTGACTTCCACACTCGCCCGCACGTTTCGATCACTCGGAAATCCCTCCCAACGAAAAGGAAAGCTATTCTCTGGTACGAGCACGACAACGCCTTCTCGGCTTACATTTCCCACTACCAGTACCAAACGGTCGCACCTCCACCCAAGCTGAACCCCCGAAAATATCCTCCGCAAACCGCCAGACCACTTGCCTAGTCTGTCAGCCAGCCGCAGCCACCACCATGGCACTCCTCCAAACCCACCATCTAGAACACCTCCCCGCCACCCACAGCATCAACGTTGCGCTATTCCGCGATGTGAAAAACGCCGCGTTTCTTCAACAGCAACTTCTCGCTGGAAATTCAGACTTCGAATACGCTTTTATCGATGCCAGCGTTGTAAGGATCGCATTTTACTATCCCGTCTGCTATCTCTTCCCTTTTTTCTCCAACGATTTCAAGTTGAAGCACGGTCACGTGATTTGTGGGAGAAGAAAGGGGGCGAAGCTGAATGAAGATGAATCGAGCTGAATGGGCATGAGCTGATGCGAGAGACACACAGATAGTATCGAGAGTGCAAGCACTGGCAGCGGCATGGAGAGCAGTGAACGATTCCATTGAGAACCGATTAAAGAGTCGCAATGTACATTCGGAAATTGTGTTTTGTTTGAGTCCGAATAACAATGTGCGTCCTCTCCATCTCATCTCGACTCCCCCTCTCCTCTCCTTATCCTTCTTCCTCTCTCGAGGTAAATTGCTACATACGGCACAGACAGACAAGACATCACCCACATTCACCGCACACTCATATACCTGCACCTCGCTAACACATCACCAGATCGCCGAATCCTTTCGCCGCTTCGGCGTCACGCCCAGCACCACCTCCCTCCTCGTCATAAAGGTCATCTCTCCCTCCACCCCATCCATCACACCAGAAAGCATCCAAGCACATCTCTCGGAAGCTATCGAAGGCAAACAAGTGTCTTTTGAAGATGAGGTTTTGGCGAGTATGACGGATATGACAAGAGTGAGGAAGATTTATAAACTCAATGATGCGGGAGGAGGAGGAGGGAAGGGGAAGAAAGGGGCTGCGAATGGGGTTAAGGAGGTTGCTGCTGGGGAGGTGGAGAAGTGGATTTTGGGTGCTATGGCGTTGAGGGGGGCTACGAATTGATCGAGTGAACAACAGGTACCTTGCAATCACCGAATGCGATCAATGCTCGATATTGAGATTCATCTTTTGCTTGGCATCCTCTTTCTAGAATTAGACTTCGTATTGGAAATGAGTGGATATAAGGGCATAGAATAAGAGTGTAAAAAACATTGTATTATACTTAAAAAGACTAGAATAACTGGCACTCCAAAAAAAATTGTTACTATGCAAACGCTAGTCTTTTTCGAATCTAGCTACACATAATGGCTACTCTACAATAGCTGCCATTGCATTTATCTCTCAACACTTCGCTTTAGAATTCAAAGCGTTATGCATGCTATTTCTGGAGATCCATCTGTTTTTCGTTATATTCTGAAGGAAAATGTGGTCGCAAGATAGTTTTCTATATATCAGGCTCGAATTCCATGAAGCCTATATCCTACCAAAAACTTTCCCAGAAGATAGTATAGATCTACAGCGGCTCTCATACTGTCACACGTCAGTCTTGGCATGACATGCATTGACGCTCTGCATTCCAGCCTTAAACCATCTCCCCCGACATTCCGCCGAAATGCCTCAAAATTTCCCTAAACGCGTCTCCGCGCCAGACACCACGGCTCCTTCACCACTCTGTCCCTTCTCATCCTACTCCAGCCATGAGTCCCAAACGCGCCTCTCGGCCAGCTGCGGCTCCGGCCAGCTCCTCCTCGGAACCGCGCACCCAAGAAGCCTCCGCATCGAAACCCAGTATATTCTCGATTCCGCGCCCGATCAAGTACCTTTTTGAAAGCACGCCTCTGATTACTTATGAGGCCAACAAGTTGCCCGCAAGATCGCGGCGGGATATGCGACGGCCGGTGTTATACGTGTTTTCTACGGAGGAAGATGCAGCGCGTGGACGGCCGAGTTTCAATCCGGCGTGCTTGAAGTGGCAGGTAAGATACCTACCTCTGTTCCCTCCCAATTGGAGATTGGAGTCGCTGAAAAACATGGCGTAACTCCAAGACAATTCTCCGAGTCATTTGAAAAAACGAAGAGAGGGGAGAACTTCAATGCTAACACATCTCCCGAAACCAGACATTCCTCAAAATCGCCGACATCCCCCACGTCCTCCACCCCTCCACCAACCACGCCTCACCCACCGGCATCCTCCCCTTCCTCCTCCCCTCATCCGACACCTATCCACCGCAAGCCAACCCACAGCCAATCCCCTCTTCCGGCATCACAAACTACGCCCAAACCCACAGCGGCCCCGCCTCCTCCTCCCTCACCACCCCATCCACCCCCCGCCTCCCCGCCTACCAATCCCTCCTCGACACCTCCATCCGCACCGCCTGGACTTACGCTGTCTACCTCTCCCCCGCCAGCTCCCACATACCACAAAAATTCTACATCCACCCCTCGTCTTCCAACCCGCTAGTACGACTTGCGCTATCCTATCAACTCACAAATGCGGCGAAGAAGGCGATACTAGATATGAGTACCGCAACACCGCCAATCATTGATGTGTGTGCGATTTACACAAAAGCCGAAGAAGCATTCGAAGCCCTCTCCCTACTGCTAGGAAACGACGAGTATTTTTTCGAAGACGACGACTTAGATTTAGACAATCAGCACTCACCCCTCTCCTCATTAAAACAGCAAAAGCCTTCGCACAAACCGGCTCCATCGGTCGCCAGTTTAGTAGAGCTGGAAGGCAGAGGAACGGGCGGCGAAGGCGCTGTGCGAGGCGAAGTAGGGCTGAAAGAACCGAGTTTGTTTGATGCGGAGGTTTTTGCGTATACGCATTTGCTGCTGGATGAGGGGATGGGGTGGGGGGATGAGAGGTTGGTAGGGGGTGTGAGGCGGTGGGGGAATTTGGTGAGGCATAGGGAGAGGATGGTGGAGAGGTATTTTGGGGAGGTTGATACGTGATTGGTGAGGGACGGAAATAGGGGGAGATGAGACAGATGTCGGGGGAAGTTAGATACGAGTGTATTTGTACGGATGGGACAGGGTCAGATCTGCGAAGCAAAAATAGATGGCTAGGGCGGGCCTAAAATGTGTTGGGAGCATCTGGCCTGGTGTTTTGGGCGGTTCCTATGGGCGAGTTGCTGCATTTGCCATTGGAGTTGTGTAAATCTCTGTAAGATCAGATTGGGCATCTACGAAATGATAGAAAGCTCCAGAGGTATATAGGAAAGGAAAGATCACAAGTCACAACCATTCCGAACCACACTTGCTTTCAGAAGCTGACGACTCTCAGGGGTTGGCCTCAGTTCTGTCGAACGCCAAGAGATGACTATGTGCGGAAGCCTAGAGGTCTTCTGAGATTCAAATACCTTGGGGTATCCCAAGGAAGTGGGGATATCTTAAATCACCTGACATATCCCAAGTTACTTGGAATCACCCAAGCCATTTCACACTTGGATTTGCGATCCGTGGTCAATGTCAGCGGTCATGAATTCACGTTTACCAAAAGAATTGTAGGTTCAAAAGAAATAAATAGGAACCGTCATGCATTTTCGCTAGCTACCGTCGATGTCGACTCCAAAAGAATCCCCATCAACGATCATCCATCCACGGCTCTCGTTCCCGAAGTCCCAGTCTTCCAGTCTCTACGAATTCCTCGTAGTAAACGGGACAATGTCTTGTCTTGCGCGGCCAAATTGGACAGTGGTGGGGATCTGCCACTCGTCGAGCTCCTCAAAGACGGATTCGAAAGCACTGGGCTGGCCATCTCCGCCTCGGGACCGTTGCCATTGTCGTCGAATCCGCCGATAATGCCCATGCCATGCAAAGCCAGTCTCCCAAGCCAATCCCAAGTTCCATAATGCAAGTCCTTTCTTGCCAGACGCCAGTCGTGGTATCATCCTTCCCAACCGCATGCCGCAAATCGATTCATGCCATAAGAGAAGCGCAAGAGAGAAGAAAGAAGTCGGATTGAAAAAGTGGTAGCAGTCGGTGAGGTAACAGGAGGCTTTTCAAGTTGTGGCAGTGACCGAGTTGATGCCGCGAACCAGTTCATTCCATAAGAGAAGCGCAAGAGCGAAGAAAGAAGATGTCGAATCGAAGAGGCGCAGCGGTCGGTTGTAGGTAGTCATAGGTGACTTTTCAAGTATAGCTATGACACTCTCTGGAGGCACGGCTGAAGAGAGGATTGCTGGCCCGTCATCTACCAAGCTATCAAGTTGACTTTCGACTTTCGAGGCTCCCACTCGCCAGCAGGGCGCAAGTCGGAGGCGGGAGGAAGGCCAAGCTGAGTCTTCTTCTGGTACGTAGGGGCTGTTCTCTTAACTGCCTTAGAGCGGAACACATTGCCGGTAGCCTTGAGGGCGGCATTGGTGGGAGTTCGCTTCTTCGCGGCCAGCTTCTCGTAGGCGCTGGGCTCGGCAGGAACAGCCACCATGCGCGTCTTGGGTTGTATGATAGCGCGGCCAAAGATGGCTTTGTGCTCGGTGCTGGTGGGTAGTTCGGTGTCGGCGGTGAGATGGGTGTTGCGACGGGCTGCCAGGCAAGCAGCAGAAGCCGCCTTGTTCTCCTCGATAGTAGCAGCACGACGAGCAGCTGCCAGTTCCTGATTTTCCTCGGCCTGGCTAATCTTGCGTCGCAGGTCCGTCCTTTCGGGTGACTACTCTGGCGCGCAAACTGTCCTCCATTTTCTTGAGCTTCGATGGGAGAAAGGAACCTGCAGCGTACTCATCGACTTCAGCCTGGCGCAGATTGATCATTCTAGTCACGCTTTCGAGAGTTTTGCGGAGCTCTGTGAGCTCTGTGAGCTCTTTGGACTCGATACGGCGTGGGGGGTTGCTGTTGATAGCTGGCAGGGCTCTTGTGAACGCGCTCGTCATCATCTTAAGCGTCGTCTCGGCCGCGCTTCAGGGTGGGCTTGGAGTTGGTCGGAGGGACTGTAGCTGGAACGGCAACAGTCTTCTTGGGAATGACGACCGTCTTGTTGGGACCGGCAACAGTCTCCTCGGGAATGGTCTTGCGGGTAGTGCTGGCTGGGGCAATGCCCACAACGCGGGCAAAGGAGAGCTTCTTCTTTTGTATGGCCGGCATGGTGACTGGTAAGTACAAGACAGTTGTGGTAGAGACACGAGGGTGACGATGACTCGGGTGAAGGAAGATGTGATGGCCGATGCCACGCAGAAGGTCGACGGTGGATTGTGGAAGACGTTGATGCGCAGGTGGAAATGGCGGAGTTCAGAAGAAACTTTGACACTTTCAAGACTTGTTGGAGGATGCAGAAGCAGAAAGTCTAGGGATTGCGCAGTTGGGGGAGGAGGAAGGAAAGGGAAAGGAACAATAATTACGTCTCAACTAATATAAAAAAAATGCCTAAAAAATCAAGATTTTCTTAGTCCGGACAGCCAGATCCATATTCCGAGTTCCTAGCTATTCTGGTTTTTACCTTAGCGGAGCGAGGCAATTCTGAAAACGGTCACGCGACGGTTCTATGGTCGCGCGACCATGGTGCGGTCGCCAAATTTGACGCTGCACCCTGGTTCTATGGTTCTATGGTCGCAGTGAGGTTCCAAGGTCGGAGTCCCAAGGTTCCAAGGTTCTATGGTTCTATGGTTCTATGGTTCTATGGTTCTATGGTCGCTATGTACAACAGCCAGCTACTGGCTGCAGACTTGAAGCTATTCACAGCTGCCAAAAGTCAGCCATGCTTGCTTGCTTGCGCAGCTATTGGCTGCAAATTTAAAGCTATTCACAGCTGCCAAGAGTTAGTTATGTTTGCTTGCTTGCGCAGCTTATTATAGTAAAATGAATATTAAAAATAAATAAAAGAAAAATGTAAATATAGCTTAGTAGTATTTTAAAAAATCCAAAAGTCGACGTGCGACGAAAAAGCCGCATGCGGAGCCGCAATGCACGGGCCACATAGTGTAACCACTGGGTGCGGAGTGGTGGTGGCCCGAGCTTTTTTCGCACGTCGACTTTTGGAATTTTTGGAAAAAACGTTTTCTAAGCGCCGCAGGCCGGCGCTAATTTAGCACGCCCTATAATAAACCAAAAAAGGCCAAGTTTCATTCCAAATAAAGGGTATTGGATTTTTGCAATTTTTTTTTTTTTTAGCGACCGCGCCAAATTTGGCGACCGCGCGCTTTTTTGCGACAGCTAATAAACGGTCGTAGCTTTTTGCGACAGTCGCCAAATTTGGCGCGGTCGCAGACCGGTCACGCGACCGTTTTCCAGAATAGCCTCCATGTCGCCTCGCTAAGGTACAATTGAATTTTGATATATTCGATTTATAAATTTAAATCTGCCGCTAAAACTCTCCCTATACTAAAAAAATCACAAATGGTAATTGCAAGAAATTATATTCGAAAGCATTTTGAATTGGGAACTGTCTTGTATTGTAGGCTAGTCTACCAGAAAAAACACCAAATTGAAGTTCTCAAGTAATTGCATGAAGCCTATATCCGACCCACCAGAGAGCTCCCAAGAAAACAACTGTCCAGCGTAGAGACGAGTCATTTCCATAGAAGATTAGAACCATCCGGCCCCTATGCAACACCTCCCCAAACTTCATGCTTGTTGTCATTCGATGCCAGTACCCTAGAAATCTATTTCGAATGTTAAGCGCGAGAGAGAAAGCATCGAGTCGAAGAGAGGCATTAGTCGGAGGAGAGGCATCATTCGGAGACGGACATCAGTCGAGAAGAAACGGAAGGACGAAGAACCAGAAGAATCAGAAGGAAAAAGTCAGTCTTTTCCATAACGCCAAATCCATAATGTAAGATAACTTCTTCCCATGCTCCATCCCGGGTACCATGCTTTCCGTTTCCATACCAGTAAAATCGACTTCGTATGGTGATTGCTGAGCAAAAGAAGCGGAAGCAGGAAGGAAGCAGAAGTCTATCGAGTTGAAGGAGTTGGTGAGCGATTCGTGAGCTTCGATGCTGATGACCAGAAGAAGAAGTCGATACGTGCGCGGGTGGCTTTTCATAAGCTGCGACGCCAAACGAACAGCTTGAGACGATGGCCTTGTCGTTTTCCGTATCCACGATTACACTCCGCGTTTTCCTTTGCAAGAGCGTGCTTTGTCCAGCCGGTTCTCTTGAGAGCGTCAGCGTACTGCTTTTTAGACGGGTGGAACGCCTGTCCTCTCTTCCTGTTTTCGAGATACCACTTGCAAAAAGCTTGCTTAGTAGGATCGTCGAAAGGAAGTTTCTCCTTAGCAGGCTTGGCGGCGGTGACTGGATCAGGCGGAGCCGGGCTCCGCCTGGCCTGGAGCAGATGGAAGAGGGGCAGCAGGAAGAAGTCGATGCATTCTCGAATAGCTGTTCATAAGCCGCAATGCTAAAAGAACCAGTAGAAGTCGATGCATTCGCAGGTGGCTTTTCATGGGCTGTGTAATGCGTCGTCTACCAAGTAGACTTTCTCTGGTACGTAGGCGCTACTCCCTTGGTGGGCCTGGTCCGAAAGACGTTTCCACTGGCTATATGGTCGGCGTAAGTCTTCTTCACGATGGTCTTCTTTGGGATCCTGGGCTCGGCAGGGGTAGCCACCTGCTGACCGACAATAGGCTTGTGGGCACTACGGCGGCGTTTGATTTCAGCAGGAACGAGGGAGTGGAGTTCTGAATCATGTGATCAGTACTGCCTTGAGCGGTAGTCACAGCCGTGTAGGCAGAGCAGTAAACGTCATCTGGAGTCAAGTCAGCTCACAATCAAGGACTCCTATGGTTTGGCAACTTACATGATCCCACAAGACCCGCGATCGCCGGTGGGGGCGACGGCAATCTCAGCTGTCCAGGGCTGCCCTGTTGGCTTCGCGAGTGACAGCTTCGGAAGTAGCAGCAGCAGCGGCAAACTATGCGGCGGATGGAGAATGTGGCTTAAACTGGGCGTCTTCGGCCTCCTTGATTCTTCGGCGAAAGTCTCTCCGAGCGATCTTTCTGGCGCCTATGCTCTTCCTCATTTTGTCGAGCTTTGAGGGGAGCCATTGTCCTTGCAGGTAATCGTCAAGCTCGGCTTCTCGGTTGTTTATGAACCTGGTGGCAGCCTCAAGGGCTCCACGAAGGGAGGTAAGCTCTTTCGACTCTTCTCGGCAACGCGAGAGGGCGAGGCTGCTGTTGACAGTTGGTAGGGTGCGAGCTCTCTTCTCAACATGGTCGTCGTCTTCTTCGTCATCTCGGGATCTCTTGCCCAAGATGGGCTTCGACGGGGCGGTGGCGGCTGAGACTCGAGCTGTCTCCCGGGTCTCGTTGCCCAAGGTGGCCTTCGATAAGGTGAGAGCGCCTCCATCAGTCTTCTGGGTCTTGTTGGACAACGTGGAGTTGGACGGGGCGGTAGCTGCTGGAACTCCAGCAGTCTTCTTCAGGTTTGTGTTGCGCATGTTGGGCTTTGACGAGGCGCTGCTGGCTGGAGCAATAACTTGCTGGAACGTCTTGTTACGTTGGACAGGCATGTTCGAGTCTCGATAACGGGAAGTGCGGAAGATGGAGGATTCGTTGTGCTGGACCAGAGTTGCTTCAAGTGAAGAAGTTGACAATGCGCAAAAGCTGATTGTTGGTCGCGAAGGACGAAGTTGATCTGAGGAACACAGCGAACAAGGTTCAGGCTCAGAAAGCAGTGCTTGAAGTTGTGGTAAAGCAGGTCGAAATTCTGGTTGTGAAGGTGTGCGCAGTGTGGGAAGTGGGAGGAGGAAAGGAGAAAAGAAGCTAGAGGCTTGGAGCGCAGCGCCGCAGGAGTAGGCGAGCATACCTTGATTGAGATAAGATTTGATAAGATGTTATATCTAAATCTACAAATCCAGGCAGTAATCACGTGACATGGCCTAATATAAAGGATGCCTGAGAAATGCAGAATCTTCTCCCGGAGTGAGCCTGTTGGTATCAGTTGGGAAACGTAAGTAATCACTTAGAATATAAATAACGTAGGTAGCAAGCAGTTGAACATATTCATGGTTAGATCTATCTGCGTAGAGCTCCCCTGAGATGGGTAGATATACCCTACGGCTAGCGGGGTGGCCTAAGGCTAGGTAGAGAGTAGGGGTGGTGGAGGTTTGGGTTCCGAGCTCTGACCACACTAAGTGATATCGCAACAGGTTAGTACTCCCGATCCAACGTCACGAATTCGTATTACCACGGAGCATTCCAAGGTTAAAAATGGGGAACTATCATTCATTGTGGACTACCTAATGAAGAGACATATACTGAATCTCCGTCTATTTGGACCACCAACACGATATCAAGAGCCCCATGGTCGGCAAAGATTGAATGGGAAAGTGGTTCTAAGAAAGAAGATCAGCAATATATCAACCAGATCAGCCGCTCATCAGTCACCACTTACTGCAAGGACCTCGATCTGCTTTCCTTCTTTCACGACGGGCTTCAGAGGCATGTACGGAACCCGCTTTCCACCAGGAGGAATGGGAACTTGCTCGGGGAGCAGGGGGAGCGAACTTCCAACGGTGCGGTACCCATCACCCAGCCATTTTGAAATGTGAACCGCCGCCACGCGATTCTTGAAAATGGGCCCTGAGCAAATGCGACCATGTACCGTTCATAATGAATCCCAAGCTATCAAAGTGTGCATCCTTCCCATCCCTGGTATGATCTTGGTATCAATCTTCCCATCACAGTAACAGTACATTCCGTGTGAAAGTCGAGAACAAGAAGCAAGAGGAGAAGAAGTCGATACAGCTGCGGGGGCTTTTCATTGGCGCAGCGAAAGAAAGCAGAAGAGGAAGAAGTCGTTTGAACCACAGTGGGCTTTTCAAGTAGCTGCGGCGAACTACGAAGTCGATGGAGCTGCGGGAGGCCTTTCATAGGCGCAGCAAAATCGGAAGATGAGGGAGTGGATCGAGCCGCGGAGGCTTTTCATGAGCGCGACGTAAGAAGAAGATGAATTTGTTCGAGGCTTCGAGCCCCAGTGGGCTTTTCGTGAGCCGTAGCTAAAGAAGAGAAATCAGAAGTCGGTGAGGCCTAGCTGAACACCCGGCAGCTGTTCGGACATCTGGGTGTCCGATGCAATCTCCTTCTGGGCGGGCTCTGTGGTGAGGCGACGACGCTTCAGTGGATTGCCCTCAGAAAGCTGCGGATCCTCATCATCCTTGTCATCATCCTTGTCATTCTCCTCGACATCCTTCTCACCCGCCTTTCTAGCCTCTGCACGCTTTTTTTCTCTCTCTGCAAGAATGCGCTTCCTGTTTGCAAGCATTTCCTGATGTTTGTCCAGGTAATCCGAAGTCCAGCACTGGATTGTGCAGGAATGCTGTGGAAGAGGCGGGTAGCTGGCATGCTGCTGATCCAGGGTGAGGTTCAGGCCGCAATCTACCACTTGGACTTGCGTGGCTTCCACTCGCCGGCGGCGCGCAAGTCGGAGGGGAGAACAGGGGCAGCATCGGCCTTCTTGGTGGTAGTCTGTCGTTTCTGGAAGACATTGACGGGAGCGGACTCCTTAGCAGGCTTCGATCGAAATACGTTGCCGCTAGCGCGGAGAGCAGCGTAGTTGGGTGCCGGCTTCTTCACAAAGGACTTAGGGATAGAAGCGGCGGGGACAGCCACCTTGACATAATTGATCTTGCGCTGAACGAGTGCGCCACCGAAGAGAGCCATGTGCTGGGCAGACGTAGGCAGCTTGGTGCCAGGGGGGAACTTCTGGACTGGGTTGGCAGCAGCGGCGCGGCTGCATCAGCGAGCTCCTTGGCAGACGGTTGACGGGGCTCGTATTGGGCGTCCTCGGCCTTCTTCAATTGGAGTCGAATGAATTTCCGATTTGTCCGTTTCGAGCACACATTGTCTTTCATCTTCTGCAACTTCGAAGGAAGATGGGATCCTTGCTCATATTCCGCAACCTCGGCTTCATAGATCTCAATCCATCTGCTGGCGCTCTCGAGGCGTTGGCGCAAGTAAATGACCTCTTTCGACTCGATACGGACGACTGCAGGCTGGGCTCGAGCTTTCTTGTTGATATGCGCGTCATCATCTTCATCTTCTCGACTGCGCTTGAGGGAGGTCTTGGACTTGGGCGAAGGGGCTGCGGTTGCAACGGTAGCGGCCTTCTGAGGGCCCGTCTTGCGGGCCTTGGTGGCTGGGTCGATGCCCACGACGCGGGCGAATGAGAGTTTCTTTATCTGAGCGGGCATTGTGAAGGTCGACGACGCAGGAGGTCGACTCTAAGCTTTCAAGGACGTTGTTGGTAAGCAGGTGATGAGTAGAGTTCAGAAGACGTCGGAGCTTTTAGGACTTGAGTGGATGAGGCAAAACTCAAAAGGTCTGGGAAGCGCGCAGTTGTGAGTCGGGTAGGTGGAAGGAGGAGGGAAGGGAAAGGAAATTAGCGCGACGCCGCAGGAGTAAGCGAGAGTGCCTTATTTAAAGATTAGGCTTGATTTTATATCGAGATCTGTAAATTCAGACACGAATTATGTGCTAACCGAATATAATGGATGCCTGAAAAGTCCATAAACTTCTCAAAGTAAACTTTATGATGCGCGGCGGTTCTTGGCTGGATGCTGAGGACCATCTCAGCTTCGCTGCGCGTCGACACCTTCCGGGAATCTGGGGGTCTTGTAGACGAACTTGCACGGGACTGGCGCTATGAGAGCAAATACCTTGGGCTCAACCTCAAGCATGACGCACTGAATGATTGCATTAAGAGTCGTCTACCTGGCTTTCAAAAGAGAGGGAGCAGCGTGATCGTATCTCAGATACGTTACCTTCTGAGAGCAGTTGAACATTTCCAATCCCTTGATCTTCAAACATCGTACACGACTGGGAATATCTCAAGTAGCCAGGAATATCTTGGACCTTTTAGAATACTTCAAGTCACTTGGAGATTTCAGATTTCAGATTCAAAGCGATACAGAGGATACAGAGTAACAGTGTTGAGACTTCAAAATGATCATGTCCATTGTCTTGGAGCTACCTAGGGAAGTCCACAGTCTGAATAGCCATGTCCTTATGAATCCTCGTATTTTCCGACCACCAGCGCAAGGTCCGAGACTCCCACTCCCCGAACTATCTCAGAGAGTGTAAAGTTATTCCTCGTGGGTCCATCATCCACGCCTGTTCAGACTACCAGTGTAAGGTCCCACACTCCCTATCCCCATATCCGCATGTTCAGATTACCAGTGCAAGGTCCGAAAAGTTCCAATGCGTATAATCCCATCTGACTCAAATCACGTAAACGCCCGATTTTTGAAATGCGTTCAGAGAAATGTACCATGATCATTGAACCCATAAGAAACCAATCCCGTAATGCCACCATTCATTTAGCATTTGACCCTTGCCAAGCTCCACCATTGATATCAAGCTTCCCATTCCGTGAACATACCGAAAACGGTCAAGGTGCACATTGTCGCTGCTGTTTGGGGCCGTGTCGTGGAGGTGGATGTACAGCTGCTTTTGTAGAGCAGCGGGTACTTTGACCGACTTTCCCTGGAAAAGAGAGACGAGGTTAAGGTCCATAGGGAAACGCTCTTGATCCCTTGTGAGATACAGTTTCTTAGCTGACAGCTTATCGTAGGTTTTAATTCCGCCCTGGGACTTGAAGTCAAACTTGAGCTGGCTTGCGTCGGGTGGTGCCATTTTGGGCTAGTAGACAGGAGGGTGAAGGAGGGTTAATCGCAAGAATAGAGAAAGAGGAAGTAACAAAGGTGAAGTGGGCCAACTTCATTCATGGAGTATCACAGTTCCAAAAACCAGGGACAGTAAGTTTACAGTTTTCAACATTTTTTTTTTGCTTTTTTGGGTTTTGGTTTGCTAACTAACGTACTTCATACACCGCCTTGAAAAGAGAATTCAAAGGAAGGAGAAAAGCAGCCTATATCCACACAAGACCTCGCCAACATATCCGTAGTCGAGCATTGAAATCCTATAGCCCAATCGGCCCACAGAAACCCAACACCTCACTTTCCCGAAGAACTCGCCGACAATCGCGTGTCAACATCCGTGGTATCGCTCCGGGCCGAAGCATCTTCACCGCCGTCGGGGCTCGGTCCTTCGAAGCCAAGGATCAGTGCAGATATCATGGCAGATGCGACCGTCGTCGTGGACATTGCGTTCCTCGCCAGGTCCTGCAGCTGCGTCTGGGTCTCTCGTGCCAACTGAATCTTGTTGAGGGGTAGACCTTGAAGTGCCAAAGCGTCCAGTCCAGTGATCAAAGCACCTCGGATGTAGTGGAATGGAATACCACAGTTTCCGTTGAAGAAGAAGTGAAGGGAGTATCGGGTCGTCCGAGAAGAAGCACCCGCAACAATCGCAGCAGTTTCGAGAATAATGGCGGTGGTTTTTCAATGTGAGGCGCCGTTGTTTCTGGCAGCACGGCTCAGAGTGTCAAATGCCGGCTGGGAGGAGGATGATTGAGTGCTATGCTGATATGAGGTTCTTGCCGCCGTCTACAAAGTAGACTTCTTCTGACAAGTGGATGCCAAACGTTTGACGGGCTTGGACCTGAAAACGTTCCCGGTGGCTCTGAGCTCGGCATAGGTGTGTTTCTGGACTGGCTTCTTAGGGGGGCCCTTGGCCAGGGCGGCCTCGCGCCTAGCAGCCTTAGATTGGATAGAATCACGGCCAGAGAGAGCTTTGTGAGAGGCACAGGTGGGCAGCTCGGTGCCGGGGGCGATCTTCTGAGCAGATTCGCCGGCAGCAGCGTCGGCATCGCGACGCCTCTGGAACTCGGCCAGATCAACCCGAGCAGCTTCACGACGAGCAGCTTCACGGGCCGCCGTAAGCTCGGCAGCAGTAGGTTGACGTGGACGTGGTTCATACTGCGCATCTTCTGCCTTCTTCAATTGAGCTCGAATGTTCTTGCGGCTGCGCACTTGGGCTCTTGCCTTCTCATTCATCTTCCTAAGCTTTGAGGGAAGATGGGGTCCGGCTTCGTATTCGTCAGCTTCACCTTGGTAAAGAGTGGCTCGTTTGATTGCGGTCTCGAGGTGTCCACGGAGGGCTAGCACCTCTTTGGATTCGATGCGACGCTGGGGGCTGTTCTGGGGAGCAGCTGGGAGGACGCGAGCCTTCTTCACGGGTCGCTGCTCGTCGTCATCGTCAAAGTCGCGGGTACGCTTCATGGTGGTGGTGGGCTTCGAAGTATGGGCTGCGGTTAAGATGCCAGTAGTCTCCTTGGGACTGGTCTTGCGGACGGTGGTAACTGGAGTGCGGCCCACAACCCGGTTGAACGAGAGCTTCTTTTGCTGCTTGGCTGGCATGTTGAATATTGAGGAGTGATTGCGCACGTTGAAGAGAGTGGTGGTGAAGACAGTGCGACAGTGAGTTGGCTGAAGGAAGTGCGTGATGGTTGACGGCGCAGAAAGACAATTCTGGATTGTGATCAGAGGCTGTTGATGCGCAACAGAGTGAACAAGGAGTTGAAGTTTCCAGACTTGATTGGAGCAGGCAAAGGTCGGAAAATGTCAACTTGGCGCAGTTGGGTAAGTGGAAGGAGGAGGAAGTTGGAGCGCGGCGCCGCAGGAGTAGGTTAGCGTGCTTTAATTGAGATTAGTCTTGATATTATACCTAAATCGGCGCTAATCACGTGCCCCGCCTAGTACAACGGATGCCTGAAAATTCCAGGACGGCCAGACCCAAATGTCGAGTTTCGAGCTATTTTGGCCCCCTATTTCCGGGATTCCAACCATTTAACTTTGTATGTTTGGCGGTGAAACCTGAGAAGTAATCACGAGTGTTTACAATCTTTTGGAATATTCCAAGTAACCTAAAAATTGTGATTTCGTGGTCAATGTTAGTGGTCACGAATAGACGTTTATCGAAGTCACTTGAAGACCAGAAGAGGGAAATGGGAATCATCATGAATTTTGGCGAGCTAGCTACCGGAAAGAGAGAGACTCTAAAGAATCTCCATCAAGCATTAACCATATCATTCATGCACAGCATAGGGTCCCGGAGTCCCAGTTCTCAGTCCCCGAGAGAGTTCCAGTCACAGATCCAGATCCTAAGTCTCGGATCCCCATATCCAAGAGTTCCAGATCCTACCGCCCCGTATCTCAGAATAACAACTCCCAGCCAGTTCCATCGAATCGGCTCCTAATCCAGAAAATGCACCGAAAGAATTGTGACCATCAAGCCCATAGACAACTCCTTCCCATAAGTAACCCATCTAGTATGTAACCCAAACGCATCCCGTACGCCGGCCTTGGTATCGTTCGTTGTAAGCCATGATCAAATAAGTCCGTATCGTGTAAAAATCGCAAGGCGCAAGAAAGGAGATGTCGGTGAGGCACAGAGAGCTTTTCAATGAGAGGCTGTGCTGGCGCTCATACAGGACAACGGACTGCTGAGCTGAGTAGGGTTCGAGCTGTCTACCATTTTCGCTGGTAGTTCAGAGCAACTTGCTTCACGGGCTTGGTTCTGAAGACGTTTCCAGTCGCCTTGAGGTCGGTGTAGGTCTGCTTTCGGACGACTGGCTTCTTAGGGGCGGGGCCCTTGGCGAGGGAGACCTCGCGCCTGGTATTGTGTCGGACAAGAGCATGGCCGAAAAAGCTTTCTGCGAAGCGGAGGTTGGCAGTTCGGTTTCAGGGGCCACGCAAATGATGCGGGTGAACGAGAGCTTCTTCTTCTGGGCCGACATTCTGAGGTCGAGTAGAGAGGTGTTGTTTTGTGCGTGGAGGTTGACGACGCAGAAGTTCGGCCTTGGCTTGTGAACGAGGATGTAATGCGCAGCAGGAATTGAACAGAGTTTAAGGTTGACGTTTTCAAGACTTGATCGGAAAATGCAAAAGTCAGAAAGTTTGGGGAGCGCGCAGTTAGTAGGCGACTGTGCCTTAATTGAGATTAGGTTTAATACCATATCTAAGTATATAAATTTAAGCATGAATTACATGCCCCATCTGATATAATAGATGCCTTAAAAACCTGGAATCTACCTAAAATAGCCCGGAGAGCCGGACCCAGACTCCCAGTTCCTAGCTATTCGAGTTACTTGGGAATTGTAGTCATATGGTTGATGTCACGCGCATTGTTCAAAAGACCTTAGAAGATAGAAAGAGAACCGTCATGGATTTGTGAGCTATATGAGAGAGACTCTGAAGAATCTCCATATCACCTATCCACAACATGAGTTCCTAGAGTCCCAGTTCCCAATCCGAGAGAGAACACTTAGTTCTCAGCCATTCGATGAACTCGATATGCGATCCTCGAAAGAGGAAATGCGCCACCTAGTTAAGCCAGCAGACATGTGATGGATTTCCATCTCGTGATTCGCAACTGTCCGTATCCATAGCGGAAATCCCCATATCCCAGAGAGACCACCGAGTTCTCAGCCGATTCCATCAATCCGACTCCCATTGCAGAGAATATGCGCCTAAGCAGATTCACCCAGTGCATCTCTCGGCGCTTCAAAATGGTCGAGCCCATTTTGCGTTTTGTGGGCGCGAGAAAATGGTATTTCGAAGCGTCGTCTCTCCGTTCTTCAAGGCTGGCACGGTAGCTCTCGATCTGCTCGGTATAGAGCTTAATGGAGGCCTTCATTCGAAGTTCGCGGTCTGAGCTGAGATGCGCACTTTCTTTACCATACGGTCGTCGTCGTCGTCATCTTCAGAATCCCGACCGCGCTTCAAGTTGGTGCGGACGTAGGAGGTAGTCATTGGGGCTGTAGAGGCAGTTTTCCTCTTGGGGATTGTAGTGGAAGGGGTTGAAGCTAGAGCAGGCGCGGTGGTGGACTTGCTGGCAGCTGAAGCGGGAACGGGCGCGGTGGTCGTCTTCCTGGCGATGGACTTGCTTGCAGCTGAGGCTGAAGCTGGCGCCGCAGTGGTCTTGACGTTGGCCTTGAAGGCAGCGGTAGCTGGCGCGGCGCCCACAACACGCTGGGAGGACAATTTCTTGGCTTCAGCTGACATGTTGAACGACAAGACTTCAGAAGACGGAAGACTGGTCGTGTGTTTGAGGAGACGAAGATCTTCAGCGAGGAAGATGTGGTGTGGAGAGGTCAAATGAGGTTACGGTAGATCGTTAAAGGTCTGCGCGAGGGGAACGAAGCAATTCAGAAAGGTATTGAAGAGGCAATGCTTGGAAGCTTGAAGGTATACAGTGCGGAATGGCGCAGTTGGGTAAGTGGAAGGAGGAGGAAGTTGGAAGGAGAGGAAAATGGAGCGCGGCGCCAGAGGGGTAGGCCCAAGTGCCTTAATTGAGATTGGATTTCAAATAGATATTATATTTAAATTTATAAATCCATGCATGCCCCGACCTAATATATGATGTTGGTATATGGTAGGGAGGGCAGCTGACCCGCGTCACGTGGTTTAGTGAGGCTTTAGGGCCAATAGCCAGGATTTATTTAGCTAGCGATATAGGGCCGCAATTTTATTAAACCACGAAAAATCTCTGCAACGCTAGCTTTGAGAGCTTTAAAGCTTTAAAACAAAGATCGCGATTAGCTATAGCTTTTAATTTTTATTCAATTAATATTTTTTTTTGAAAATCGCCAAAACAGCCTATATAATTCGATTTACCAATAAAACAATCTCGAATTTCAATTTTTTTCAATTTAAATTACCCTTTTAAGCAATTATACCGCAAAGCAATTGCTTTTCTTTAAAAAAAAAGCCCAATTACGCAGCCAATATTAATAATGCAAAATAATCCCCAAAAAAAAATTATTGCTTAAATCTCCCTATAGGCCAAAACCTTTAATTGAAATTATTCCAAAACCCATAATAAAGTATAAAAAAAAGCTAAAAAAAACCTTTAAATTAAGCGAAAGCACGCTTTTCAATTGGCTGCCAAATACTAATGGGCAAAACTTGAAATAATGCGATAAATAGCCCTAGGCTAAAATAAAGCTTAGGGCTAAAATCAAAATAATAATAAATAATATCCTTTCAAATTTTATATTTTCTATTGCAAGTTTTCTGGCATTAAAAATAGAACTATTTGATGAATTCTTTAATAAAAATCTAATATTTATTTTCTATATTATTTAAATATTCGTTTTTTTACTGGCTTAACGCCCTATTTTAAAATTATATTTGCTATATAAAATAATATAATTATTTAATATTAATATTCGATAATTAAAACTCTTTTAGCAAAATACCAAAAATTTAATTCGTTTTTTTTTAATATAGGCCTAAATTTATTATAATTGGCAAATTTATATTGCTGCAAAATTGTGGTTTTATTTTATTAATTTTTATATTTAAATTCTCGGTATTTATTAATATTTTACTTGGAAGAAAATAATTAAATTCATTATTAAAATTTATAAACGGGCCTTAATTGCCGGTTTAAATAAATCTAAAAAGTGGAAATTAATTTAAAAAAGAATTGGATTTTTTTATAGCTATAATAAATATATTAAAATAAAAGACTTTTCCAATTTAAAACCCAATAATAAAAACCGCAATGCGAAATTATACATTTGCTATAAATATAATAATGGCAATTGCAATTATAACCGCTATAAATATAAATACAAATATTTAATTTATAGCGAAAAATATTCAGTAAAAGTTTGCAAATTTGAAAAAAAAACCCCTAAAATATAAAACCATTAATATATTAACATTGCCAATAATATTCGCTAGCACGTTATTAATATAAAGCCTTTATATATTTCTCTTTTATTGTTTTTGCTAGCAAATAATTTTTTAATATTATCGAATATCTATATATTACTGCCAGCCAATATTATTAAATAATTGCCGCCAGCCAACCCTTTATTAGTTTTACCAAATAATTTTATAATATTACCGGATATTTAAATATTGCCGCTAATTAATATTATTAAATAATTGCCGCCAATTAATAAATCAAAATTTACGATATTAGCAGCTTTTGTTTTGTTTTTGAAAAACTATATTTGCATACTTGCGATATTGCAATCTAATATAAAATCGATTTTTTTTAGCCATTTAAATTTTCTCCCTTTTTATTTTATTTTTTAGCCTAATATTATTTGCTGCATTTGTATTTTAAAAATCCTTTTTTTTGCAAAGCGTATTTAAATACAAAGCTTTTTTTAAATATAATAGCTTTAAGCAATATAGTCTTGCTAAAAATCTCTATTTAATTATATTAGCGCCTAAAATATTTAATAAAAATATTTAAAAGAATTTAGTTTTTGGCCAAATTAAAAGAATATCATTGGATTAATTTTCTTTTACATTTGTTTTCGCTAAATTTAATATTCAAAAAAATTTAAAGCATAAACGGCTAAAAATTAATCCATTATGTTTTTTTTAATTTTTTAAATTAACTATTATATTATTAAAAAGTCTTTTTTATATTACTTTTTTTTAAAAAAAATTAAAGCAAAATATAGCTATATATTAATTAAATAATATATAAAAAATGCTTTTTGTATAATTTTTATAGCCCTTTTTTATTAATAGCCCTTTTTTATTAATAGCTTTTTAATTTTATATAAAAAAAATATATATATTAAAATAAGTTTTCTTTTTAGCTTTGCCACCGCTTTATTTATTTTTGCATTATTTGCGGAAATTTGAAAATAAATCCTTAAATTATAACTCTCCGGCTTCGCCGCTTTTTATTATTTAAATAATAATGTCCTAATATTTCTTTTTTATTTTCTCTTTTAATTTTTTTAATAAAAAAATACTATATTTTATATAGCGCTGAATATTTAGCAAAATATTAAAAAAACGATAAAAGGATTATAATTATAATTTTAAAATTAATAATAGATATTATAATTATAATTTTTTATTTTTCTTTATTAAAGCAATATTAAATATTGGAATTTATTTTTACTGCTATGGTTAAAAAATTAATTATACAATATAATATAAAAATTTTAATTGGAAATAATTTTTTTATACCCTCGCTTTTAATATCGGCTATTTTTATTGCCAAAAATTTTAAATATTTATTGTGTTTTTTCCAAATAGAAAACCGGCTAGTATTCGCTATTATATTCCAAAAAACATTAAAAACAATTTATTCTAATAATTAAAGCTATTTTCTAAATTCAATAGCATTAAATTTTTTAATAATAGGAATTGCGTATAAATTTATTCTTTTAGCAATATTTTTGGCATTGGCTTTAGCGCCTTTTTTATTAATAATTATTTTTCTTTTAAATACCGTTAAAAAAACTATATAGCGTCCTTTTCCCAATTTTACGTATTTTTGCAATTTAAAAAAAATCGCTAAATATTAATATTTTTAAAATCCAAGCAATTTTAATAGCATTTTAAATCTAAAGCGCAAATTAGCAAAAACCCATTATTATTATTTATATAAATATATCCTAAAAATGTCAATTAGTATTTAATATTATACCAATTATTAATTTTAATAAACTCCTTGGATATTAAATTGAAATCCGTTTATTTAACTGGCTTTTTCAATAGCCTAATAAACGCTTTATTAACATTTAATTATATAGCTATTGCTAATTAATATCTTTCTTAATAAACTTATATAATTATTAATATATTTATATATACTATAATAAACTGCGTTTTTAAAAGCAATCTCTCTCAAATCCATTTTAATTAATTCCTTTTTTTCCCAGGAATCTGCCGCTGCCTTTTGGAGCGTTTTTGGATTTTTAATTATAATAGTAGCGGGCTTTAAAATTAAAGCAATTAATAATTCCTAATACCCAATATTCCTAATACGCGTTTATAAGCTTTTTAATAAGCGCAATTAAGAAGGCATTTATATAGCTATTAAAAATATTTTACCAAATAGTTTCCAATAATTATTCAGCTTTTTCCAGCCATTATTGCCGCTATTAGCGCTTTTTGCTATTTTTAATTATATAGCTATATTGCAAAACTTAAATTTCTTTTAATTTAATTAATATACCAAATATTAATAATATTGGCAATTGGCATTTTTATTAGCAAAAACCATTTTTATAATATATATACTAATCAGCCAAAAGCCAGTTAAAAACTATATAATTTCCATAATTTTTTATATATTGTTTTATTGCTGCTAATAAATATTAGCGGTATATTGGTTTTTTATTAAAAATCAGAGATTTAAATCGCTAAATTAAAAAACAATATATGCTAAATTGAAAATTATTTTTACAAAACTTATTTTTTTCTTTTTCCAATATAATAATTTTTCAAATTAATTTATATTTAATCGACTTTGCCAAACAATTAATATAAAATTGCTAAAAAATCGGATTTTAATTAATAATTAATGCTAAGCCAATTTTGTTTTTTACAAATTTATATTATAATATATTTCCTTTTGCTAATTTTTAATAAACGGCCAGCCTTGTGTATATATATACTATTTTTGCCTATAGCGGCTTTTATTTAAATAATAATTATAATTGGATTTTAGCTTTAATTCGAATTTATATTTTTATTTGCGGCATTAATATTGTAAATTAATATTGCCGCTTTACTTTTTCAATTATTTTCTTATAAATTAGGCTATTTTAAAGCATTAAATATATATATATATATATAAATTATTAATTTAATTTTTTAAATTCGTTAAATGCTTAAAATTTTGGAAAAGTTTTGGCTAGATAGAAAATTATTGGAAATTTACTAAAATTTAATTGAATAATTATAATTTTTTAAAAATACTGGGCTAGTTTAAAAAAAGCCTAGCTGTAAAAAAATAGATTTACTTGGATTTAAAATCCAGCAATGCTTTTTCTATTGCGCTTGGAAAAAAATTTAAAAGCCTATATTAATAATTGTCTAATAATATTTGGGGAATATATTGGTAATTAGTTATATAGCCAAATTAATTGCCAATTTAATTCAATTGCAGCAAATGCACTATAGCGCTTGGGTAAATTGGCAGCTATTTGATTTAAAAAGGGAATTAAAAACCGGATTTAGGGCTTAATATAAATAAATAGCAGGAGTAGGAAAATAAAAAATAGGAGAAAGCCCGGATTTTATTTGTAATTAAAAAAACATTAAGCGAGTAAAGAGCTGGCCTGGGGAAATGGTATGGGTATAAGCATTTGGTATTTTTCTGGATTTTTAAATTAATAATTATAGCAATTGGCAATAGCAGGATTTGCAAAGGCATAGCATTGAAGCTTTATTTTTATAGGCTCGCAATTTATTTATAATTAAAAGATCCTTCCGCTATTAATAAAAACAAATTAGGATAATTTTAGCCCAGGAAAAAAAATCCCGATTTTTTTTCGGAAAAGGCCTAGCCTTTTTTTTATAATTTTTAACCTTGTATAATTTATTATTTTAGTTATTATCGCATGGCCTTAATAGCTAAATAACGATTAAAATTAATAAATAAATAAATAAATAGGAAAATATTATTTTTTTAAACTTTCGCGCTTGCTTTCTTTTTTTTTACGATTTGATTATTAATATTTTTAAAACATATTAAAACTATTAGCGCTTTTAAAAATACTTTTATATAATAAAAAGCTTTAAACTTTACCCAGCTACTTTTATATTGCTGGTAAAATAAATTTATTTTTGCAAAATTAATAATTTTAAATAAAGGAATAAATTGCTAAATTCCATTTTTTTAAATTGCTATTTCCGCAATTAAATACATTTATACTATTCCCTTATAAAATAATACAATTTTTTTATTTTTTTTATTAAATTTGCTATATAAAAAATGCATTGGCTGTAAAATAATTAAAAGAAAAATAAAACTTCTAATTTAAAATTTAATATATTATAAAATATAATCGATTTTGCATTAATGCTTATGCCAGTCAATTTTCTAGCCTAAATTTTATTTTCCTAACTTGATAAGTTTATATCCATTAGCATGCTAAAAATAAAATAAATAAAAATATTTAAGATTAATAACCTAATAATTAAAAAACAATTTTTCGCCGAAAATTAATAGAAATTTAAAAAATAAAAAATACAGCGCTAATATATAGTATTTGCCAATAATAATAAATACGCCTTTTTTATTTTTTTAATAGCAAAGCTAATAAAACATATTAGGAAATTAGCATGGTTTTTGCAGCAATTAATATTAAAATATATTCAATTGCCGCTTTTTGCATTATATTTTTATTTAATTTCTATTTTATATATATATATATTAATTTAATTGAAGTTTATAATTGCAATTGCTATAGTTTTATAATTAAAAGCCGCTTTTTGCGCAATTAATATAAATATACCAAAATTCAAAATTTAATATATTGGCCGCTAAAATTTCAACGCGGTAAAGCGCTATTGCAAATATAATTTAAAATTAAAATTCCAATTAAGCTTTTGCTTTTTTATAAACCGCTTTCCGTTTTGTTTTAAATAAAAAAAGCAAAAATAATTACTTTTGCCAATTAATTTTTTTTAATACAATTTCTAGCGCTTTGCTTAAATTTGGCCAATTAAACTAGCTATTTTAATTTAAAAGCCGCTGTCCGAAATAGCAATTATATACTGCTAGTTATATAGGCTTTGTTTAAAAGCTTTTTTAGCGCTGAAATAGCTAATTTTGCTAATTATATTTTGCAATATATTAATTTTTAACTATTTTTTTATTTTCTCCGTATATAATATTAATATATAATAAAAAAAGCAGCTAATTCGTGTCACGTAATTTAATAAAATTTTAGGGCCAATAGCCAAACTTTATTTAACTAGCAATATAGGGCCGCAATTTTTTTTTGACTTTTTTTGCAGTACCAATTTTAAAAGCTTTAAAATTTTGAAATAAAAATTGCGATTAGCTATAATTTTTAATTTTCCTTTCTTTTGCTTTATATATAATTTTAATTTAATTATATAATTTTAGCCGGTTAAATTAATTATTTCAATTTAAAAGCAGCTATTTAAAACAGCGATTATATGATGCTAATTATATAGGCTTTGCTTAAAAGCTTTTTTAGCGCTAAAATAGCTAATTTTATTTGCTATACCCCGTAATATATTGATTTTTAATTATCTTTTTGTTTTCTCCGTATATAACGATTAAACTTATATAATGGATATATAAAAAATCCATTTTTTAAAAAAATAATTTAAACGGCCGGATTTAAACCCCATTTTCTAATTATTTAAACTATTTAGGAATTATAATTATATAATATAATTATATAATAGTAAAAAAGCAGCTAATTATCACGTGATTAAAGCGGCTAAATAGGTAACCAGGATACGTCGTTTAACCAATAGGGCTGCCACAAGCTATTTACAACGCTTTAATTATAAAAATCTTTGCTATATTAGTTTTTACAATTTTAAAGCAAAATTCATATTAATTGCGGCTTTAATTTTTTATACAAATCCATTTAAAATTTCAATTTTTATTATAAATTTTTTTAAATCGCAATTATAATGGCTTTTAGCTTTTCCAAAATCCCGCGTATATATATACGCGCAAATACCACTATTTGCCAGCTTTTTAATAAAAGCCAGCCCGCGCCCAAAAAACAGCGCTATTATAATAAATTTAAAAACGCTGAAAATAAAAATTTCTAAAATTTCCTAAAAAATTAAAATTTTTTAAAAAATAAAAATTCTAAAAATAAAAAATGGCTTAAATTAAGCATTAAAAACCTTATACCTTTTAAATACCAGCAATTTAAAATTAAATGCAAAAAACTTGCAATAAAATATTAGCTTTATACTATTAAGCTTTAAAAAGCTTAAAAGCTTTTAAATACTCCTTTGCAAAAATCTATTGCTTTTGCTTTAACGCTTGCTTTTAAATTTCTAGCTTTTTATAAGAAAAATCCAAAAATTAATAAAAACACCATTTAGCAAATTATATATTTAAAATTTAATATTAGCTTTATATATTGCCTTAAGCATTATATTATTATATTAATTTAAATTAAATTAATGGTTTTAATTTGCAATATTATTATTATTATTATTATTATTATTATTATTATTATTATTATTATTATTAGCAATTTTAAAGCCTTTAACAAAATCCTAAAGCTTTAATTAATAATAGTTTTTAAATAAAGCCAGATGTTTTATTTTTAATATAGCAATAAAATTGCTATAATATAATTTTATTTTATTAATTTTTATAAATAAACTTTATTAATATCTAATCATTTAATATGAAATAAAATTTTAAAATTAGCATTTAAAATTTATTAGCATATTTTAATCGCTAGGTTTAAAAAATATAATAATTAAATATTTGTTTTATTTCTTTTTATTATTATTATAATTATAATAAGAACGCTCGCTTAATATAATTTAAACTTTTTAATAACTTTTTTTTAAAAAAACCGAAATTTTAATAATAATTTTGTTATATATTAAAATTATAATAATAAACAATATAAAAATAAAAAATATAAGCATTGCTATAAATGCTTTATTTATAATAGCAAGTATTTTATTTTTAATTGCAAAACAAAAAGCCTAAAATTTACTACTTAATAGCTTTATTAATTATGCTTTTCCAATTAAGCCTTTTGCTAGCCCATTTATTAGCTATATTTAATTAGCGCTTTTCGCCAATTTTATTATTAATTATATCTAATAGCTTTTTTTAACCAATTTGTTTTATAAATATTTATTAATATATATTAGCTTTAGCGCAAGTAAATATTGAGTTTTAATATAATATATTTTTTTCAATTTAATTAGTTAATGCTTTATTATTTCCCTTTTATATACTAATATAATACCGTTTTTTAAAGCTATTTTAGCAATATTTCCTTTTTTTAATAAAAGGTTCTTAAATTTAAAGCCCTAATTGGCTACATTGGCTCTAAATAATATTTTTTTACTAAATTTTTTATTTTTTATTTTTAGCCCCCGAAATCTTTAATAAAAAACAATTAACTTCGCATTTGGTTAAATTAAAAGAATATTTCCGCAATGCTTTTTTAAATATTTTTTCTAAATTTAATATTTAAAGAATTTAAAAATTCTAATAATTAAAAACCAATTTACTATTTTTTTTATTCCCAATAATTTGTTAAAACAAGCTTTTGGCGGTGCGGGGGTCACGGGCCATTTACGGGACCTATCTATTACGTGGATAAACGAGAGCTATATATATAATACTATTTCCTATAATTGTAAAATTCCATTTTTTTAAAAATATTTTCAAAATAAAAAAATCTTTATTAATATTAAAATTTTATAAATTAATTTTTTTAATGCAATAATTTGCATTTAAAAATCCCCTTTTAAAAATCCCCTTTTAAAAATCCAAAAATTAATAATAGCGTTATATAAAATCCTTTACCGGCTAATAATAAATGCCAGGCCTAATAATTTTTTTTTAATAAATTCAATAATAAATGCTAAAATCCAGCTCAGCAATAAATGCAAATCCAGCTTAGCAATAAATACAAGCTTAATATACAGCGCTATAATTGCGCTATTTTGATTATTATTTTTTATTTTTCAAAAACCTTTTTTTTAAATCGATTTGCAATCTTTTTTTATTACCCTCAATTTTTTAATCAATATTAATTAACCATTCAAATTCTAGCTAGCTATTAAATAAACCAAAATTCAAATATATTATAAAGAATCTTATTTTTAATTTAAAAACCGCTATATTAATTCTCAATGATAAAAATTAATATCATTGATTTTAGCTAATAAAAATATATTTAATTGGCCAAGGCCTATAATATATTAAGAAAATAATTATACGCTAATATATTTATAAAGAAATCATTCATTAAAGTTTTAATATTAATATTAATAATAATACTATTGATATAAGGTTTTTTTATTTTAAATAAAATCAAACAAAAACCAAATATATCGCCAATGACCAAAAGGCCTTTTACGCTATATATATTTATTTTAATTCTATAGATAAATAAAAGATTGCTAAGTTTTAAAATTTTTATTACACGGGGCCGAGGAGGGCGCCCTGCGGGCATCTTATAAAGCATATGCGCTAAAATTGTATAAAAAATAAGCATTGCTTATTAAAAAAGCTAAGCGAAATTTTTAGCGCATAATATCTAAATACTGCTATTTTTTATAACTAAGGAATATATATAACGCACCCCTATTTACCAATTTATTTTTGACCACTGTGATAATTTTACTGCAAAATAAATGAAATTAGGCTATAAATATACTATTATTTTTAATATAATAATTAATAATTATTTGGAAAAAATTAATAGCTTTAAATAGGAGTTTAATATAATTATTAAAAAAGCTTGGATTAAACTTTTTATTCTCCGCTGCAAAAAAACTTAATTAAATCCCAATTATATAGCTATTTATATTAAAAATATATTTTTCCGCATTTTTTTTATTTTTCCCTTTTAAATATAATACTGTAATAAATATATTAAATAATCTTTTCCTTAATATTTAAAAGAAACTTTTTCGTTTTTTTTAAAAAAAAACTCTTTTGCATTTATTATAACAACTGCCTATATTATTAATAATAGACCAAAGCAGCTATTATATTAGCGCTAGTAGACTGGCGGAAATAATAGCGTATAATTTAAAAATTGCAAAGGGCTTTTTATATATTTCTTTTGCAATACGAAAATTTATAATATTTGCAAATGCCTATTTTTTACAGCTATTTAAAAACTTATTTAAAATATTTTAAAATTTAAAATTATTAAATTTATTTTTGCCAATTCTGTAAAAAAAAGCAAATATTGCAAATATTAATACAAATAATAAATAATTTATATTTCTTTTTTTAAAAAAAATGGCTTATATTATTTAAAATTTCACCGCTGCTAGCAATATCCCCAAATTTAATTGGATTGCCAACTATATTATATATAATCAATTTCTTTTCGCTTTTTAAATATATATAATCCTGCCTTTTAAAAAGAATTAAATTAAATTAGCACAATTATAATAAAAATGAATTAAAAATAAATTAAATTAAAAAATATATTTTATATTTTTAGCCTTGGTATAAATTTGCGTTTAAGCAGGAAAATTTGCTAATAGGGATTTTTTAGCTTATTTAATTTTTTCTTTATATAGTTTAAAAATTATTATTTAAAAAAATATTATTTTAAAAAGCATTACATATTATTAATTTTATAACTATTTTTAAAAACTGGCAAAAAAATTTAAGCTTTAAAATAATATCCAAATAGCGCTGCCAATTGCCAAGGAAATTCCTATTTTAAATATGCTAGAAAATCCAATTCAATTTAATTTACTAAATATACCGGCTATTATAGCGCAAAATACAATGCCAATTATAACGTAGTATAGTATATTAAATATAATATTAGCCGCAATATAAAATAGGCCAATTTTTAATATATTATAAAAATTCCAATATAATATGGCTTTTAGCATAATATAAAACTCTTAGTATAATACAATACTATAATTAATATTAAAATTCATTTTCAAATCATTTTCAAAAATTAATCCAAAACTTTTTAAAAAATACCAAATTTAAATTAAAGCTAAAGCAATTTAAAAAACAGATTGCAAAAAGACTTAATAGCGAGCTATATAAAATAAATATATTTTATATTATTCAAAATTTATTTATTTTGGCCTAGTAAAAATTAATTGCATTTATATTATAACCAGTTTTAAAAAAAGAAAAATCCCGTTTCCGCTTTTTATTTATAAAAATTGCAATAATGGTAAAATGCAAAAGCAAATATCCAAAAAGACTAATTAATTTATATTAATATTGCTAGTCTTTTCCTACTTAATTTATATAGCAATAGCTTTTTAAAATTATTAATAATTGTATATATAAATTTTGGCCTTTTGCGATAAAGAATCGTATAAACGTATATAATTTTTTCAAAGAAAAGAAAATCGAATTTAAAATTGGCAAAAAGCTTAAAAAGGTCTAATATAATAATGCTAGAAAGCTAATTGAAAAAATTATTTTATAGATTTTTGCAAATAGCGTTAAGCTAGGAATTATTATTCCTTATTTATTTTAGCAAAATAAAATAATTAAAAAAACCATTTAAATCGCTAAAGCTTATATTTAATCCATATTATATAATATTAGCCTTTTAATTAAATTCTAATTAAAAGCCGTAATAGCTGAGATTTATATTTGCAATAAAATTAAAACCGGTTTTAAAATTAGTAGCTAAATTATTAATTTTAAAAAAATATAAATTAGCAATGTTTTTAAAAACAATATTTATATTTGGAATTGCAAAATATAGATTTATATTAATTGCAAAAAACCTTTTAAATATAGCAGAAAAAACAAATTACTTTTGCAATTTTATAGATATATTTTTATTGGCTATAATTTTAAAATTATTAAATAATATAAATTCTATTGCCCGGACTTTAATAGGGTGATATATAAAATAATAGTGAAATAGAACGAGATAATTAAAAATAATATATTTAATTTAAAACTTTGCAATAATCCTTATAATCCTTAACAAATTCCAAATAAATTGCCTAATAAGCATTATATTAATAAATTTATTTTTGCCAAGCGGAAGGCTAGAAAACCGATTTTTAAATAAATTTATTTCAAATTTGGATCGGCTATTAAAACTGGATTTAATATAATAATTTCTGCTTTTTTAAATTTTTTAAATTTTTATAAAAAATATAATAATGCTATCCTGCATTTTGAATTTAATAATTTTGGCAATTATATAAATTTATTGCCTAATTTTATAAAGCTTATAATGCCAATTAAGCTTTTAAAAAACAAGGATATTAATATAATTAAATTTTCTAAAATTATTATAAATAATTTTATAAAGCTAAATAGCGCCTATATTGCTATAATTCTTTTTAGCATAAAGCCGGTTTTTAAAGTTAATGGTCGCAAATATTTAAAATATAATACCATTAAAGCCAAAATCCGCAAACGGAACCGCTTTTTTAAAGGCTTTATTGCAGCTATAATAGCTAAAAAAAAATTGCACAAGTTTAAAATTGCTTTATTATTGCAAAAATAATTTATAATATCTTTATTTTAAAAAATTATAAAAATGCTATTTCCAATTTTTTATATAAAAACCAATAGCAAAACACCATTATGCAAAAATTAAAAAAAAATCTGCCAATAATATTTGGATTAAAATTACTATAAATACCGCCTTTAATTTAATTTCTACAAAATAAATATTTACTATTAAAATTAATCCCAATAGCGGAATTAATAAATTTATAATTCAATTTATAATTAAGAATTTCAATTAAATTCAAAGCAAAGATTTTTTGAACATTTTTTTTATAATTTAAATAAATACTCTTTGCATTCTCTTGGCTATTATAATATAAAAAAACCTTAAATGCCGTTATTTTAATATTATCAATGCTTTTATAAAACCCATTCTCCGCAAGCAGTTTTATTTAGCTTTGTTTAAAAATATTACAATTTAATTAAAAAATATTTTTTAATTAAATAAAAGTCTTTATAAATTAAAATAAATTGCCCAAAATTGGAATTTATTATTTAAGTAAAATTTTAATAACCCCTGTCTATTTATTTATAAAATCACCGGTATATTTATTCTAATTTATCTTAATAATATTATTGCCGCCGCTAAAATAATTATCAAATTTAATTAATTCTATTTTCAACTAATAAATTAATTTATTATTAATGTTTTTTAAAAAGTCCTTAATATAAAAATCACTCGGAATAAAAATTCCAAATTTATTTAAATTAATTAAAAACAATATATTAATAATTTTTATAAAAGACTTGGCTTTCCAATTGGAAAAAAGCAATTATATTTAATGCCTATAATAAATAATACCAATATAATAGCATTATTAAAAGACAATAAAAAACAGGCTAAATTGAATCCCTATTAATAAAAGTTTGGAAAGCTTATATTTATTATAGTATTTATTTAATTAAATATTTATTTCGCAATTAATAAATTAGCGCAATTTATATTTAATTTATGTAAATATTATAATGCCAATTTAATATAGCTATTTCGCTATTTTAAATTAATTATAAACCGCAAAATTACATGTAAATTGAGAAAATTGAATATTATTAAAAATAAATTTAAAATATTCAATAATGTATTTTATAAATGATTTTTAAATTGCCGGAGCATTAGCGGATTTATTGCAATATTATTTAAAAAAGCAATATTATAATTAAATAAAAAGCAAAAAAATATAGCTATATTAATTTACAAAATTAAATATATTGCTATAGCTGCCAATGCCAAGCAAAATTAATAGCTTAAATAAATGCTTAAAAATATAAGCTATAATAAACTAATTGGTAAAGATCCGCATTATATTAATATAAAAACAATTAAAGCGCTATTGCTTTAATTAAATAATTTTAATTTTATAAAAAATCCAAATATATTAATATAGCGTATTAATTTATATATAAATTAAAAATTAAAAACAAGCAATAAACCATTTATATATATATATAAAATATAATTGCAAATAGGTTTACTAAGCCATTTTTAAGGATTTAATTTAAAAAATTCAAAAATATATTAAAAATAAAACCCCGTTTTAAATAAAGGATTTTGAAAAAAAAATCCCAATATAGCTTCGAGGGAGTATTAAAATAAAGAAAATATTAGCCATATTTATAAATTGCTATAGGGCTTAGAGAAAGTATTAAAATAAGCTTTTGGCAATGCGGGAATTACGGGCTATTTACGGAATCCATTCGTTATATAGGTAAGTAAAAGCTATATGTATAATACTATTTCCTATAATTGTAAAATCCCTTTTCTTTTTTAATGCTTTAAAACTAAAAGAATTTTTATTCATATTAAAATTTTATATAATCGTTAATAAATTATTATATTATTAAAAACTTAATATATTTTTAATATATTTTAAATTAATTTTAAAAACTATAATTTAAATTAGCTATAAATATATTATTTTTAAATGGGATATAAAAACGCCTTTTACATAATTTCAATAGCATTTCTATATTAATAGCTATTAAAATTTATTTGGAAAGGCTATATATATATTAAAACCGTATTATTTTTTAAATTAGCCATCGCTTTATTTATTTTTAATTTCTTTGCAAAAGACTAAGAATAAATCTTTAAATTATAGCTTATTAAATTATAAATATTCTATTATTTAAATAATAATAGTATTATTTTCAAGCTTTATTTATTTATAATAATTCCCAAATAAATAAATAGCTATAATTTATTTTATATAATTTTAGGCATTTAATAAAATACTAAAAAAAGAATTAAAATTAAAATCAATAATTAATATTTAATTAATAATAATTTTAATATCGCTATTTAAGCAATTGCAAATTTAAATATTAATAATAAAATTAATTGCTTAAAATAGCATTTTTAAATAGAATGCCCAAATTCTAATTAATAATTTTTTGTTTTATTTATTTGCTTTAAATGCTGGCTATTTATATTGTTGCTAATTTTGGACTTTTATTGCAATTTTTTATCCAAATTATTAAGCAATAAATATTTTTGCTTTTTAAAAAATATTTGTAATAATTTAAAATAACAATATAAGCTATTTCTTTAATTTAATAATGTTTAATTTTTTAATAATGCCAAACGCATATAAATTTATTCTTTTAGCAATGCTTTTAATATTAATTTTAGCGCATTTTATATTAATAATTGCGCTATTTAAAAATATTATTAAAAAACCATATTAGCTTTTTATTGCAATTTTAAATATTTTTAAAATTTAAATATTTTTAATTGTTTTTAAAATATAAAACTTACGCTGATATAAAGCCATTATAATTATTTATATTAATAGCTTTATAATTTAATATAGCTTTTCAAAATATATATTCAAAAATGCAAATTCATATACAATTTTGCGAAAACTATTAATTTTAACCAGTCTTTTTAATATTAAATTAAAATTTATTTATTTGCCTGGCTATTTTAATAAATTTCTTTTTTTAATATAAAGGCAATTGTTAATTAATATTTTTATTAATAAATTTTTATAATTATGAGCAGTTTTTAATATAATAAAATAATATAATTTTTTTAAATTCCAAAATCAATTATATTATTTATTATAATTTGGCTATTAATAGCTTCAAAAATTATTAAAGCTATTAATGCTTTTAAAAACGCTTTTATATAATTAAAAAAATAAATTTCTATTTAATTATATTAGCTATATTAATTAAATAAATTTGCTTTTGCAAAACCGGAAACTCCGCTTAAAAATAGTTTTTTAAGCTTTAAAATTCTATAAAATGCCTTTTTGGCAATTTATTATATTTATATTATTTATTTATAAAATAACTCTGCTTTTTTATCCAAATTAATTAAGCTAATTTTTATTAGCTATTATTGTTTTCGCGGTAATTACAAGCTAAAAAAAACTTTTAAATTTAAATTTAATATATTAAACAATATTATTAATAATGCTTTTTCACTTTTTTCTAGCAGTAATTTATTATTAGCCCTTTTTTTTAAAAGATATAATAAAAAATATAATAATAATATTCAATAGCTGCGCTAGCATCGCGCTGCTGCTTCCAAAACTCAGCGAGCTCTGCGCGAACCGCAACCCGCTTGGCTTCATCACAAGCAGTAAGCTCAGCAGCACGAAGTTCAGCATGAGTGGGTGGAGGAGGGACACCGGCCCGTCTATCCGCCTCGACCTGCGCGAACCGCTTATGCAGTTCTCTGCGCGACTTCACTTTCTCGCCGAGTCTTTTTCTAGTCGGCTCCAGCAGATGGTACTTGAACGGTTGATTGGCCCACTCCACAAGCTCGGCTCGGTACTTCTCAATTTGCCTAGTGTAGCTGTCGATCGTCGCCTTGATTTTGATTTCTTCGTCGGAAACAACGCGCCTTGGGTCGACCACAGGGGCCACGCAGGCTCTCTTGACGACTCGGTCGTCGTCGTCGTCGTCGTTGTCTTCAATAACCCGAGCACGCTTGAGGTGGGTGCGGGGGGTAGGAGCAGCGGTGGAGGAGGCTGTAGGGGCAGGCTTCTTCTTGTGAATGGTGGTGGCTGAAGGAGTAGAGTTTGGACCCGCAGTGTTCTTCTTGAGAGCAGTGGTGGGCAGAGCGGTCTTGACTTGAGCGGCTGGACTCATCTTGGACATGGTGGAGGATGAAGCTTGAGCGGGAACGACAACCTTCTTGGAGGTTGTTTTCGACGAAAGAGTTGAAGCGGTATTGGGCGCGACCGCGGTCTTGATGGCGGTTTTGCGCGGGGCAGCGGTTTCGGGAGCGACAGCTTTCTGGAGAGACAGTTTCTTCTCGTGGGCAGGCATCTTGACGAACAGAATGCTTGAATTAGAGAGGTGTGGTGGTGGAGTTGGATGAAGGTGTTGAGGTTGATGGCTGCGCAGAAGATCGAGCTTTGCTTGAGACGTTGTTGATGTGCGAACGATTTTCAGGGAGACTTGAAGGTCAATGATCGAAAATTGAAGCAGGTCAAGGCAGAGTGAACTTGGCGCAGTTGCGTGGAGGAGGAAGGAAGAGGAAAGGAAGTTGGAGCGTTGCGCAGAAAGATGTAGGCGAGAGCGCCGGAGAATTTAAGATCCAAGGCTAAAACACAATGTACTATTTTCCACCATTGTGACGCGAATTTAAGCGATCAGCAAATGTTCGTGAATTTCCCTTCCTCCGGGTTGTGAGCTCGCAGCGAGAAGAAATCCCATCACCCCCTTTTCCCCTCACACTCCACCACTTCTCCCCAAATCCACCCTTTCTTCCACTCCATCTTCGCCGCTGCTTTACTCGACTGTTAAGAAATGAAATAAATAGCCTTTACGAACTTCTTAAGTTGTATATGCTGTTCCGGTGGTCGATCGCTGGCCGGTGGGCGTACCCCTGAGCTCGCCACCCTTCCGCCATGCCAGATGCCACCACGCTAGGCGATATATAATGTGACTTATTACAGGACGCTCTTCTCATGACTATAAACGATTGATTGGTAGATATCCTGTTATATCGTGTAAGTCTGGTAGGTGGTACACCGTATGCTTGTCAGTTGGTTAATTAATGCTATTGTTACATGCTACATCATGTACAAGCTGATGCATAAGACTTTGGAAATATCGAGTCTACTTGGAGATATCGGAACGACTTGGAAATACCCCAGTGATCCGAAAGTCTTTACTGATTTGCGAATATCAATAGTAATTTGGGAATATTCAAGTGGGCTGGAAATGTCAAGTGTACTTCGGAGTATTCTGATAACCTAGAAATCTGAAATATCCTAGTGACTTAGAAATATTCTAGTAACTTGGGAATATCCAAGTGACTTGAAATACCCCCAGACCATTGAAATACCCCCAGTTACTGGGAATATTCAACGTCCATCAGATTTGGGACCTCTCAAGTCAGTGACCTGGAAAATCCCAAAATCCCTCGAATCCCTCAAGTCACCCTCAACCCCCACGTTCCATACTTGGCACCCCTCCATGCTAGAGTACCCATAACGGCAGTTTGATCTTACGAAGCGCAGATGACACTAACAAGCACGAGGGCAATTTGCAAACCCATAACAACACACCAAGCCAAACCTCGTCACGCAATTGCAAGATCGGATCTGCAATTCTAGGCTCAAGTGTCTTGTCATTTTCATTTGTGAATTGTCGTAGCCGAATGCCCTACCGATGGCCAACTCGTCCAGCCACCGCCAGGTCCAATCCTCAACCTCAGGGGTATCTAACATTTCCCGTAGACAAATCCCTCTCTCAGGGCACCAAGCTTTGCTGCTCCCCTACATGTACTCTCAGTCCCACACCAAGCCCTCACTCAAACTTGGGGCTTCATGTCCATTCATATACCCCACGCCACGCCACCTTCCCTTGCCTTGCCTTTCCTTCAAGAAACGGAACAGCCTTTGAGGCCAAGAATCAGAGATCATTAGCTACTAAGTACTAGGTAGGTGGGCCAGCATCCATCCCGAGGCGCCACCAACATCCATGACCCGGTGCCCAGCGGGTATGCCCAGCGGGTTTTCCATAAGCAGAGGACTTGATTCACTTGAACTTCCAAACGCCAGTCCATCCTCCCAATTAACACCCAATGACCTGTTGCAAGCACACCCTTTTGATCCCCGATTGCATACTTCATCACGTCGTATACTTGTGAGCCGATCCCTCCAACGCCAAGTACCGCGTGAACAGAAAACAACGCCGCCGCCACCGTCCGTTGAAAATGCGTTGAAAATGTATGTCGTGGGAGAAACGCCCGGAAATGCATCATGATAGCTTCGAATGAATTGATATCAGCGGCCCCACAAAAAGTGGATGTTGACAAAAGAAACAATTGCGGTCGAGCCCGTCCTCCTACTTCGTGTTCCGTCCGAACATCACGGCGCAGGGTCCGATTGACTGCGTTCCGGTTGAGGAGCGCTCGACCGGCCATTCGCGCCAGGAACCAGCGTCGCCGTCGACTGCTCCGCGGCAGGCGGAAACGTCGGTCTCTGGTTCAGAGTCGGAGAGTGTTCCGGCTCTTCATGAATAGTAGCGAATTTCTTCAGCACCTGTTTCAGTGCTGGTCTGCGAATCGGCTTGCTCACGAACCAATCCATGCCCGAGTCGTAGCATTCCTTGACATTGGATTCTTCGGAGAAGGCGGTTAGGGCCACAATGGGTGCTTTGTAGCCCATTTCGCGGATGAGGCGGGTGCTTTGGAGGCCGTCGAGATTGGGCATCTGTGTGGATGTTTAGTGATGGTGAAGAGGAGGAATAGGGGAAAGACGGACCTGGACGTCCATGAAAATTAGGTTGAACACTATGCCTTGCTCCATGGAAACTTTCACCATGTCAAAGGCTTCTTGGCCGTCTTTTGCGACGACCACGTCGTAGATGTCTTCTAGCTTCAACATTCTGATTCTATGTTAGTCTGCGACGCTTGGAGATGGAACTGGACTGCTTACCGAAGAACAACCTCTTGATTCACCAGATTATCCTCTGCAACAAGCACGCGCACCTTGCTGCCATCGTCTCTGTTGGCGGCAATACGTTCGATCGCCGCCAGCTGCTCACCCTTCGATGTAGAAGTAGACGCGGATGCAGCCGTTGGCGGTGTCGCGAAGAAAGGCTGACTGAGCCCGACAAGTCTCGGTTGAGGATCCGTGTCGAAGGTAACCGGAGCGGTGCCGGTTATGGGAATTGTGCCTGGAGGAGTTTCCGCACGTCGAACCATGTTGATATCACGACCCTCTAAAGAAGGCGCGGCGCTGACTGATCGAGACACAGGATTGCTGTCGCTGACCTGAGAGGAAGCCTTCTCCTTGACAAACTTGAGGGGAATCTTCATGTTGAATGTTGTCCCCACGCCCACAGTGCTTTCTAGCTGGATGTTGCCTCCCATCAGCGTAGCAAGTTGACTGCAGATGCTCAGACCTAGGCCAGTACCGCCGTATTTCTTGCTTAATCCCAGATCTGCTTGCACGAATGGCTCGAAAACGCTCTGTTGGAAGCTCTCGGGAATTCCTGGTCCTGTGTCCTCGACTTCAAATTGGAACAGCAGCGTCCTCGCATTTGACGGTGGAGGAGTTGGCGACCGCTCTCGAAGTTGAACGTGGGGTGTCGCCTTTGGATCCATAGGATTGATTAAAAGTGCAGTACCCGCCGGCTTGACGGCAGTTGCAGAGGCTCGCTTTGAGTCTTGCGAACCGTCAGAATTAGAACCCAGGCGGTGTCTCCCCCGTGAGGATCGTTGCTGCGATTGGGAATAGCGAGCCGAGCTGGTTCTTGAATTCGTCGAGTCCTGGCGGCTATCGGCGGCCTCGCTCTTCTCCATCTCCCCCAGGCATTTAATTCTGACTTGGACCTTGCCCCCGGCAGGAGTGAATTTCAAAGAATTGCTAACAAGGTTGATGAGAACCTGCAAGATTCTATGCTGGTCTCCCCATAGGCACATATCCTTCATTCTTCCAGTGCCCGTCGGACCAAGTAGCGGTAGCGGGAACGAGTGCGCGCCGTCTCTCACAGCGCTTAAGTTGGGACTTGGTTGGCCACTCCTGTTGAGGACGGTCGGCAGGTTGTCCTTGGGCTCAGTGTCTGTCATCGGCATATACTTCACGTCGAAACTGATCTTGCCGTCCCGTGCCTGCTTGTCGAATATGGTGGTGACTTGTGATTTGATGTCGTCCAGACGAAATTCTCTTTCCTCCAGACTGATTTGTTGCATTTGGTTCCGAGAGAACGTCAGTAGATCATTGAGGAGATGGAGCAGTAAGTCTCCTGACTTGTATACTATCGACAGAGACTTCTTGATCTTCGGCAGGTCATCCTCTCCCATGCACACGGCACACATCCCAAGAATCCCATTGAGAGGCGTTTTCAGCTCTGGAGACCTGTGTTAGCGGAGCCATCAATTCTCCAGGTTGGTCAAACTTACCGTGAGAGATGTTCGCTATGAATAATGTTTTGCTCTCATTTGCAGCTTCCGCGGCCTTCTTACTGATCTCTAATTCTCTTGTCCTTTCAGCGACCCGGGCTTCCAGACTGGAATACTGAAGTACCAATTCTTCAGACATCTCATTGAAAGTCGCCGTAAGTTCTGTCAACTCATCCGTTATCCAATGCTTTGTCTCCGGGACCTTTCCAGGAATTTTGAAGACTCTTCGTCGGTTGTCCTCTTCCCGCTGGGATCTCGTCTTCTTTTTAACCTTGCCTCCTATCTTTTTCATCCGTACCATGAAGCCCTTATTCTTCTTCTCACGACTGGAGGAAGCCATCCCGCCTTCTTCGATGTCGTCCTCGTTATCCGGATCCTCTGGATTATTTGGCATGCGTGTGGAATCAGAGAAGGCACTGCCAGATGAAGGAGTGTATCCCGGAGGTTGAACCGTCTTACCAGCAGCGTCTCGAAGAGCACGAATGGGCCGGACACTACAGTGGGCCACGGGTACTATCACAAGTAGTATGAAGCCAAGAGTGCCGAATACACAGGCAAGCAGGATGTGTCTCAGCTCAACAATTGGTGACCAGGCTTCGCTATGCGCCAGCTCGATGACCAACACCCAGTTGACGATGGTAGTTTGGGGTATCGCATAACCGACAGATACACTCATATTCTGTTCATTATGGGTAGACAAGCTGCTGCTCGAGTTGCTTGGGGCGGGATTTGTGTTGTAGTATGCATCAAGAACCGCAGGGTATTCAGCAAGTTCCCAGGCTGGTCCTCCACCGATGGTCATTGAATGTTCCGAGTGCCTGTCAGTTTGGCCTGGAATCGGGACAGGTGGGAAAACGAAATTCATTAAAGTGGTCTCTAGAAGAGATTTATCCGCCTGGTAGGTGGCGTTGGTGGGTTTGTCTCCTGTGGGAAAGCGGTTTTGCGGTTGACTAGGCCCAATAAGAAGCGTAACACCGGTGTCTCCGAGTCCTTCTTTGGAAGTAATGGTCGAGAAAATCGCAGCTGCATCTGCCACCACCGTCAAGTATCCAAGAACCTCAGTTTGGTTACTACCGTAGAGAATCGGCAGTGTAAGGGAGACCATAGCGAATGTCTCGTTGACTTGCAAAGGTCCAAGGAGAAGAGACGACGTTGCACCCAAAGTCTTGGTTGGAAACGCGTACACTGTGGTTGCGTTGATTGAAGGGTCCATGAGATCCGGATGGTCATTCTTCACATACGTGAGATTGGGATATAGCTTGGGTGGGTAGCCTATGCCGGGATCCCCTAGGAGTACAGTCGTCCCGTTGTCATATGTGTAAGGGAGATTTATCCGTGGGAGTGATGACGCCGTCACGTTGAGTAGTCCGGCCGTATTCCCAGTTTGGTTCCTCGGAAAGATGATAGCTTGGAGGAGTTGCGAGCTGGAGCCAATGCTGGACATGGCATTTTGCAGATCCTGTGCGGGTGCCACCCAGTCACTTGCAGACGTGTTGCCCTTGTAGAAGTCTATCAACGCTTGCTGTATCAAGATTCGCGTGACGATGGTACCGCATATCGAGTCCAGGAGGACAATGTTGGCGGCGACTTGAGCAGCTTTCAAAGAAGCAGCAAGTGCCAGTTCTTTCGACCTGAGGACTCTCTGTCAGCTTGAAGATGTCAAGGTAGGACAGAAAAAGCTACAAAGATGATGATAGAAGATGTCTTTGGTCAATCAAGCAACGCTGAGAACATTCGCTAAAGGTATACATACGTGATCCCAGTGACGAAGTTGTACTCGTTAATCCACTAATGCTCAACGATTAGCGGCCGTTCAAGCCATCCTACACTAGAAGTGAATCCTACCACTGCGACGGAGATGACAGCCAGTCCAACCAGACAACCCAGGACCACCAGAAATGCAAGCTGTTCTCGGATAGGGATCCTCATCTTGAGGGCTACTGAGAGTCGAAGTTCTCATGAGCCAACAGTCAGAACCGGCGCATAGGATCTCGATGTCGGAACGAAGGCAAGGGGCGATCAAATTATCGTAGCCAGCCCATCTGCAGAGAATTTCCGATGCGTATTTCCAACAGAGGTTTCCGCGCAAGGCCGTGGTGCCATGCAAGTCCAGCAGAACGGTGACCAGTATCCGCCGCAACGGTTCTCCAGGCATTTAACGGGCTCAGTGCATGGCGGGTAAGGGCAGATAGGCGGAGCCAGAGTGCGTTGACTGAAGAATTGGCAACGAGTTGCGGTGGGACGAGGAACGAAGTAAGGCTCTCAGCCACCGGCGGAAATGCAGTGTTGGACAAAGATTGCTCGAGGTTCGACCGGATGCCAATGGCGCCGAGCACACAGCGCACGAGGAAGCGACAGTAAACGGGCAAGAGCGAGACAGTGCAAAGTACGTTTGGAGAGCGAAGGTTTGTTTGAGTGTTGATACAATGTGGACTTGAGCTGGAGCACTCGTTGAACAACTGCGATGGAGCGCTGCTCGTGGGATGGTGGTAGGCGAGCCACTTCAATTTGAGAATTCGGAGGAGGCTGCAGGGACTCGTTGGTATCTCCAGCTGGGGTCCGGAGGTGCAGCCGTCTAGCAGTCAAGGGGGGAATTCAGGCACTGGCCGAGGTCTCAGACTGTCACTTCAACGAAGCTGACCCCTTGGTACAATTGCAGAGAGTCGAATAGGCCGAGATATTCAGTCGAGACGAAGAGAGACATCAGCTGGAGAACCCCCGCGCCAAAAAGATGCGACATGGACCGATCACCGAGTGGGACCCTCCTCTCTTGGGAAAAAGGCTGGGGTGGGGGTACGGCAAAGAGCCTTCATGCAACCATCAGACTATCAGTGCGAAAGAACATAAGGTCCAGGAAAATCAGGCTATGCAAACGAAGACATGGAAGCAGAAATAACGAAATGGTATACAACTCAATCAGAGACAGACCTACCCGTCGTCCCACTCAAATTGGATCATTTGGATGAATTGTGTGTACATGTAGCTTCCAGACGGTTGCGCGAAGTCCTTCGCGTTCTAGACGCGCCGACGCGGCCGCGTGGTGGGTCAGCCTCGCAGGGCAATTGTCACTTTCCCGCTATTTCCGCTATCGAGATTCGGGAAGCTCGATGTTCGCGGAAGCCAAGGCCATCCCGGCCTGTCAGAAGCCGTCAGGTAAGTAGTCCACCGGAGCAAAACTCCACTCGGTTTATTTCAAAAGCTGAAACACAAGTCAAGTGCTATACCGGCAACCGGGACATCTGAACATACCTGGGAGGCAAGGAAGAACGCCATGCTGAACCTGCTGCGGAGGAATGTGGATGCCCAAATATCTGCGATCGGCGATCGGATCACGCTTCAATGCGCCATCGAAAGCGGGAAGCCTCAATTGGGACGGGTCGCTGGATCTCGTGGTCTGCGAGGGATAACAATCCCCATATACCAGTGCCTAATGAATTAGGCAGCCGCTATTCAAATTTGTATGGCAAAGGTTTTGGACCAGTTTTTAAGCCATTTAAGTCGGATTTTACGCTATTTTAATCAATTCCAAGCTATTTTAATTGCAATTTGGCCTTTGCGCAGCTTTAGCTTTTAGCTTCAGCTTGAGCTTTAGCTTTAGCTTTAGCTCCAGCAGCTTTAGCGTATGTATATTAAAATTTGGAAAAGGCAGCCTGGCATGCGTTATGGCAATGGTAAGGGCGAGGGCGAGGGTGAGGCTTTCTGGCATGCGCTGCAGCGCGTGCAAAGCTGGAGCTGGTAATTGAAGCTGAAAAAGCTGCTAAAGCTTGCGCCGGAGGGCTGGAGCCCTTTGCTAAAGCTGGAGCATGGTGGTGGTGGCTGCGATGTTTGACTTTGCTGCGGAGATATGCTCTAAGTGGCTCGTTTAATGCGGGATTGGGCTGGGTGGTGCGGCTGCCTGATGCGTTAGGCACTGGTGTATGGGGATTGGTTTGGTGGTGTATGGCCCATGGGGATTGTTATCCGTCTGCGAGCAGTTCAGTTTCTCATGAGTCATGATATAAATATACTATGTCTATAAACTATGCGTCATTATAATTTATAAAAGAGATGTCTCGTATATCCCATTATAAGGGTATCCAAGGTAGCTATGTAAATTCTCAATGCTACTTCCCAAAAAACGCCAAATAGATGCAAAGAACAAAAGAAAAAAGAACCCGAAGAAGAGAAGAGAAAGACGCAGATCCCGCTTGTACCCAATCTCCAGCCCTCCAACCCACCACTCCCTACCATTCCATCCCACCCCCTATCATCCCATGCCACTTCCAACCACCCCACCCACCTCCTTCTCATCCACCCACCTAAGCACTAGGACTATGCTTACTCATCTTCCTCAACCTCTCCCCATACCAAAAAAACAACACCGGCACCGGCGCCAACGCCGCACACAAAAACCCCAACAAGCTCATCGCCCACGGCAATCCCAAATTATGAATCATCCCCGTCGCAAACAGCGGAAACCCCGCTCCCGCCAGACTCCTCAGCACCGTATTCCCCGCAATCGCACTATTCGCATGCCACATGTAAACATCCACCAAATACGTCAACATCTGCAAGAAAATCATCAAGATACCACAGCCAATCGCGACACCGGCGAGGACTGAAGGAACCCAGTTTATGCTAGGGTCGGAGGTCCAGGCGAACCAGAAGAGTCCGGCGGGGAGAATGACGGCGCCGATCATGGCGGGGGGCAAGCGTTCTTCGGGGATGGCGCGGCCGTGTTTGTGGAAGTTGCGCGTGTAGCGCGTGCGGGTCATGTAGACGATGATGAGGCAGCCGACGAGAACGCCGACGAGAATGGAGATGAAGGGTAAAGCGCCGACACCTTGGTTCCAGCCGCGTTGTTCTTGGAATGCTATTGGATAGGCTTCGAAAGTGAGATAAATCAAACCATAGATGAGTGCCATGTAAGCAGTAACAGCCAGCAAGATTGGTTCTTGAAACAGCATTTGGAAAGGGCGCATGAGGTAGACGGACACGATGCGGTGGAAATCGACGGGGGTTTCGTCGGCTTTGGCGTGGATGGCCCAGTTTTTGGTTTCGTGACGCAGCTTAGCAGCGCGGTTTTGGAGGAGTGTGGCGTGGGCGGTTTCGGGGATGAATAAGATTCCTAGGGTGCCGAAGAAGGCGCCCATGATTGCGGTCATGTAGGCAGTCCAGCGCCAGCCTAGATAACTTTGTGTGATGAAGCCTCCCATGACGGGACCGGCGACGGGGCCCATGAAGGTAGCTGCTGCGAAGACGGCGACAGCGTAGCCACGCTGGATGGGAGAAAACATGTCGGCCAGTGCTCCTGCTACGATGGCGAGAGGAGCACTGCCGAAGACACCGCCGAAGAAGCGGCAGAGGACGATGGTGTAGAAGTTTTGAGCGACGGCGACGGGAATTTGAAAGATGATGAAGATGATGTATCCGGCGAAGATGGGTTTCTTGCGGCCGAAGAGTTCAGACATGGGGCCCCAACATATAGGGCCTACGGCGAATCCTAGAACGAAAAAACTTGTGCCCAGCGTGGCTACCTCGGTCGAGACATCGTATAATTCTGCGACGGCAAGGGTAGCTGTTGAAAAGACACTTGAAGCGAAAGTACTGCAAGAAAGTCAGTATTTTCTGCCATGCCATGAAATTGGATGACTATGAGGAAACTTACACCATGAAAGTCAGCATGCCCATCAGTACAGTAATTCGCCATTTCTTGCTCGTGGCGAAGTTCTGGGGGTTCTCAAGATCGTTCGGTCCGTCCCATTCGACGAGGTTTGGATCCTTACTTTTTGGCCGTGGCTTTTCGGGCATAGGTAGCGGTTCTTCTGGTAGTCGAAAGCTCTGGCGCTTTTTCTGAGGCGGGACGCTGCGAGAGCGTTCACCGCGCTCGACATCTTTGCCACGATAGGAGCTGCGAGCTCGTGGACGGCGCTCTCGGCGTGAGATGAGACCACTGAAGGCATGTCCATATGCCAAGGCCACTTCGGCCGTCACGTCTCCAGGGAGGTTGAATATAAGCTGTTCTTGGTGTCAGCGATGTGCATTTGCAGATGTTGGGCCGGAGATACATACGTTTTCTGCTGCTTTGGCTACTGCCTCGGACTCAGACTCATCATCCTCTCCATCATAATCACCCTCGCCTGCTTCCAAGTCATCGCGTCTGTAGGAGGATCTTTCGAAATCAATGATGTTGTAGGATTGTAAGTGATCGAGCGACGGCATTGGCGGAATGTCGTCCTCTGCCTTCGCCTTGATATTCTCATAGCTCGTGCTAGCAGAAGGGGCACGAGAAGGGACGTGTGTTCGTTCAGTGTCTGTCGAAGCACGCGCTGCAGCCATTGGGTGAGGCATTGCAGTATAGGAGTGAGATGAAACAGAAACGAAGGACCTGGACTTGAACCGAATCAAGCAATGCCTCGAGGAACAAACTATGAAATCTTGTACCTGAGGCTGTACTGTGGACAGGCTGGGTATACTTAACAGCAGAAGGGGAGTAGCATAATATATCCAGACAGATACGGTCTCCGGCCACGAGAGCCTTCCGAGCACAAAGAGTCAACCGTCTGTCAACGGTCTTATCACCACTATCCCCGATGAAATGGCCCGAAAATGCGGAGACTCGACATAATCAAGCTGGTAGAAAGGATGCACTCGTAGGGCACGAAAGATGACGGAATCCGCAGCCTGCAGCAGCGAAGGTAAAAGTTCAGCCCTGGAGTCTTGGCCACACGCCTTTCCGAAGCCCATGTGGTTACCGGAGGTCAACGAAGGAAACGAAACAAGCAGATTGCGGGACAGGAAAAGGGACCGACAAATGAAAAGCACGCTTCCTTACGACATATCCGGGATCTCTCTTCCTCGTGGCCTTGAAACACGGAGATCTGAACTCCATGGAGGAGGGGCTGAATGGGTTCCTATAGGCTACCAGCTATCTCGTACCCAGCGACATGTAGTGAGATGGCATTGCGAAGACCGAATTGATTATCGACGAGGCTGCCGCCAGGGTCTCTCGCGCCTCGGCATTATAATAAACGCGGAGTCCGAGGCAGAGAGCGGAATGGGAGGGAGGACGGGCTGAGGCGAGGTGGGTAGCGAACTGGGTAGCGAGCTGGGAAGTGAATCCTTCAAAACGCCACGCGCATGCCGTAAAAATGCTTCCGTAGTAATAAACAACACCTATCGCCCTCACGACTAGAGTCGCTCGACAAGACAGTCAAGGTCGCGCTTTTCGACCACCAACTTGGCTCGTCCGGAGAGCTTCATGGCAGTAGTTCTGTCATCGGCCGTGAACTGTTGTCTCGTGCGCTTTAAGGTTTGCGCATCGATTTTCTTTGACTGTCTCGCGCGGACTAGCGCGTCTGGGCGCCCTCTGTGTAACACAATCTGGCAGGAGCGACGGCGCAGTGCAAGTGCAACTGTTCAGCTTGCTGCTGTAAGCTGTCGCGAAAGGCCTTTTCTTTTTATCTCCGTCGGTCGCTCCATGGACATGTTTGACGAGTCGTTATGTCGGCGTTTTGGCCAAACCATCCACGTGTTTCCAATTTGCTTTCTGGGTCCTGGCTTCTGCCTTTCGTGTTCGCATTTCGCGACATCGCCATTTCGCGTCTGTGTTTTGTCAGCATTGTCACGTGCTACCATCTTCTCACGTGCTGCTGTCTGGCTTTTCGACTTCTGTGTCATTGGGGGCAGAATTGTTTTGTATTATTATTAGCTGTTCTCCGGGCCCGACGTAATGATAATCTCTTGTGGCCTGCCACACGCCGGAGCCCCTGAACGCAATTGAATGCCTTCCTGAATTGCCCTCCCCAAGTCATTGAGAATGTGCCGAGTTTTCTGGAACAACCTTGATCTTTTGGAGTACTCCAAACCACTTTTGAGTTTGACTTCCTCCGCGTGCCTTTCTTTACCATCTTTGTCTGGCCGTGCTCTGTCAATTACTCTGACTCTGCCCGTGATTCCTGCCGTCCGCTTCATGGAATGCTGTCAGTTTCTCCGACTCTGCCCATGACTTCTGCGGCCTGCTACAATGCTACCAATTGCTCCCAGCCGATTGCTCTCACTTCTGAACTTCCGCCAGAAGAAAGTGAGCCGTCATCTGGCTTCCTGGACCTCTCCTTCCTCGCTGGGTTTTGTCTGGTGATGCCTGGAGGCTGCTGAGCCACTAGGAGGGAGCAATTGGCGCTAGCGGTTGACAGTTTTGGCGTAGCCGTTTCGCGGTCGACCAATTTGGCATCAGGGGTGTGACGTGTGATCTGCAGAGCCGCTCAACGTGCCTGTTTCCCTGTCTGTTTCTCTGGAAGGTTCACAGCGCATGTCTGTCAGGTTGAGGGGCCGCGATGTTTGCCGAGCTGGTGGTGCCGATGGTGGTCCATAGCCGCGCAAAGACATGTAGAGCTCAGAATCAATCCCTTCTGCCTCTGCAGGGCCATGAACACATCACTCAAAGGCTTCATTGTGGTTCCTTGATGCCACTCCTTGATGCTGCTTGTCGTGCAAGGCTGTGCGGCTGGTGGTCGCGGCTCACCCTCGCGGCTCATGCCTGTGGCTCGTGGTTCCGGCGCTGCTGGTTTGTGACACTGCCGGCAGTTCCTTCAGAGCAGCTTCCTTCAGAGCAGCTTCCCTCAATGAAGAGTGCAGCAGATTCTGGAGTTCTGCTCCGCGTCCACTCCTGCTATGTTGGAAAGGCAGGGCGACGGATGCTGGACTGTCCGGGACGCTGGTCTCGTCTCATCTGAAGTCATGGGGCTCTGGCTGGTCCTCCATGCTTTGCGGGGTGGTGGTCTGATAGGCTGTCCTCCCAACGTGCCTCTGGTGAAGATGTATTTGGAATGAATAGATGGGTTCATGCCCCTGATTATGGATATCGTCAAGGCCTCGAGGATCTTGGGAGGGCATAAGGGGGCATGTGGTCTGATGTGATCTCCTCACCTGGCCGGCCCCCCTCGATCCCTCCTGTCCGCCCTCTTTCAGAAGGCAGCAATAGACCACCGGTGCCTGCCCGGTGCCTACCCTCGCCGTCGCTTTGAGTACGGCGGCCTGCCAAGATGCCAAAGTTTGTTTACCGAAGGAGCGGGGCCGCTGTTTGGCTGCTCGAACCACGCTAGTGGCCTGCACTTCGAGGCGGCTCGCGAAGCAATACTTAAGCGGCCTCCACGTCCTGCTTCCTCCATCTCCTCCTCTCTTTTCCACAGAAATCCCATGATCGCAAGACAACGATCAAGATCTCAAGACACAACAATCAGAACTCAAGGTGAGTCCCAAACACACCATGATCCGAAACACCCACACACTCTCCAGTCCGGCCCCTCTCACAAGGTCGAACCTTCGTAAGCTTCAGCGTTCATTGCTCGTGAGACCCACAGTCTCGCGAACAGTGTCCGTCTCCGCTCTCTCAACGGAAGCAGAGTTCGTCGCCTTGGTGAGCTTTACTCCAACTTCCCAGGAGCTCAGCACCCTGGCTACAGCCACAATCCGTGCCCGCGCACCTACGGTGTGTCAAGATTGAATTCAGTTGACCGTGACCAGTGCGAACTCCTGCAACCACAACACACCATCAAGATCATCAGTAAGTGATCATCAACCCCCCTGCCCATCTGCTTGAACTTCTCTATCGTGCAGCCCGCTTGGCCTTGACCTGGCTCGGTGAAGCTGAGCGTCGGCGTCCAAGGCAATCCTTGGTCGCCGGCTGGCTTCATCTCCAGGTGACTGGCAGATTTCAGTTGTCGGAGTACACTGGTAATCGTCGTCGATGGGCTTCCTGGACCATGGAAGCTTCGTCGGGGTCGATCACCATGTGTGCTCATGGCCCTGCAGTCTGCACGTTCCGGCATCGGCACTCTCGTGCATCCGCCTCTCCAACTGAGCCTCACTCGCTCAGCACTCTCTTCTCTGACTTCTTCACTTTGCCTTGCAAGCCCGTCTTCCCCGCATTCATCCCCCAACTATCTCTCAAGTACTCCAGCTAACACACATCTCCAACCCTCCAGACAAACCAGTTGTCAACATGTCTCAAGGATGGGGACCCGGCTCCGGATGGGGTGTCTCGAAGTGCGTGAAGCGCGTCACTTACGAGAACTCCGACTACGTCGAGGACAACTCGATGTATGAGCGTAACATTCAACCCCCCAACGCCAGTCACCCCTTCTCCCGCTACCATGGAGAAGTTCCCAAGGAGCGCCCCGAGTGCACCCCCCAGTCGCGTGTATGTGGCTGGGGTCAAAGCCCTGGTCCTGCTCCTACTCGACCTCTCCCTGCTCTCCCCAAGGCTGCTCTCCCCAAGGACAGCAAGTTCGTCTACCGCGCCGACCCCGCTGCTGTTGGCAATGCTGACGGCAAGGCCATTGTCGACATGGGCAAGGCCATGGCTAACTTTGGAGACAATGAATGGGGTGACAACGCCGGTGATGCTCGTGGCAGTGCTGTTGCCAGCAGCGCTGTCCTTCGCGACGACGGCGGCTTTGGTGGTGAGACTGGCGGTGGCCAAGGTGGCAACGGTGGCGGATGCTTCAACTGCGGCCAGGAAGGTCACATGAAGTCTGAGTGCCCCGAGCCCCCCAAGGGTCGCACCGGCGCCTGTTTCAACTGTGGCGAGGGTCAGTATCAATCATCTCTGCTGACATGTACTTGAGCTAACTCACCTCTGCAGAGGGTCACAACAAGACTGATTGCACCAACCCGACCAACCCCGACTTGGTTCGTGAGTTCACTGGTACCTGCAGAATCTGCGAGCAGGCCGGTCACCGAGCTGCCGATTGTCCTGACGCTCCCGCCAAGATCTGCAGCAACTGCAAGGAAGAAGGACACGTCGCCTTCGGATGCACCAAGCCTCGCAAGCTCGACCGTGCTGATGTCGAGACCGTCGCTGCCGAGACTGCCTGGGCTGAGCTTGTCGCCGCCGTCAAGGAACGCGACTTGGACGACGTCATCCCAGCCATCCACAAGTACGTCAAGGCTCTTCCTGCCACCACTTTCGCGGAACTCGAGCAAGGCCTCAGACACCAAGACATCCCCTTGTACATCATCGCCATTGAGAAGGAGTTGGGCCCCACCTGGACCAACATGGACTTCCAGGGCAACCTGGACCGCGAGTTCACCGTCCAGTTCCGCTTCTCGAAGCTCCCTGGCCGCCCTATTGAGCGTGCTGTCTGGCCAGCCTCCGATGCCGAGAACTTTGAGCGCCTTGCCAACGCCGGCATGGCTGTTGATCGCGGCGTCGAGAAGTGCACCAACTGCGATGAGCTTGGTCACCGTGCCAAGCAGTGCCCCCAGGAGAAGATTGAGCGTACTGACAAGGTCGAGATCTCTTGCAACAACTGCAACGAGCTCGGCCACCGTCAGCGTGACTGCCCTCAACCTCGCCTGAAGGGTGCTTGCCGCAACTGCAAGCAGCAAGGTCACTCTTCCAAGGAGTGCCCTGAGCCTCGCAGTGCCGAGGGTGTCGAGTGTAAGAAGTGCAACGAGATGGGTCACTTCGCCAAGGACTGCCCTCAAGGTGGAGGCGGTGGCTTCGCTTGCCGCAACTGTGGTGAGGAAGGCCACAAGGCCCAGGACTGTGAGAAGCCTCGTGTCATCAAGTGTCGCAACTGCGACGAGGAAGGACACGTCAGCCGCGAATGCCCCAAGCCTCGCGACTACAGTCGTGTCAAGTGCTCCAACTGTGATCAGAGTGAGTCATTGTCCTCAGTCCGAAGTGGCATGCATTCACTAACCATCGAACAGTGGGACACACCAAGGTTCGCTGCAAGGAGCCCATCAAGGAGGACCCCGAGGCTGAAGGTGGCGCTGGCGGCGATGGCGGCTTTGGCGGTGACGACGTTGCCATCACCGGCAACGAGTTCGCCGACTTCGATGGTGCCACTGGTGCCGCCGGCGATGCTGGCGACTGGTAGATTTTGGACGACCGGTATGGGCGAGGCTGCAGACGTCGACGGTGAGCTGCGATCCTGATGGTGTTGAACGAAAGTATGGCAATGGTGGTCGTTCAACTTCTCGCAGGTCACCATCGTCATGTCTGCCTGTTCCTTCGGCGCATACGCACTCGCGATCTTCATGATTACTCTTTGCTCATGATTGCTTCAACTCTTCGGACATTTCGACCGCTCTTCGCGCCATATCATCGCTAAGGCACTGCCTTTGCTTTCAACATCCTCGGACGACGAAAGATGTGTTAGGTAGAATGACGGAAGATGGGTCGGTCACAAAGATCACAAACAAAGTTACAAAAATGGAACTTCAATCTTCCAAGAATTGCGTTCCAATGGTGATAATGATGGTGACCAAAGTGTTTATAATGATGTTGACGTGATGTGTAGGGAATGTGGGAAAGTGGAAGTGTGGAGGGGCGACGAGCGACCTTTATATCTGCTAGTGCGGTTCAGCTGCGGCCCCTTTCGTGTCGCCTCGTGCCCTAACTCCCCGAACGGGCGGCGACCCTCACTGCAGTCCGAGTGCAAAGGACTTATTTTCTTGCCGACTGCAAGGTATCTTCAATGCAGAGGGAGTATCGAGTATGGAAGACATTGGCTGGATGGAGCTTTTCTTCTCTTTCTTCTCTCCCCCATCTTTTTCTTTTCTTCCTCTTTTTCTTGTTCTCCTTCTTCTCCCTTCCAACACCACACTGGCGGGGCTCGTTCTCCCGCAACCCGCTGAAGACTACCCGACAATCTATAGCGGCGACCATTATACAGCGCCAAGACAGTCTCTTCTTTCCGCGAACATCGTGCTGCCCGCTGCGTTGAGATTCTGCACATGAAATCCCAAGGAAGAGCAGTGCTGCGAGACCGGAGAGGTCCCAGAAAGGAGACGCGCCAACAGGCGAGTGTACTGGCTCCATCCGACCTTGCTACAGCGTCCGCAGCACCTGCAAGCAGCGACTTTTGCCAGGCCCTGAGACCGCCTGCGTCTTCAAATGCATACATGAGCGACTGCGAATATTTCTCAATTGCGTCGTCTGAGAGCCGGTGAGTGTTTATGAGGCTTCCTTGGGCCTAGGTCTACACGCAGGACGGATGCAGTCACTGACCGCGTACTCTCTCTGGCTTCTGAGAGCCTCAGAGCACATCTCCAACCCCGGAAGCCGACCGGTAGGTTCTCTCGGTCCGCTGATCTGCTGACTGCACAAGTAGGGTGATGCTGGCTGAAGCCAAGGTACCGCTTTGCACAAGAACGCACCCCGACCCCGAAGTCCTCCTTCCTATCTCCTCTCCTTCGATGCGCGGCCGATCCTACAAGTTTTCCCGGGACACAAGAGTCCAGAAGTCCCTGTTTAGGGCACCCTCTACGACTTCTGTGGCCCGACTATGGCCAGCCTACTGGAAACGCTTGCCCCGACTCCCTACCTCGAAGTCCTTGTTTGAGGCAGTGCGTTTATTTGGCCTGCTTGCCGTCCTGCTTGGGCAGCCTGGATTTACACGCAGAATCAGGGATGAATGCAGGCACTGGCTGCTTACACTCGTCGGCGTGTCTGCACATTTATGGATATGAACAAAAAAGACTTCGCATAGCGCGGATTTATTTATTCCGGCAGCTTGGGCCTGTGCTTACACGCGGAATCAAATGCAGTCACTGACTACTTGGTATGGTCGGCGTGCCCGCATTGCCGGCTGGTGGATTTCGAAAGAGAAAAGATCTTTATTTGTACGTACTTTGCGGCCTTACTGGCACTTATTCTACACATAGTCTGCTGACACCGCTTCGTGCTATCTCTGTGTGTTGAATAAGTCCAGCTGTTCCACGATTGCGCTGCCAAACCTGCAGCCGTTACGAAGGCCAGAACGCCGTCTGGACTACTCGAGCATCGCAACGCCCAAAGATCGGCGAGGCAGCCAACTCCAAGGGACCTTGACCTGCATTGGATGTCAGTGTATGTGAAGTTATGCGAAAGAAAGTCCGAATCCCCATCCAATCATTAGGAATCCCCGTTAGGATTATGTCCAGTGTTTAGAAAACCCCCAAGCACAAGGAAAATTCTTGAGGATTAAAAGTCCTCCTAGGGATTAGGAACACCCCAATGGACAAATGACTGAGACCGAGTACATTCTGACCGCCGCTACGCGTTGATTTCAGGGAGGGGTGCCGACTTCTCCCCTCCCGCTGTAACTCAGTCTCGAGTTCAGTTTATGGGGGATGATTTTGAATATCTTACATGGTGCGGTTATTTAGTTGTGGAGCCAAGGGGTTACGCCGGCATGCCAGTCAGGAGCTCAGAGCCTTCTCGCCTCCTTCAGGCATCGCAGCAGTTCGATCATCGATGCATATGTCACACTTCGGTCTATCGATGTCTACAGCAGAAACAGCTCTCGCATCAGAAAATGATCGACAACGTGTCGTCTGAAAATCCGCACAATTATTTTTCCCCACCGATCGCGTTTCCCCAGGATTTGAGCAACCTCGGCTCCATTTTTCCTGGAATTCCTTGGCAGTGCACCGGCCAGGTTAGCGGTCTGAATAAGGCGAGTCGAACAGGCATGTGAAAGAGAGACAGTCAGCTTGCCGAGCTTACTTTACTGCTGAAGCTTGACATCTCCTCTTCTCCGACCTACAACCTCTCTCTGTATCTCTTCACTCATCTCTTGGAAACCCACGGTGCATCTCTAGCATTCCGAAAAATACCTACTTACGAAAACGCACATATCTAATCCTCCCAGTCCGATCAGCAACCATGTCTCTCAAGAACCGTGAGTTGTACTTTTAACTTCCTACTTCTCCGGGGTTTCTGATCGGATGATGTTTGATGAAGAATAATGACGCTAACATTTATTGTGTGCAAATAGCTGAGTTCCCCGCCTCCGAGGCCTTCGATGCTATCAACGCCGTGCTCCAGGGCTCCGAAGAAGACCGCAAGGATGCGATCAAGCAAGGTGGTGCGGTGTTTGCGTTCACATTGAAGAACAAGGCGGGCAAGACGGATAGCTGGCATATCGATCTGAAGGAGAAGGGTGTTGTTGGGAAGGGGGTTGGTGAGAAACCTACCGGTGGGTACTATTGGATACTTACATCTCTTAAAGACGAGTTCGCGATGGCTTTCTATTGGGTTGCTTACTGCTGGGCTGGCCACATGGGAAGGCGACGGGAGCTAATGTACGATCATGCAGTTACCATCTCCCTCTCCGACGCCGACTTCGCAGGCCTAGTCAGCGGCAAGGCGAACGCGCAGCGACTTTTCATGGCTGGAAAGCTGAAGGCAAAGGGGGATATCATGAAGGCGACGAAGATGCAGCCTATCCTGGCTAAGGCGCAGACCAAGTCGAAGTTGTAAAATTGTATCACTCTACATATAAGATAACGGAGGAGTCTCCTGATATTTGGAAATACGCAGTTTGCTCCATTGGTTTTTCACTACCTTGGATGTGGAAATTGCTGGTGGTGAGGTGCGGTTTGTAGATGTTTGCGCAGCGTGTCGAGTGCTTGCTTGCTTCATCCGGTCATTCTTTGGTGGGGGGCCTTTGGTGGAGGCCTGCTTTGACGAGTTCGGCGGGCCAGGGGATTCTGCTTGTAAAACTTGTAAATGAGGTAACAATGCGAGGTGTGTATTTCTTTCAGCATTGAAACTCCTGCATATGACGTGAATATTTAAACGAATGTATACTCGTCGCAGCGAAATAAAATCGCTACCTGTTGCAGCTTGGATCTGAGCTGATGTATGATGACGGCAGATACTCGATACGGATAAGCGCACACGCCACGAGCGCAGATCGTAGGGGGCACCACAGATATTTTTCAAAGGCGCTCGCAACCGCAGCAAAGGCGAAGCGCGTCGTCCTCGAAACTCCAAGTCAACAACACAACACCTGCGCCAAACCTCGTCACCACCAACTACTTCCCGACGATCCCCAACCTTGATGACCTCCACAACACCGTCACAATGAACTCCAAGCAGGGAAGCAGTATGGACAAGTCGCTGCAAACCCGTGCCAGCGGCCAGCTTGGGCAGAAGCCTGCCTCGTCGCGCGCAGAGCGCCAAAGTCGCATCGCAGGTCGCTACGCAGACATGACCACCGTCGAACTGCACAAGGAGTTCGGCATCGACCTAGGCCCTTGGTTCCCCAAAGAGCATACGAAGCAGACCAAAGCGATCCACGATGTCGGTGTCAAACTGGTCACCGGCTTCGCCTTCGATCCCAATGTGTCGTCGCGTGTCCGCATGCAGAGAAAGCGTCAGCTGGCTTGGGCTATGGCACAGCAAGACCCATCATTGAAGCAGGAATTGAAGGATCTTGGCTTCGAGTTCTCTACGGAGACAGACGAGCTGGTGTACAAGGGCGAGAACTCGTCGAATATCTTCGAAGGTGTGGCGCGACCAGCCAAGCTCCTCGAGCCTCCTGCTACGCCTGGTGCTGCGACTCCCCAACCAAGCAAGAAGGCAAATCGACCACCGACGCCGCATGTCAAGAAGTTGGGCAATGGATCGTTTGGTGCTCCTGACGACTCGGACGATGATGATGACGATGAGAGCTCTCCAGCTCCAGCTACACCTACCCCGAAGACCTTTACCCCTAAGACTACCACGAATGGCGCATCGTCGGACACGAAAGGAAAGCGAAAGGCAGATGTGCAGATAACGAAGGACATGCACGAAGCTGAGGAATCTGGTCGCGGCGCAAAGTCGGACAGCCCCGCGTCGATGACCTCCAGCATTTTCAAGTCGATTGTCGGCAACACTGCTTCGGATGAGCAAATGAGGAACCGGAAGATTATCAGTCCCTCAAAGCTCAGAAGTCCCACGAAGGAGAAGTCGAACCCGTTCGCAAATACTCCCCGAGCAGAGCCCACATCCCCTACCAAGAGCAGTTCGAACAACATCTTCGGCTCGCTTGGATCGAAGTCGGCAACCACGACTCCTACAAATGCTTCGAGCGCCAATGTCTTTGGCGGCTTGAGCGTGCCAGGTACGGCTCCTGCTGCGATGTTCAAGCCGGGAGGATCTGGCTCGTCGTTTAACTTCAGCCCGAAGTCTCCCGTCACCTCATTCACTGCTGGACCTGAACAAGTACTGCATCCCAAGTTTGGAACTCCCTCCAAAGGTGCTGAATCCTCGGGCTCTAGCTCGACCACACCTGGTGGCTCGATCTTCCAGTCTGCTACGCCATCGAAGAGTACGTCGAATATCTTTGCGCCTAAGTTGGGAGCTTCGACTGAGTCCTCAGGTTCCGATACACCTGCTGGCTCGCGGTCCAAGAGCGCGTCAAATATCTTTGCGTCGAAGTTGACAGCTTCTTCTGACTCTCCTAGTACTCCCTCGAAGTCCAGTACTACTCCTTCCTCGACGCCATTCAAAATGCCTTCCTTCGTTGGTGCCGTGTCTCCAGCTGATTTTCTAGCGGCAAATGCCGCCAAGACCAAGGAGGCCGAAAAGAAAGCAGAAGACAAGATGATGGAGGATACGAAAGATAAGGAATGGGATGAGGATGAGATGACTGAGAAGGAGTGGGAGGCCCAGTGGAAGGCCAAACGCGCTGAAGAGAGAAAGAAGATCAGAGAGGATGCGGCAGCCGCGAAGCCCACAGGCTTTACGCCCAAACCTGTTGAGAAGTCTGCTGCTGAGCCCGCGAAAGAGGCCGCCGAGTCTGCCCCGGCCACCCAGCCCGAGTCGGACGCGGCACCGAAGTCGTTGTTTGAGCGGATTTCTAAGCCAGATACCACGTCTCAGCCTGCCACCCCTATGTTTGGTGGTGCCTCTACTGCTGGACCTACCAGCAGCACGCCGTCCACTTCCATCTTTGGACAAGCTGCTGGCTCCTCTACTCCAGCCGCGGCCTCTACTCCCTCTATCTTCGGTGGAAACAACACTGGCAGCACCACCAAGTTCTTATTTGGTCAGGCGTCGAAACCCGCCGATGCTGCTCCTGCTTCTACCGCTTCCAACACCTCGAGCATTTTTGCAACGGCAAAAGCTCCTACTACTACTGCTCCTGCTGCTGGAAGTGTGCTGTTCGGCAAGTCTGGAGCTTCTACTTCCACAGATTCTGGCACGACGAGTATCTTTTCGAAGGGAGTAACTCCTACTACTGCCGCTCCAGCTGGAAGTGGATTGTTCAGCAAGTCTGGACCTTCTACTTCCACAGATTCTGGCAAGCCGAGCATCTTTGCAAAGGCATCTACTCCTGCTACTACTGCTCCTCCAGCTGGAAACGGATTGTTCGGCAGCACTTCTACTGCTCCTTCCTCCAGCGGCACTTCCTTCTCCATCAACGATGTCAATGCTAACATCAGACCCCCGATCGGCGCTGACTTCTCGTTTACCAATCCTCCGGTGAATACCTCGCAAGCAGCAACTCCTGCTACGAGTGGGCTTTTCGGAAACTCGGCAGCTGCCACCTCCACTGCCCCTCCCAGCAGTACATTGTATGAACCAAATCCGATGTCTTACTCTAGTGCCCCGTACTCGGAGGAATCAAGTGCCCCTCCATCCAGTGCCCCGGACATGGAGAGCTCAAGTGTCGCTCCATACACAGGAGGAGATTACTCTTCGTTCACCGTCACCAACGATGCCGATGCTAACTCGACACCCCCTGTGCCTAGTAATTTCAACTTTACCAATCCTTCCGCGAGTAGCACTCCGTCCACTGGCTTCTCGTTTGGTAACTCCTCGGCGCCCAGTACGAGTGCTGCTACCTCCGCTCCGACGAGTTTCAGCTTCGGATCTGGTTCAGGTGCTCAGTCCTCTGGACAATCTAACCAGATGCAGACTGATGGATCGAACGGCTCTTCCTCCCAGCCTGTCATCTTCGGATCATCATCTGGTCAGAACCAAACTTCTGGTGCACCTTCGTTCAATTTCTCTGCATCTACACCTGCGTTTGGGGGATCAAACACCGGTTCCTCTAATCCATTCTCATTTAGTGTAGGCCCTGGTCAGACTGGTGGAAGTGTCTCTGCTCCTTCTTCCTTCACCTTCGGATCGGGCGATGGCGCGTCCACGGGACAGACACAGACTTCTACTGGAAGCACCTCGTTCACCTTTGGACAAGGCAACAATTCTTCCGGCAGTATCTTCGGCTCCAATGCTGGACAGAACAACGGCGGCTTGTCATCGTCCATGTTCGCTAGCCAAGGCACATCGTCGACCCCCGGCAACAGCAAGAAGAGATCAGGTGACGGCAACATTGATGATGGAGGTCGATACAACAACAACTCCAATTGGCTTTCTACTCCCGACAAGCAGCACCCAGGCGCGAAGTGGACTACGGATACCAGGCACAATCTCGCACCACCTGGCAGCAGACCCATCGCCAAACCCAAGGGTCGACTAGGCAAACGTCCAGGAGGCGGAACACCGGGCCCGGTAAGCAACACTTTTAGTGGTGCGAACAATGGATCGGCGTTTGGAATGAATTCAAGTGTTCAATCCAATACCGGTAATAACCCCTTCGGTCAGTCGGCCCCCGGCAACGGCTTTGGCCAGTCTGCCCCAAGTGGTGAATTCAATTTCAATTTCCAGCCTTTCGGTCAATCTGGACAAGGTGTCCAGTTTGGTGCCGGTGGTGGATTCGGTCAACCTGATCAAAGTGTTCAGTCTGGCAACGGTGGCGGATTTGGTCAAGGTGGTCAAGGTGGTCAAGGTGTTCAGTTTGGTCAACCTGCTCCAAGTGGTTCATTCAATTCCGGCAACACTGGCTTCTCCCAAACCTCCCAAACCTCCCAATCTTTCGGCAACCCCTCCAATACCTCTTCAAACGCCGGTGAGCAAGATTTCTTAGAAGAAGATTATATCGACCTCGATCTAGAAGACTACGACGCCGACCACAAATATTATTCATCAGAAGAAGAAGAGACTGACGATGGTGATTTGATGCAGATGGATACAACCACGGAGGAAACCAATAAGAACGTATCCGCACGGCAGTCGAACGACGGCAACAGCAATGCTTCAGGACAAACATCGAACGACGGAACCCCGACGTCTCCAACTACCATGACATCTAATGGCACCAACATGTTCGGCAAAAGACCTACTGATGACACGGAAATGGGGGGCCAGTCACCGCCAAAGAGACAACAAGCTGGGGCGAATGGCTCTACTCCTTCGTTCAACTTCTCTGGTAACGGTGAGAGCGGCCAAGCTGGGGCGACTGGACCTACTCCTTCGTTTAACTTCTCTGGTAACGGTGGGAGCGGCCAGACTTCCACCAATTCTTCGTTCAGCTTCTCTGGCAATGGTGGAAACGGCCAGGGTGGAGCGAATGGCTCTCAGCCTTCGTTCAACTTATCCCAATCCCAATCCCAATCCCCATCCCAGGCCCCATCCCAACCCCAATCCCAAGCCCCCGCTGAAGCCGACGGCGGTGAGCCCTCCGACGAGCCCAATCAACCCCAAATCGACCGCTCCCAAATGGCCGACGGCGAAGAAGATGAAAACCGACTATTTGAGATCCGCGCCAAAGCCCTAAAATGGGAACCTGTCCTCGACCCCCATGATAAAGCCAAGCCTTCAACTACCAAGTGGAACGCCAGAGGCACGGGCGTTCTGCGCATCCTACAACACAAGAAAACAGGCACCTGTCGATTCCTTCTTCGCGCTGATATGACCGGCAAGATCGTCTTCAACAAAGCTTTTATCGACAATACCTCCTACGAAGCTCACGCAAAGACGGTTAAAGTGGCCGCTCTTCCTGATGACGGTACTGGCGGCAAGCTTGAGGCCTGGATTTTGCAGGTAAAGACGGAGGAGGCGGCGAAGGAACTGGCGCAACACGCGAATTGGGCACAGGAGGAGGCTGATACTGGGCGAAGCCCTGAGGCTTTCGAGCACGCCTAGCGCGCTCTCGCCTCTTTCTGCTGCCTCGACTTGCTTGGCATTCCGTAGCTGGTTCGTTCTTTCTTTTCGGGCTTGAACTGTAGCACTTAATGCACTTAATAGGAGGAATTGTTTCTTTGCTTTGGGTCCCAAAACCATCGTTTCGTCGTTTATGCGTGTTTTTGTAGGATTAGCGTTATATTTGGCTGGGAGGCTGCTGGCTTTGCATGGAGTGGCATGGAGGACTGATCATCGTGCATGGCGAGGGCATTTCTGCTTTGCTGTCTTTCGCTGGGATCTTTCTGCTGGGTTATCTGGGCGTATCGTCCATACGTGTACCAGACATGTGCATAGCGGGAACGGGTCTCGAAAAATCATTCGAATGCAACGTACATCGCACCATCGTCTTGTAGGTTCCTGTGCCGCCCTCCCGTCAGGGACGCAATCTGTTGCAATTTCGTGAACTTGTGAAGGTTGTTTTTCATGGGGGCGTTAGAACTGGTCGTACCGTTGTAGCATGGATGGTGATTTAGGGACGAAAATAGTGGTTGTACGGCTTGCTATTGCCGGGCTCAAGTAATTGTGGGTATTTTAAGTACCTGTGAATAATCAAAATACGGTAACTAAAACTGTGAATTTCCCAAGTGATTGCGAATATTCAAAATAATTGTGGATATTCAAAATGATTATGGATATTCCAAATGCTTGTGAGACTGCGAATTTCCCAAGTGCTTGCGAATATTCCAGGGACCAGGTGATTCTGAGTATTTCCAGTAACTGTGAATATTCAAAGTGCTTGTGGTCTGTGGAAATTGCAAGTGCCTGTAAATATGCCAAGTAATTTTGGATATTCTCAGTTGTGATTTCCTCGGGAGTCTCAGTCAGGGGAGTTGTGAATAATCCAGGCTTTCACTTCACTCACTTCTTTCATCATCTTCGGACTTCGAATATTACCGATTACTTGGACCGTCTACAGTCTCTGAATAATTGTAAATATTCCAAATAATTAGAAATATTCCAAATAATTAGAAATTGTTGGTATCAAGAGGGTAGAACGAAGTGATCACTTAAAGGGTAATAAACGAAGCTAGCAGGTAACGAGTATATTCATGGTTGAGTCTTGACTATAGAAGAGCCCTCAGCAAAGCGTAGATATACCCATGGCTTAGCGTGGTGGCCTGAGGCTAGGGGTAGCTATGGTGGTGATGGTCAGGGAAAGGGTGGCGCACGGGCCACCGCTGGCTGACCATGTCGGTGTTGCAACAGAAATATTCCAAACAATTTGGAATGTTCCAAATTACTTGGGGAATATTCCAAAGCACCTGGAATATTTCAAATTACTGGGAATATTCCTGGTTGTTTGGGATATTCGCAATCTCGCAGAGACTCCAAAACTACTGCACTTGCTGGGCCCATTCGTCGTTCGTTCGAGCCCGAGGATGATTGGCATTTTGATCCCGCATATGCGAGATGCTGGTAGGGGACTAGGGGAGGTTGCTCTTGACTGGGGCGTATTTTCTTGGATTGGGCGCTAGAGCGAGCTGGATCAGCTGGGAATTGGAAGTTGGGGGTTTGGGGATTGCTTTGGTGATCGGGTTGGCTTCAGTTCTTCAGCTTCTTCAGATTGCTAGGTCGTAATGAATAATGGTTCTGATTTCCAAACTTTGGTTGCTTGTGATTCGTGACAAGTTTGAGCCTTTGCTATTTTGAAAATGTATGGGAAGGCTGACTGTTGGGGGAAAGGGGGATGACGAGGGAATAAGGGGGTGACAGGATTTCTTCTCGCTGTTGAAAAAGCTCTCGGGTGAAATGAGAGAGATATACAAGCTTTTAGCGTCACCCGCCTTTTTTATGGCCTAGCCTAATCTAGCAATCTCTTGCTTCTCCGTGACGTGCTTTGTGCACTTCTCCTCCAACCACCACCGCCTGGCAATACGTTCTGATCTCCCACTTTCTCATCTCTGCTGTCTTCGAACCTTGCACAATCAGACTCCTGCATACAAAGACAGATTCTTGCCAGAAGATTTCCGATCACACACATCTCTCGAGCTCGGCTTGCGCATTGCGAACTACAACCTGGACACTACCCGACCATCTCCCATCTCCCTTCAGTCTCACGATGGATTCGAAACAGCATGGCGTGAAGCGCGCGCGCCGCAACAGCCTCGACTCTGTCAGCTCCGCTACTTCCAAATCTCCCTCCGAGCCCACCATGGCTGGAGAACAGCCAACTCCGCCCATGCCGGTCCTGAAGCGCAAACGCTCTGCGGAGCTCTACTACCACCAATCTCCAGCTGTCCCAGCTGTCGCCGAGCCCGAACGCGCCAAAGATACAGCAGCCTCGAAGTCCTACAATCCCTCCCAAGATATCAATGAGATTGCTGCCAGGATTGCTGTCGAAAACTTGCGTGCTGCGCAAGCTGGTGCAAACCGCACTCTGACGCGCACTTCATCACTGGATCCAGCTGAGAGAGTTGCGGCAGCGCGTCGCAAGGCTATCGAGGATACTGTGAAGGGAAGAATTCGTCGGCCAATGGCAGTGTACAGATCTCCACATATCAATGGGCGGCAGTATGGACGAGTCTACTCGAGGCGCTGGTAGGGAGTTCACCATACACTTCAGAGAACCACCATAGCTTAGCTTAGCAAGAGCGGTGCAATCTTGAGGGGCTGTACCCAAGACGCCGGCTCTCCTATTTTGTGGTGGTTCTCCTAGGCTCTACTTGATTCGCTTTGGAGTCTCGTTCCTCGGTTCTGCTCCCCCAACTGCTATCAGTCTTGAAATAGAGCGCGGTCTTCGTCTTCTCCTGGTATCTTTGACTTGGGAATTGAGCACTCCAGTAACAGAGTGCGCTTTGTCGGCTCTTGCTAGTGTATGGCAGCATTTTGTCCCTGATGGGTGGTGGGTGGAATGGGGTTCTGGGTGATGGGTGGAATGGGGTTCTGGGTGATGGGATCTGACATTAGGACTAGATAGGGCTGAAACGCGGATACAGTGGGAAGATTGAATGGATGAGTGAGCGTTGGATGGATGGGCGAGCGGGAGTCGTCTGAGATTTTGCGGGAGAGTTTGACACTAAACTGAACCCCCAAACTGCAATTTCAAACTGACGTTTCTTGCAAACTGTTCACTACTACAAGCCCTGATTCCTCGCAGAAGATAAGAGCTATATAGCTCCCTAGAGCTCTCGGGTCTTTCTCTTCTTATCTAGGGTCAATCAATCGTCTTAAGTACCCATTTCGTCCCTTGTTGCTTAAGTGTACATCCAACACCTGCGGTAAAAATATAAATCTCCTACATAGTCTATACTTAATTATACAAAGCTAGCATGATGCACATAGCCTCAATGCCTTAGTATCTCCAACACTACGAGACTCGAAATATTCCACTGTAAAGTCTCCATCCTTGAAGAGTCCAATGTAGTACGATGGTGCAATGGAAGTGTTGGAGGGTAACAAAGGGGAAACCGAGAAAGTGGCAAAGAAGGTAAGGTTCGCAAGAGAAAAAAGGGGGTGACAGGTCCTCTGTTGCAATTGTAAAAGTTCTCATGCTAAAACAGGTGAGTATCTAAAACATTTAGCGCCACTGGCTCATTCGCCTGATTCCACATATCACAAATAACAGCCAATAGCGGAGTGGGCTAGCGCTCTGCTGCAACGTGCTGCCTCTCCTATAGATCTAAAAACCACCACCGTGCCTCCTGCTCCAACTTTCTCCTTCGACTTTCTCTTCCGTCTTCGAATCCGCATAGCCACCAGCTTCCGCGTATATCGAACCCGAACTTGTACTACAGACAAATTCGACTACATAAACTCCACACTCTCCGACAAAACCTCTCCACTGCATTTGCGCAACTCCATCCAACGAGCTGCTTACTACCATCGACCTCCACCATGACTACCAAGCAGAAGAAGAAGCTTTCCTTCGCGCAGGTTGTGGGCAAGGCCCCAGCCTCCCGTGTCCGCTCCTCGACTCCAGACTTCGAAGAACAAGCTTCAACCATGGAATGCCCTCAGCACGCGCGCTACGGCAAGATGAACCCGGCCAGGAAGCCTACTTACACCCTTCGAGAGTATGAGAGCCGCGAGCTGTCGGCTTCGAACGCCAGCAAGACCACTTCCCAGGCCACCGCAGCCACAGCCGCTACTCCGTTCAACCTGTTCGGTAGGCCCATCAAGCCATTGCGAAAGAAGGACGTGAGAATCGAAACGGTGAAAGTCGCTGTTCCCAAGAAGCCTCTCAAGGATGTCAACCACTCCACCCTGAATGTGGAACCCAAAGTTTTCGGAACGAAACGCAAAGCAGACACCACCCCCAGCGCACAGCCTGCTGAGAAGAAACCTCGAGTCACCAACAAAATGCGCCAGGCTCGACCTCCCCCACCCTCAAATGTCTTTGCTGCAGCAAAGACTGCCCGACCTTCCAAGTCCACAGCGGCCCAGGCCCCCCCTCCTCCTGACGACCTCCTCGCCCCCAAGAACTGGGCTCCGCGTGAACACAAGGGCATCAACCCCCCGGCATCCACCCGCGAAGAACCTGTCCGAATCGCCCCTGATCTCAGCTGGGTCGGCCAGTACACTGGGAACGAACAAGAGAACAACAAGAAGAGGTCCGCAGCCATCATCAAGACCGATCAGTCCACACCTCTCAAGCACATCGAGACCCCTGAAGAGAGAGCTGCTGAAGCCAAGGCCAAGGGCTGGCGTCTTCGCCCTGCTCCCAGTGTTGAAGACCTCCGTGCCAAGGCCGAGGAGGACCGTCGCGCTGCCATCGAGAAGGCTATCCTGCAACGCCTTCGCAACCCTAAAAAGGTCTATCACTCTCCGCACTCCAACGATCAGCACATGGACCCTGCCTATCACAGACGATGATCAATTCTCCACGAACGCCACCTCAGCCCCCTGATGGTTCTTGCTGACTTATGCTTGGTTTACTTTTGGCGTCTCTTCTCCTGGTCGCGTGATCCATTCTTCGACCAGTCCCGAGCAGAGCGCCGTCTCTCGTCTTCTTCTTATTGGTACTTTCTTTCTTTAGGAGTTATGAGTATCAGTGCCATAGCAGAGTGCGCTCTGTCCGCTCTTGCTGGTCTGTTGGTCTCTCTCTTCTTGGTGCGTGGTGTGTGTTGGGTGGGATAGAAGTGTAGGATGGGAAGGGTGAATGAAACTTGTCTGATAGGTGCATGGGTATGGAATTGGCTGGGTGAATAGCTGTGGACTTGACTTCTTCTCTGGGAGCATATGTTGTTCATGGATATGGCGTCGGCTCTGTTATACCGACATGCGAACTCCTTCAGAAGTGGCGCTGGTGGTCGGAGCAGATGAAGTATCCACCGCACATGTCTCCTTCTCTCTAGGTGGCCTGCGAAATATGATCGTTTTTGAACATGAGTTATTTCCTGATGATATGAGTCTGTGAATCAGCCCCGGTATTACCTCATAAAAGCCCTAGCAGGACTATCCATCACCCCTCTTCCGCATTTTCTGTTCCATTCCACCCCTTTTCTTTCTGCCACACAACCCATAGCTCCTCTCTACCGCCTCCCGCCTCCCCGTAGATAATAATGGAAAAAGTGACAAGAGCGCAGGTACTCACGAAGAAACCGTGGACGAATATTTCGGTGAGCACTCGGGGTGTGAAGATGCCGTAGTAGAGCGTCGCATGATGTACGGAGCGGCGGCTTTGCGGCCGAGCTCGAATGGGGTAAGGGGAAAATCATAGCATTAGCCATACTCCGTCAGCCAAATGCTATATAACTTGCAATTTCTCAAGATCTGGCAGAATGGGTGTTCATGGTTAGCTTAGCGGAACGGTGCGTTTATCAAATAGTAGCGAGATGAATGTACGGGACTGTTACTTCCCATGAATATGGCGACATAAGACTAGGGTTCGATTCCCTGGTCTCCCCGTTCTTTTGCTTTTTTTTTGCATTTTTTTTTTCCCCTTGGGGCTTTTTAAATGCCCATTGTGTATCATTTTCCAGGAGGTTCCTTATACTAGCAGTAGAATCGCCACTCCAAGGACAATTAGCTTCAGCAAGGCTGAAGGACGTTGTCCCTTTTCGTTGAGCTGTGTGGAACATTGCTAGCTCCTTGTTCTAGTACCTTATTTAGAGCTCTTTGTAGCTTAGACCTTTATTCTCAGCTTAGACAGTGAGCTGCTCTAGTATCAAAAGGGCAGCTAGCTCCATGGGAATGACTATCGATTCTGACATCTCTCACCTCTCCTGCCTGCTTGACACTTTTTCGCAAACTCATTCATCCGTCGGACACTCTCCGTCTTCAACTCGTTCGTCATAGGCGTTCAATACTCCCTGAAGCTGAAAGTATGGCAGACATCGACGACGTTGGAAGGAGGAAAAAGGTGGACAACATCCATGATGGACTGAGGGGCCTGCGGTGAAATTTCAAAGACAATTGTTCGAGGTAGCCTGCAAAAGATGACCATTTTGAATTTGAAATGCTTCTTAAGAATGTAAGCTTGCGATCTTAACCGCGCGACTATATATCTATAAAGATTTTACAGAAGTATCTATTACTTCTTTTCCGCATCTCCCTGAACCACCTCATCATCCATTCCCGCCTTTCGAAATAATCCATACCTCCTCTTCACCCCCTTCCACGCCTCCACAAACAGCACAAAAACCACCACGCTACCCGCACTCAACGCCCACTCCCACGTAATCGTCGTATGCTTAAAAACTTTCGTGTTCAACCCCGGAATATAGACCGCTGGGAACACCGAAATAGCGCCCAACACCACAGCCCAGAACAAGAACTTGTTCCTATACAAATCGTTAAACACCGGAAACCTGCTTTTGCTGTCCGGATCTAGCCGAAACAGCGAGCGCTCGAGATGTTTGATTTCCCACGCGGCGATTAGGATCAGCCAAGTGAGTTCTGCAAAGACGGCAGCGCGGGCGCGGAATACGGGAATGCAGGTGGGGTTGAAAGAACGGTTGCAGTCGGTGCCTAGATTGCCATCGTTGACGCCGTAGATAATGATGGCAAATGTGACCAGACTGCAGGCGCCCATGATGAAGCCGTAGAAGAACATATCGGTGAGTACTTGGGGCGTGAAGATACCGCGCGCATGTGGAGGCCGTCGCATAATATCAGCAGCAGCGCGTTCCCTCCCGAGCCCAAAGGCCGGAAACGAAGACGTAAGCATATTGATCCACAGTATCTGCAGCGGGCTCAAGGGGAAAACCGAAAAGTCAGAAGCGTCCTGGAAAGAAAGCCCGATGATCAAGATTAGGATTTCGGCAATGTTGGTGCAGAGGAGATGGAGTACGAATTTCTGAATGTTGTCAAACATGCGGCGGCCTTCGCGAACGGCGGAGACGATGGAGTTGAATTTGTCGTCGGTGAGCACGATTTTGGCGGCGCCTTTGGCGACGTCGGAGCCGGTGAGGCCCATGGCTATGCCGACGTCGGCGCGGGAGAGGCTTGGGGCGTCGTTGACGCCGTCGCCAGTCATGGCCATGAACTTGCCGCGGCGGCGGAGGGCTTCGATCATTTTGGTTTTGGTTTTGGGGGCGCAGCGGGCGATGACAAGGGGGAGTGAGGGCAGGGCGTCGATTTCGGTGTCGGTCATGGCGTCGAATGAGGTGGCTTTTTGGATGATTGATTGAGCTACATCTTGCGGGAGGCTCGAGAGGTTGCGAGGAATGATGCCGATGTCTTTTGCGATGGCTGTTGCTGTGGCTGGGTGGTCTGAAGATTGTGAGTATGGGGTTGGTCTAGTGGTGGGTTGTAACGGGCAGAATTACCTCCTGTAAGCATGTGCACAGAGATTCCAGCTTCGCGACATTCTCGAATAGCATCTTTTGTTTCCTCACGGGGAGGATCGTAGATTCCCACTAATCCAAGCAATGCCAGATTGGTCTCAGCCTCTTCTCTCGCTGCATCGCTATTGACTGGAAAGACATCAGCTATCATCATTCTCTGCGGCTGCTCAGATATTATTCAGGGGACGTACCATCGTTTCCAAGCTGCCTCATACTAGCAGCAAAATCACCATCCCAAGCACGACTAGCAACCGCAAGCACGCGCTGTCCCTTCCCCGCAAAGTCATCCATCCGCTGGATAACCTCCGTCTTCAATTGATCAGTCATAGTCGTTGCGTTCTCACCGAAGCCGAGATTAGAGCAAAGGTCGAGAACGCGCTCAACAGCACCCTTGGTAATGATCATAGAATTTTTGTCTTGAGCAGGTCTGTAGACCACAGACATGCGCTTGATGCTGCTATCGAACGGAAACTCTGCCTGCTGCTTCCATCCACGGTTTGACTCAAGTTCTTTCTTGCCCAGCCCAAAGCGGTTGGCAAAGACTTGGAGTGCAATCTCGGTGGGCTCGCCGGTGGTCTTCCACTTAGGTTCTTGGCTGGAAGGAGTGGTCTCTTGCTTGACGGTTGCGAGGTTGCAGAGAGCTGCTACTTGTATAAATGCTTCGAGTGCGGGGGTCATATCTGCTGTTTCCGTGTTTCGTGTAGTCGTTTTCTCATTAGACGTATCTGGTTCAGGAGAAGTGCTGGATCCAGAGGTCGCTGACTCTTGCTTGGATATCGCAGACTCTTCTTCTTTGACAACTGTTCCTTGAGTCGGGTTGTTGGGATCCGTCGAGTGTTTGACATAGTATGTTCCGACCCTAGGAAGCCAAACATTCTTCGCAATCATTGCTCCCTGCGTCAACGTCCCAGTCTTGTCGGAGCAGATGTTAGTAACACCTCCCAGCGCCTCCAGTGCCGAAAGGTCTCTGATGACCACGTTCGCCTTCCTCATGACCGTCATGCCAACGACCATGGTAATAGTCAGGACAGCGACGAGCGACTCAGGAATGATAGCAATGCCGGTCGAAATAGCGTAAATGGCAACTTCATCCGTAACATCGAATCGATTGACGGCAAACACAATAATAGCAAGTATGATAGCAAAGCCAAAAAGCAGATAAGCCATCCTCGCAAGCAGTTTCTGAAGCGGTGTTCCCTCAGTCAACCCAAGGAATTTACCAAGCACGTCGTAAGTCCGTCTTGCCAGCCCTTTGACAGGCTGGGTCTTGCCGTATTTCTTGGCATTCATGGAGCGTCCGGCCTTGCGAGGCTTCTTCGTGGTCGAAGCGGCGATCTTGCCTACTTCTGTAGACATACCTGTGAAGACGACAATGCCACGACCACGGCCTTTCGTAACGGTGGTGGTTGCGTATGCCATGTTGAGGCGATCCGCAATACCGACTTGATCTTCGCTGGTGGCTACCTGACCTTCAGAACCGGGTATCTGGATTTCATCTTCGTTGGTCTTTTCAACGGGTTCGGCTTCACCGGTCAAAGACTTCTCGTCGCAGTTCAGGTTCATGGTTTCGAACAAGCGGAGATCGGCGGGAACAGTGTCTCCTACTTTCAAGATACAAATATCTCCCGGAACTACTTCGGCGCTGCATACCGTTAGCATGAGTCGAAATTCGTATAACCGGAATGAGGGAGAAGGCGGCTTTACCTTGAAATCACAGTCACTTGGCCATTCCTCAGAACTGCAGCGCTGGGCGATGACAGAGCTCGCAACGAGTCCATGTCTTTCTCAGCTTTCAACTCCTGAAAGAAACCGATCGAGATGTTCAAGAGGATGACTGCCGCCAGAACACCTCCTTCGATATAGTCTCCGACACCAAAAGACAGTGCCATGGCAAAGACAAGTATCTACAAGAGTGTAAGCGACCAAAACGTGTAAAGGGAGCGAATGGTTGCTTACCAGCCCCATGGCGTTGATGATCTGCTTCAGCAGAATCTTGTGCCATTTTATCGAGGCCCCGCTTTGGAGTTCGTTACGGGGGTACTGTTTTTGTAATTGCGAAACCTGGGAAACGGAAAGGCCATTTTCGAGATTGGTTTCAAGATTCTCAGCGACTTTGGATGTTGGAAGGAGAAACGGATGGGCACCATTCATGATGGGGTTAGGGGTTTGCGGCGTCATACCAAAGACAATTGTTGAAGAAAGATGAAGTGGAGTAAGGTGTGGCTGTCTTCCTTCAATCGAAGGAACTCTGCGTGTTTGAGTGAAATACGGAGCAGGGAAAGTGAAGGAACTTATATACAGGACTTTAACAAAAAGAGATGGATGATTCCCTACACGATTTCCCTACCCAAGGCCTTGCCCAGACTCCCAAGGCATTAGACTGTTGCACGAGGCTATCTGATAGAGCACCAGTTTGTCACTATGACTGGTAGTGACCGGTAGTGACAAGTAGCACTGATCGCGAGTGGCATCGTGAAGCGCCAAGACTCTCAAGCCTCAGCCCTAAAGCCGACCTAGGGAAATCTGGAGAAGGCAAGACGCCTAAGCACCAAGGTACGCAAATCCAGCTTGGCAGCGAGCGGAGCGGAAGAGCCAGCCTAGCAAGGAGGCTGTACACAGCTTGGCTATGCACGTCGGAGCACTCAACTCTTGTCTTCGACTCGTGAGCTTTCGAAGTCTTGGATTGCGACAGTCACATGTCTTGGTTCTCTTGGTACAGAGATCGTAGGGTGTAGAGAGCGGGGAGAAACGGAATCGTGGGGGAGATCGCGGGGTCGGAAAATTAAACGAAACACTTGTATTATGATATAATGGAGAAGAAGTATGTGCTTTTCGACTTCGATAACTCTTCGAATTTTCGAGATAATCAAGTCGTAAAACCCAGATGGGATAGATCGTTTGCTGAAGCCTCAATCGGGACCCGCATTCTCGATTGTAGTCTTACCACTGAGCACTTGCCCCTTCTGAAACTCAACTCCAAGTCTCTTTCACTGTTTCACAAAATGTTTCTTTTGCTGGAGTCTCGAATTCAAGAGTACAATGCGATTGAACATTGATGAGTGAAGTCTATGTCCAGCGACAAGAATCGCGAACTCCACACGCCCCCACATCACACAGCCAATCACCGCCCACCCCGCATCCCAAGCAAACATCAGAGAACAAGCGCGTCTATTTCGCGTCTATCTCGCGTTTCCTCCCCGCCGCCACCCATTTCCCATTGGCCAGTCCCAACGACAAGCCAAGAACTCGCCCCAGCTGATTGGTCGCTGCCGCGTCAACGCGTCTGGCACTTCTGTCGAATATCAACACCATCGAAAGCCAGTAGAGAGCTTAATATGCAGTGTCCTGCAGCATGTGCCATACAGGCACACACCGACGGCGCCCTGCTACTGTGCTACTATGCTGGCTACTGTGCTGTTCGAGTGGCCAAGCGTGAAATGGCCTTGTTTCAACTTTGCTGATTGGACGCGAGCACACTCAGGACGGACAATTCTGGACGAAACACAACTCGAGGCGTGCTGTGCACAGTGCTGGCTGGTCCGCTGGGAAGATTTGAAACATTTCCGAAGATCTTTACGATGAGATGGCCTGTGGCCCTATGGGTCGTGGAGCGGGAGGCCGATGCCAGGGCTGCACGGGATGGTCCCCGGCTGGCGGACTTCGATCTGTTTCGACCCGATTTTTGACCTTCGAGGTGGCTGGAAGGATGGATGCAGATGCAGACTTTCGCCAAGCAAGACGGATCGACGCCGCTGGATGTTCTGGGCTGAAGAAGTCTTCGAGAACGAGCGAATAAGCGCGTCAGGTACGATCTCGCGAGCGTGTTTTTGCAGAGCGGGGAAGCGTGTGTTTATATGCAGGCCCCGGACAGAATGCCCGACTGCTGTGCGGTGTTTGGCGGGATGGACTGTGAGTCATACTGTTCGGTATGAGGCTTTTTTCCCATCGAGTCTGTGTTGGCTGCGAGTGGGAGAGTTTGGATGGAAAGGCTAAGGTAGGCTGGTAGAGCTGGTGAGTGGTCGTGCCTGAGATATAACAAGGCGAGAGGTAGGTGTTTCCGTTCCGTTTCGTTTTGTTTCCTGGATTCTCAGTTTCTGTGCCTGGCACTTCTTTCGTGTGCCATTACTCCTTTTCTGTTTCATGAGTACTTGATCATGATATGATGATGGTCACGAGTTGAATGAGCTGAATTCTACGAAGACTACAACGCTGAAGAACATCTCCGCTCTACTACTACTACTACTACCTATTCTACTTTACGAAATCTCCTTGTTACCTCAATTGAGACTTCTACCTCATCAATTCTCATCATCTTTCTACACACTACCAAACGCTGCTGGAGCTTCTGTCTGGAACCGGACTCCACATCAACACCCCCAATCACTCTCAACACGACTATGCGCAAGTTATGGCATCATCAAACCCCGTCTTCCTGCGCCTATGGCGACACGAGAAGATTCGCAACAACTTGCTTCCATTCCTGGACACCGACTCCCTCTGTGCCCTCCGCCTCACCGAATTCGAAATCTCAGAACAGACTGCTCCGGTACTATTCTCACGAACCCACTTGACATTCAAACCCAACTCTTTCACACGACCTTCCGCCATTGAAGCGTTAAAGCGAATTGGTCACTACATCCAGCATTTCACCTTCTATATGCCGCATGTAAGCTCCACATTACTCGCGCCTCTGGTTCATCCTGTCACAGGGAAGGAGATCAACTTTCTATATACGCCACATACGACGATCCCTTCGCCTTTGGAACGGCAACGACCGCAGTATGGCTCTTCCGACTTGGAAGAGATTCTGACGCAGCAATATCCACCCTTCTTCCATGCCGCTACTGATGTTCCGTCGTTCATTCGGGCTATGGAGTGTATGCCGAACTTGAGGCATCTTACTATCAGATGCCCAGATCAAGACCCTGCTCAGCGGTATCGACGCAGTGCCGTGGACTATGCACTAATCAGTCTACGCATTGCCGTTGAGCATGCTCCTCTTATCAAACTTGAGAAGCTATCACTAAGCCCCATCCACCCCTCCGCCTTGAACTACCTTCGACACATGCCCGGCTTCGGCAGCTCCCCAATCGCAGGCCGTCGATGGCGACAAATCCGGAAACTCAACATAACCATGGATTCCTGGGATTTCTACGGTCCACGACCCGGCCTCGACCATCTCAAGATCCTAGACGACTTCATCCGGTCCTTCTCCTCATCAGTAGAGAAAGTTCGCTTTTCCTGGTCCGGACGCCGAGGACCTTGTCCGTTTTCCCTCTCCATGGACCCCCTATTCGCCCCTCCCCCCGAAACATCAAAGCTATTCGGCGAACTCACATCACCCATGTCGCCCCTCCCAGCCGCTCCATCACGCCGTCCCATAGTCCTGCCCAAACTACGCTACATGCACTTGCGCAACGGCAGTATGTCCTCGCAACAAGTTTCCACATTCGTCTCCGACCATAAAAACACTGCTCACGATTTCGACTTTGTCAATGTGATTCTCACCGACGATGTATCCTGGGACGACGCATTCGCATGTCTTACGAACACCCGCGGAAGCAGCTCATGGCATTCTAGCAACAGCGGCGGCAGTCCCTCTGGTAGCAGTAGTCACACCGGCGGTAGCAGCACCAACATACCCAGCGACAACGATGACCACAGCTTCAAATCCTGTGCCAGCCAGCCCTCACTCGAGCGCATCTACAGCTCCGATAACCCCGAAGTCATCGACACGCTCCCCACACCTCCTCGTCCCATCGCCGTCCACGAAAGACCAGTCACGCCAACGCCCACTCTCATTAAACTCAAGAAAAAACGTCGTGTCCGTCGCAAGCGTGTTCATCACAGCCCGCCGCCACAGCCCGTGGAATATGATGTTGCAGAATCGGCAGCTGTGCAGCAACTTTCTGCGTCTGCGATGCCGGAGGCGGCGAGTGCTGCTATGGAAGCTTCGAGAGCGCTACAAGCAGAGATCTTCAACTGGGCTGGGAATGGGACGGGCAGCACTACGCGGGGGAGTGCTGAGTATCTGCAGCAGCAAAATCTGCAACCAACGGTAGTAGCAGACGACGAAGACGAAATGGACATCTCGTCGCCCATGCTGTTGCAGCCAACGACATTTGTGCCGAATATGCATATTCAGGGTGTGCAAAGAGATTTGGAGAAAGAAGAGAAGGCGATGCGGTTGGGGTATGATACGGATTCGAGAATGAGTGCGTTGAGGAAGGCGAAGGAGGTGGTGATGGCGAGGTTTGGGAAGAAGACAGTGGGGAGGTGCAAGGTGGCGAGTGGCTTTGGGGGTGGGGGCGTGAGACACAAGAACGCTGTTTCGTGCTTGAGGAGCGAGTTCGATGGTGGCTTCGGGGGCTTGTTGAATCTGGGATATGGAGATAGTGACGACACAGGGGGACTGAGGGTAGATAGTTTGGGGGTTATGGAGAGTAGGACGCAGTTGGTGCCGCTGATGTATTTCAGCTGATGGGGGATGTCTCATAGAGGAGGGTGAGGGATGATGCTTGATGATGGTGAGATGAAGAGACGACTGACCGTCATGACTTTCGCTTTATGGGTTACTTATGTGCATTCTTTTGAAATATGGATAGGTAGCTGGTAGGATCAAGAAAGGAGTACAAAAGTAGCCACCTCGTTTTCTCGTGTTCCTCTTGTCTTGAATGTTGAAATGCCCGTTGCATTCACGAAGATCAGCATGGGGTTGTCTGGTGACGGTGTTCGCGTCATCCCCACAAGCCGATAAGACCGATAAGACCGATAAGAACCTTAAATGCTTGGCGCCGACCTCGTCATGACCTTTCAAGCTTCTCCACAAAAATTCGCAACGTCAGCTCCTAAGTACTCTTCTCCTAGCGTTCCTCTTGCGAATACATGGTTTTCATGTCGCTTCCTACGCGTTTGTTTGCATAGCATGAGCCCGCCATGCCTGGTCTAGTCCGCAAACTCGTTGTTTTTGCCGCTGTGGACGGTCTCATACTACAACCCCTGGCCCAGAGGGGACAGCGTCCTGCGACTCCTGTTAAGATATCCTATGGCGCGCATGAGATTGGACCGAGTTTGAAAAGTGGAGTGGAGGAAGAGACGCTGCAGCAGAAGGGCTTTGAGGCGTTTGGTGTTGTTGGTATGTTGGGTTTTTCATGACGTGTGAGAAGAAGCTGGGCGCAAACTGGATAACTAGATGTTGTGGAAAATCAAATGAACATGGCTAATAGAATGCTTCTCTCACTGCAGGTCTTCTGACATTGTCGAATTCTTCCTTTCTCATTTCGATTACAAGACGCCAGCAAGTTGCCCAGATCAAAGGACATCCGGTGTATGTGGTGACGGAAGTGGCATTGACGCCTTTGGCTTCGAAAACAGACGCAGAGAAGGCGGTTTTTCAAACACAAAGGTCTCTGGCGCAGAGGAAGAATACGGACCATGGCTTGGGAGACAGCGATAGCGACTCCGAAGATGAACAGAACTACTCTGCCGCAGTCTCAGACGACGTCGAAGATGAAGAACCCCTTTCCAATCCAGCGCCCCCTGAGTCAGTCCCATCGTCCGATAATACAAGAAAGGTCTCTGCCGTGGAGGATGTGATGATCAAGAAAGGAGGCTATGGCAGATTTGCCCGCAACTGGTTCACAAAGACAGGCTGGGCGGCCGACCAAGCACGAACACTCGGTCTCAGCAGTCCCTCTCTCAAGCCCAATACTGCCGAAGGCCGCAGTTCACCTTCTCAAGACAGCAGCGCAGCCGGATCTGAAGCCATCAAACAACAAGCCGTCCGAGACGTGGCTACAGACCTACTTCCCAAGCTATTACGGACCACGCAAATAATGTTTGGCACTTCGAAAAGCTTTTTCTTCTCCTATGACCATGATATAACGCGGAGTCTAGCCAATCCCTCACCCAGAAGCTCTTCCTTCGACACCCCGCTGCATAAAGAAGTCGACCCCCTGTTTTTCTGGAATAGACACCTCATATCGCCCTTCATCGAGGCTGGACAACACGGATTTGTCATGCCCCTGATGCAAGGCTTCGTAGGCCAGCGCTCGTTCACCGTAGACAGCGACCCCTCTGCCGCCCAGCTCACTCGAGACCTCCTCTCATCATCCCACAGAGAAATGACCGACATGGGTCCCGCAGCATCTCCAAAATCCAGGCGAGGTGCCCCCTCATCGCTATCACTCGACGGCTCCGACCTGTCCCACACATCTAAAGACACCATCGAGCCCGAAAACCACACCACCCGCACTTTCCTCTTAACCCTCATCTCCCGACGCTCCATCAAACGCGCCGGTCTCCGCTATCTTCGCCGCGGCATCGACAGCGACGGCAACACAGCCAACAGCGTCGAAACCGAACAAATCCTCTCTTCCTCCAACTGGTCCTCATCCACAAAAACCTACTCATTCCTGCAACTCCGTGGCAGCATACCTGTTTATTTCTCGCAGTCGCCGTATTCGTTCAAGCCCGTACCGCAAACTGTGCATTCTGCGGAAACGAATTACACGGCTTTTAAGAGGCATTTTGATAAGTGCGTGAAAAGGTATGGAGAGGTGATGGCTGCGAGTTTGGTGGAGAGGGGTGGGAATGAGGCGATTGTGGGGGGTGCTTATGAGAAACATATGACAAGACTTAATAGTGAAGGAGGTATCAATGGGGAGAAAGTGGGGTTTGAGTGGTTTGACTTCCACGATGCTTGTCGTGGGATGAAGTTTGAAAACGTATCACTTCTCATGGACACCATAGGAGCTACACTAGACAAGTTCGGTTCATCGATAGAAAGGAACGGCACGTTGGAAGAAAAGCAGAAGGGGGTGTTGAGGACAAATTGCATGGATTGTCTGGATCGTACGAATGTGGTGCAGAGTGCGTGTGGGAGACGGGCGTTGGAGGAACAGTTGAGAAAAGAGGGGTTTGAGCTGGAGGGCCAGATGGATCGTGTGCAAGGGTGGTTCAATACGCTGTGGGCGGATAATGGGGATGCGATTTCGCGACAGTATGCCTCATCTGATGCTATGAAAGGAGACTTTACTCGGACTCGGAAACGCAACTTCCAGGGAGCGCTGAAAGACGGCGTTCTTTCGCTCACGCGATTCTATAGCGGGTAAGCAAGCTTGTCAGCTGTCTTTTTCTCGAACCCCTATTCCTTTCTTGCTTTGCTTCTTTCGAGTTTGGCACTTTGTTGTTTGCGATTCGAATGTGGTCTGAGGTCCTGGCAAGTTATTTTCTTGACTGACACGGTATACAGAATTGTGAACGATTACTTCAGCCAAGCAGCCATCGACTTCCTCCTCGGCAACGCCACCTCCCTCATCTTCAGCGAATTCGCCTCCTCGCTCACCTCCACCGACCCCTCCATCAACCTGCACAAAATGCGCCAACAAGCCATCGACCAATCCACCAAACTAGTCATTGCCGACCGTGCTGAAGAATTCATCGCCGGCTGGGCCGTCTTAACACCACGTGAATCAAACCAAATCAAGTCAGCACAGCCTTTTGAAGAAGCAGTCTTGCTGCTCACAGATGCGGCGCTTTATAAGTGTAGGTTTGATTGGAACATGGAGAAGGTGGAGGGCTTTGAAAGGGTGGAGCTGGGGAGGGTGGGGAAGGTGAGGTGGGGGGCTTATGTTACGAATGCGGTGACGGCGGTGGGTGCGGATGAGAGTAGGAATGTGGGGTTAGTTGTGGAGTATGAGGGGGATGGGGAGTCTCATGTTGAGAGGAGGAATACGAGGAGTTTGTCGACGAATTTGCAGAAGGAGATGGCGCCGGTGGCGGATCCGATGGGGATGGAGGAAAGTGCTGTGGCGGATGGCGAGTCGACATCGGGAACTCCTGCTGCTCCTGCTTTATCGAAGGCGAAGGCTGGGGTGAGCATGGAGACGGAGCCACAGGTGGATAAGAGAGTCTTGGCTTTCAAGGCCTTGCCAGCTAGGAGCGCGGTGTCGGCGAATGACGAGGGAGAGGGGGTAAGGGGAATGACGGAGGTGGAGCAGGTGAAGTGCATCTGTGCAGAAATCGAACGGGTCATTCGTACGATGGCCGTGAGTGATGAGAATGACCAGGAGAAGAAGCCACTGGTCGAGGAGAGCGATATCATCAGTTTGGCCGAGGCGAGGAAGAGTACGGGCATCATTGAGAAGCTGGGATACAGTCTGAAGAGGATGGTTTGGGCGTGAAGTGTACGCTTTAGCCGGAGTGTATTGCGGGAGTTTTTGTACATAAGTGGGAAGCTGGGACTAATGGGCGTGGGAATGAGGCGCTGCTGGTTGTAAGTACAAGTATCGATACCCTTTGCATTTACAGTGGGACGACAAAAGTTTGAACCCCCTTCCTGACGCGAACGTATGGCAGTAGTCAGCAATCTATTGCAAATTTCCACAATATTCCAGGATATTCGAAATCTTTAAGGATGTCCCCAATCACTGTGGATATTCCCATGCGAATATTCCTATTAAAGGGGGGTTTAGACTTTCTGTCGCATGCTTGTATTCGCTATTCCAGGATCAACCCAGATTTTCCATCCATGACCAGCAACCATACGAGGCCCATCAACCCCACGAACCTCATGAAAGCCCACCGCAACACTCGTCTCACAATCACCAGAAAACATCACCGACATCAAACCTTAAACATATCCTCCTTGCCCTCCTTGATAAACCAGGGGCTGCCCACGGACCCTGGCCGTTCCTGTCTGAAAGCTTGTTTACGTGTGAGATCGGCGCGAATGGTACCTTTCCAGCCGGGCTTTCCAAGCTTGTAGGAAGGAAAATGGTCCGAGACCCATTGGCAAATCTGGGCGCTCGTTAGACGTCGGTCTGGAGCTGCAAGAATTGCCATGCGAATTAATTCTGCGCCGCTGGGAGTCGGCTTTATATCTTGTGGCACGTGTACTTCGTCTGGCTTGATTATCTCGGGGCGTTTGGCAGATAAAGGGGCCTGGTTCTTGGGAGGCGCGGTGTTTGAGGCCTCAGGGCGACCGAGAAGAAAAGCAGTTTCTTTAATCGACCGAGGGCACTTTTCTGAGACGGCAGTGTTGCCGGCGGATTCTCTTCGAGCGAATTCTGCAGGGCGTCGCAGGTCCGAGGGGGGTGGCGGACCCTTTGTAGCACAGGGCTTGTTCCCAGCAGGAGCAAAGACATTCTTTGGGGCCAGGATTTCCTTCTTTGCGGGTGAGCGCTTCTTCTCGGGGGCAGAGACATTGGTACGTGCAACAGGGATCGAAGACTTGCGTTTCACGACAGGCTTCTTGGGGGCTGCGACAACCACGCTCCCGGCGCGGAAGCTGGTGTTCTTCACGGACTGGATGGTTGTGGCCGCAGCCGTCTTGCCCGCGGTGGATGATATAGCGCTGTTTCTAGTAGATCCGCGATGATTTTTCGCTGCTAGCGGCTTATCCGAGTCATCCTCGTCCTCGGTGGGTGATATAGCGCTGTTTCGAGCAGGACGGCAATGCTTCTTCGCGACTGGCTGCTCATCAGAGACGTCCTCAGACTCTAAATCGGATAAGTCGATGCTGACATTGCTTTTCTTCTTCGACGACTGGATGGGCCTACCGGAGTGAGCCTTGGTGGACAGGGCCGAAGCTTTGGCAGGAGTAGGTTTGGCCGCAGCCATCTTGCCGGCGGTGAGTGATGCAGTGCTGTTGCGAGAAGGACCGTTCTTCGCGGCTGGCTGCTCATCCGAATCGTCCTCGTCCTCTGCATTGGATGAGTCCTCTGACAGCTCTGGCTGGCCTTTCTTGCGTACTGTGGTGGCCTTGGGAGACACAACCTTCTTGACAGGCTGGTAATCCGAGTCTTTCTCGGACAGCTCTTGCTTGCGCTTCTGGTCTGCGGCCTTCCCATCCTTTCTGGCGGCCTTGGAAGAGATAATATTCTTCTTGCTCGAGAAAGGCTCACCATCCGAGTCATCCGAGTCCTCGTACTCTGCGTCGGGTGAGTCCTGGGGCAGCTCTTGCTGGTGCTTCTGGTCTACTGTGGCGGCCTTGGGAGAGACAACATTATCCTTGGCAGGCTGATCATCCGAGTAATCCTCAACGGTCTTGGGATAGACAACATTCTCGGCATGCGGATCGAAATCCTCACAGTCATCGTCGGCATCCGTCGAGTCATCCTTAGGCTGCACGCGCATGTGGCCCTGGCCTGTCGTGGCAGCTTTGGGAGAGATGGAGCGTGCTTGGCGCTGTTGCTCTTGTTCCCGTTGAATAGGCATTGTGGATGCAAAGATCGAGGCTAAAAGAATGATAGCGCTACAAGATGGATGCTGAAAGTGAGCAATTAAAGAGCACGAAGTGACGAAGATGGTAACTGTGTTCTGGAAGAGGTTCGTTTTCGTGTGCAGAAAGTGGTTGTTGAAGATGGAAGGTTTGTTGAAGATGGAAGGTGGGGGAGGAAGTTAAAGGAGCAGGAGCAAGTGGTCGGAGGAAGAAGTGGAAAGAGTAAGTTGAGGAGCACGAGATAGGCCATGATTTGAAGACGGTATTCGGCTATTGAATTAGTGAGAATTGACAATTGCTGTAGGGGAAGAAGAAATGGTTGAAGGTAGGTTGGACTCCGAGGTATGGAAAAGGGGAGAGATGGGAAGAGTAAGGAGGAGATTCTTTGTGACATACATAGCGGCCACTTACGCTCCTTTAGTGAAATCAGCAGATACCGCCAAAGGTTTGTGTTATTGTATTCTGCGGTAGGAACTTCGCAATAGAGTGAGAAAATCCTACTACCTCCTTTTCAGTTTCTCTCACAAACCATCCCCCTTAGGTCTGTAACAACTGAAATCACCTCTTCAAAGTCCAAGAACATGCTGCGTACATCCACAACACTTGCGCTATTAGATATCCAAAAACTATCTGGGCTGTATTCGCTGTCATTCGTATCGTGAGGATTGAAATCGTAACAGATCTTTCGATCAAAAAACCAATGTTCTCTCAGACATAAACGCGAAGCTTGAAAATCATTCGTCGAAACTTGAGGTCTCTAACTCTTATAGCAGTTAGCATCTGCATAGCGTGGAAGCTACTTTCAAACGGAAATCTGCAGGCGCGTTTCGTGTCAACTTGAACTTATCACCGGGTGATCGAAAGAAGCTTCAAGTTTAAAATTTTCGGGTTTTTCTGATTCCAAAAATTCGAGCATAGATTCATAATGACTATCGGCTTTATAAGCTAGAATTGTGCTTTGTGGAAAAGTGAATCACCGCTGAGTCTGGCGCCCCAAGTTCGGAAATGTATCAAGAACATCCAACCATCCGCGATTCTGCAAATCCCACACAGAATCACAGTACATACCACTTGTCAAGAATCGTCCGACTCTATCGTCAGCAACATCCCGAGAAATCACCGAGAAGGGGATTGAATACGAACAAGACCTTTTCATGCCAGATTCCCAAACAAATTTTTGATTTGTCTGTGCGATCAGCATGTTTTTCTTCAATGCCGTGCTGCCAGATAGACCCACAAATAGCCGGATTCCCGGGAAATCCCCCCCATGGCTACCGCAACTCCTACCCTCTTGGGAGTCATGCTCCTTTCCAGACCTTGTATCTTGTACAACACTGCTACTTTTGTACATACCAGCAAAACCGCCCAAACCAGACAAAGAAGCTTGAAAATTTGGAGTCCGCAAGATGAAAAGAGAGGAAAGTGAGAGACTGAAATAGGTATATGCCCGCCTCCTGACCACCCAAGAATTAAAAGTGAAAACGCCAATGCCCAAGTATTAGTAAGTTTCTGGCAATCTGCCCGTCTCGACTCTCAAAGCAATCGCTCGGTATCTCCAACATCAAACCAAGCTCCCACCGCCGTCACCTCACCCTCATACTCCCCACCAATTCTACCCGGCGACGACCACATGGGACTCCTCTCCAGACTCTCCGGACTCGTCGCCTGAGAGCCCATCTCACTAACGCTCCCAGCGTTACTCCTCCTGCTCACCTCACTGCCACTGCCACTACTACCACTCACGCTCCCCCTCGACCCCGGCGTCGCGCTGGCACCTTTCAGAAACTCATTCTCCCGACTCAGCCTTCTCAACTCCTGTTTCACAGCTACGTATTCTTGCTGCAAGTTTTCGTAGGAGTGGGAGAGGGAAGTATGCTTGGTTTCTAGTTCGGAGAGCGTGGATTCGAGGGCTTTGACGTGCTTTTCTTTGCGGTCGCGGAAAGCTCGCTGGGAGGCGCGGTTTTGGGCACGTCGGCGCTGTGGAGGGGAGGGGATGTTAGTGAGGTGATTCTTGAGTTCGTACAGGGATTTTAAGGCATGGGGGGTTGAGGAATGGGAGAAGAGAGGGAGAGTTGGAGCGGGGTGATGGGAAATGGGGAATTGGGATGAGTGAATTGGAGGTATGAGAGGGCTTACATTGGAAGCAGCAGAGTTCGAGGCCTTCCCATTGCTACTGCTGCTCTTGCGTCTCCTGTCATGCTCCTCATACAAGCCTTCGATATCCAGCTGAACAGGAATCATCTGTACAGGTGGGCTGGTGTAGTTCGGTTCAGGAGTATATAGGTAGGGCATTTCGGTGTATGGTGTTGTGCTTTCCAGCGGGAGGTTTGTGTAAACTGGATCATATGCCATTGTTCCCGTGAGCGGAGAAACCGACAGCGAGGAGGAGCTTTCAGAATATCCGTGATAGAGATCTGGTGTTTCGATCGAGGGGCTGGCGAAAGAGCGGTGTCTGGAGATGGATTGGAGAGATGTTGATGACATAGTGGTGAAATTTGTAGGTGAGGGGTCGAAGAAAGTAGTAAGATAGTTTGAAGGTTGAGGCTAGAATGTCGATGATTGAAGCTTAAACTTAGAGTGATCGATCCAGAACTTTCAAGATGACTTGCAGTCTCCAATGATACTACGGTGCCTGATTCTCAATTCCCCGGGTATCTGTACCGTGATATGGAGCTGATGAGGCCTGTGCGAGGCGGGTATCTATCCGTGAAAAGAGACTCCCCGAGTCATGGGATAGATGAGAATGATGTAGTTATGGATAGCGGAGGCGGACCTGGAAGCAGCGATGCCGAGTCCGTCCGTGCTTCCTGGAAAATCCAATGGTGTTTTCTGGATTCCTTTACTGCGAATGATGTTAGGCCCGGGTCTCAAGATCGTGTTCCGGGGGAAGCTGGAATCTTCTAGTTACCACTTACCAGCAATTGACACGCGATTTCCCAACGTCGATGTCCCTGGTTGCAGATCCGAGCGGGACGTCTAGCGCTTGTATGGATATGTGGGAGGGATGTCAGACCGTCAGACCATATATTTTTGTTGTTTAGTTCGCTAACAACGTGGACGGGGACCAGTAGAGTTTAATAACCAAGGGAAAAGGACGGCACTTTCACAATGAGTAGGTGGTGTGATTGAGATGGCAGTTCGACGGGGGTGCTATAATAATGCCTTGCCAAATTTACGTGAGATGGAAGGAAGGGGCGATATCCTTGCGGGGACGGGGCTATTCGTTATTTTTATTCGTGATTCGCACCATTTACGATTCAGCAAATCGGAGAGCTGGGAGGGCGATAATACCTTATTGTCAACTGCCGTCCAGTGCCCAAACCCAGTCTTGCTTCATGGGGCTTTTGACTCTCCGCCCCCAAGGGCTCGCAGCCTTGTTCGCAATAGTCTGTCGAATCGAGGAACCGCCATCGAGGCCAGGTAGAGTGCTGCGGCTGTGGGGTTGCAACCTGGGGTTGCAACCTTGGATTGACCAGGGTCCCAGGTCGACGGGCCGCAATCGATCACTCTACTTAGAGTACATCCTGTACATGGGAGCTGGCCCTGCAAGGACGCACATCTAAGGACACCAACTCGGTCGCCTACACAGACGCCAGCCCACCACCCTCCTCTTGCATTACCGACGTTGGATCATATGCGGAAGCGGACTCTTGAGTGGTGACTTAACTGTTGGAGAAATTGGAGAAAGAAGGTTTAAGTTGTCCTTGGATGCCATCATGCCATGTGTTGTCGACATCAGAAATGGGAAATTCTGGGGCAAATGCTCTGCCATGAACCTCGGTGTGCTCAGTAACCTTCCTTGGAGAAGGCTTTCTTGAATGCAGAGGGCAAAGAGTAGATATGGGTAAGGTATTCAAGCCGGCACGCGGCTCCATCAAAATCAATTTGCTTCGTGCTTTATGAAGAGAGAACGAAACGAGCTGATACTCACTTACATGTAGCCTTACTGTACATGTAGTCTGTACTGAAGTATCGGCAGCTCTGGCCTGCCTGCTGGCCTCGTTTCTATTCGAGGCTCTGTCTTTGCGCAACCGTGCAAAACTTTGCGAGGATGATCCCGAAGTCCCGATCAAGGTTACGGCTGGCTGGGCACCATCAGCCTGAGGGCGATACTCTGTACATGTATGCTGTAGCCCAGGGCGTGCTCGAGTCTCGACCAGGGGTAGAGGCCGTGTGTCCGGAGGCCGGCTGGCGGGTGCCAGCTGCCAACCAACAAGTGTTGAAGTGTGGGTGAAGCAACTTCAAGAAATGTGCGAGGGGGCATCGGAGGCGTACAGGCAGCAGCTCTCGCAGAATGGCACACAGCAAGGCCTTGTAGCGAGTAGGAGTCGCGTGTGTTCCGGTACTTTGACGAAATCTCCCGAAGCTGAGGGAACGAGAAGACATGTCGTTACGAGCCGTCGAGCCGTCTTATCAAGAATCCTCGTCCGCCGCTAACCGTCAAGGGCATAGTGGGCAGGCTTATGTAACCAAGAATAGCACGCCATGTATCTTTACACCAAAACTTGGTGCAGAGGTACTTTGGCAAAGGTCGCTGACATTTTGAATAAAGTGCTGCGGTAAGAGCTGCCGCCATTTCCTTCCGTCCCCGCCGGCATAACAAGCATTCTTTCTGGTATCTCGTATCCACATCTTGATGACGGCTTTCCAATCGGGACCTGATCGGGATCGACTGACAACTGCCATTATTTTCGGTATTCGTATGATCTACTCCCACGTGTATTGGCTTCAAAAGCTCAACATTAGTTCCCCCGACCCCCACGCTTGGCAGACTTTGATGGAGTCTTTCCCAAGTCTTTACTCGGTCAACCCAAGCATCAGTGCCTGTTAAACAGCTGGAGTCCAATGATCCTAGTCTTTCTTTCTCGAAACATGTGCTTTGGGGGATCACCAAAGCTGCATAGATGTCCGTGGCAGTGCGGACTGCGGGTCGGAAATAGATTTCTAAATCTGCCATCTGGCTATTCGGAAATTCCAAGTCCACAACTGTTTTGACTTTTGGGTCTTGACAGATCCGCGTCTTAATATTCAGAGTTTACCATTGTGGGCAGATATTCCCAGATAGGCATGCCGGCTTGGCTTAGCTCTTCATCGTACGATACCAATGAAACAAGTTGGCGGGCAAGATCATGGCCGCATAAGGAGTCAAGAATTCCGATACTCTCCTGGGCTTTCGATTTTCGGTAAGAACACCAAAAGCATCGGCATTCTACGGAGCAGCCTTGGAGAGACCTGATCTTGTCAATGACTCAATTTCAAGCTCACAGATGGGGCCAGCCATTAGTTTGCGTGGTCAGTCATTCGACGGCTTGCAAGTCCTTGTCTCCGTTGTGCTGGATCTCGAAGCACTCCGCTGGATAGTATTGGTCGATGGTCGGCGAGCGTCCTGCAAAGGATCTCTGACGCCGATCTCCCTTTCCCCCGAAGGATGTCTCTGCTGCTGCGACGAGGAGGACGGCATGTGAAGGTGCTAAATCTGTTTATTTGGAAGATCTTCCCGGGATATGTTCAACAAGACTCAATTGGATTCGACCTAGAGCAGATCTTCCTAGACCACACTATTTCACGCGCGTTTGTCGACAGACGACTTAAATTTCAGGCTTTGCCATGCCATTCTTCTCTCCAACTACATTTAGAGGATTAGAAGAGCAGCACGAGACTAGGGGTCGTAATGTAGTCACAACTTACCATCGAGAGCGACCAGGAACCTGCTGACACAATTGTATGCAGCGATCTGTAGAAAGGAGTCAATCAGTATGTGTACACCTACATCCCAAGCCTTCAAGGCCCAAGATATCCATGAATAACCAGCAGAGTCACAAAAACCACCCCGAAGATGCCCCCCCACCCCCCTGAATTTATGAAGGAAAGATGCTTACCGTAGTAGTAATTTCCACCACCTCCTTATCACTAAAGTGCTTCTTCAACTCCCCAAAAACCTCATCCGGCACCTTCACACTCCTCGTCATCGCATCCGTATACCTCACCACCGCCCTCTGCTTCTCACTCAACTCCTTCCCCTCAAACGCCCCCTCCGTCTCCAACAAGCTCTTTAAACCCTCGTCAGACACTCCAGCCTTCGTGCAAAGCGGAGCATGATGGCTCCATTCATACCAGGCCTCATTCAGCACCGCAACTCGCGAAATCGCTATCTCGCGCACATCATCAGCAAGGCTAGTTTGCGTTCTGACAGCACCCAAGAAACTGTTCCAGCCATCGGCAACAGGAGGGGAGTGCAGGAGCGTGCGGTCGAGGGGTTGGAGGGGGCGTGGAGCGCGGCGGGCGCGCACGCGTTCGACGATTGCGGCTTCCTCTGGGGTGCTGGTTGGGGGCGGGTCGGCGACGTAGGGGAGGCGCATGGTGAGTGGGTGTAAGGAGCTGAAGGAACGGCTGGACCTGGCGACTGACGATGAGGCGATCTGGGCGAAGGCGGAGCGCGGGAGGTGACGTAGCATGTGATGCAAGGCTGGAACTCTGGAAGGGCGTTTTGGGTTGCCAAGGATTCTGAGGGGTTCGTTAATATGGAATATGGGAGAATACGATGAGGACTTGGGTATATCTCGACAGGAACCGGCACGTGTCCACCTACCCTGGGGGATCAGAATCCTGACGATGGAGAGGAGAGTGGGGGAGTAGACGAGTCTTCGAAGCACGATATGAGAAGAAGCTGATTTCGACACAGATACTCAGAATCAAGATCAATTGATTCGATGGAGAAGAGAAAGAAACACAGACTTGTCAAGAGTCAAGCAATATAAAAATACTCACGATGATGTTGGTGGTTCGAGGTGGAGACCATGGAGGATAAGGAAATACCCCGCACTAAGACGAAATGCCGGCATTAGTTTCGGCTGAAGAATCGACATCATTTTCAATGGAGATCGTAAGCGGCTCAAATTGTGGAGCCGTGAACATTTCTCAATCTCAAGCGACATACTCTTCGTAGTTTGTACTCCGGTGCAAATATCGAAGTATCGTGACTTTGTTCTCGCGCTGAGGTACTTCGAGATGCAGGCCGTGCCGTGTCCTCCTCCCGGCGTCTATCTTCAATCAGCATCATCCGAATCATCATCAAACACACGGCCCCAAACCCCTCGAACAACCACATTGTTCGTATAGGGCTAAGCCAATCGACTGCTTCATATCCGAGGGAATTATAGCAGCCGTCAGCCAAGCATCTCATGCTGCACAACATACATCCCGGCCGCGAACACTACTCTGGATCGAGGCATATGTGTGGCACAGCACCCAATCCCAACATTTGCAGCTCCTCCAAGCCCTCGAGTCCTCGAGTCCTCTTCAGGACACACGAAGCTGACCACCTTGTCCCACATCGACCCAGAAATTGGGTCGCAGCGGCTCGCCCACCCGTGTGACGGGATCCTGACATCCTGCTAAGCGCCCACCTCATGACCGTTGGTTCTACTTCCGCCAACCGCTGTGGTGATCTCTCATCCCGTTTCCCCTCTCTTCAGCTGACTCTGTGATCACCTCGGAGAGTTCTTCGTCATCCAATAGGCCTCCAACCGCGAATGCAACTCTCCCCTCACGCAGTCGCAAAACGCCCTGTGATGAACTCCGGCAAGGCAAGGGAACAAGGCCGTAGGAGCCTCGTGCCGTACACCCACTTCCGCAATCCGCATCCTGCCAACGGTGAACTTGGAGTTCAGACGAGACTCGAGACTCGAGCGAAGCTGGGGTCTCCCGGCTCCACAAAATCATCCTGCTGCCACCACTGCCGTGTAACCGCATCAATCGGAGGCGGAGTAGGAGCAGAGCCTCTTCCTTCTCCGCAAACCCTCCGCTTTACGGGATCCTTCACCTCGTCGCCGGCAATGAATAGATAATTCCTTCCACCAGATCCTTCCCTGACCGGCTCCAATCCGCTTCAACGACATTCGACGATCAGAGCCAGATCGAGTGAAAATGTCCCGGCCGCGGAAACATATTTGGAATTCGACAAGTTCAAGTAGTGAGAATCTGCACAAATAGCTCTCAAGGTCAGCCTCGTAGAAATTAGAAAACCGCAAGCATACGCACCCTCTTCTGCAGCATACCTGAGGTACGCAAGCAAGTACCTCAAAGTCCTCACCCCACCCTCTTTGAGAGAGCTATCAAGCCACCTACATATCACACCTGATATAGGGCGCATCACAACTGATATAGGCACGCTGGAGCCTGCTACTGCCTAGCGACGTCCCAAAAATACCACAGAAACCGCATAGTATCCATATGCCATCATGTGTCCCAATATACACCATCATGTCCCAAACCAGCGACATGCATTCCAGCGCACCACCACTCCTGCAGACCTCGATACCCAGGGCATGCCTATTACAGACAGCTCAGGGTCTATTATGACCATCCCAGGCCCACCATAGCCAGCCTTGCAGCGTCTCGCAGCCACCAGTCCTGCACAATCACCTCGCCAGCCCTACCGCCAGCGCCTCATGATCCACTGTTTTAAAGAACTGATGCCCTGCCAGCTGAAACCTTTAGCCTCATCCCCAGGCCCAGGTGACAGAATAAGCACCTACTTGCTGAACTGCCGTTTGCGGCATTGTCGATGCAGCGTCTTCGATAAGGCGAGGCTTGCGAAATGTGCCGGAAGGAACCTGTGGTCCTTGCTATCGTATTCCCGGTTCAGTGGCGTTGCTGGCCGTTTTCCTTCAGGATTGAAGATCTGCATATTTACTTACCTAGTTTATAGCCCCCAAGTCGAACAGGCGCTCGAGACGCGCGGCCAGCAGAAATGGCGGCTGGTGGAAAGAACGGCAGGCGGGGGGTTTAAAACCCGAGTTGAATCCTCGAGGATGAAAGACGTCGTCATGGCTGGTTGTTTCTCCGCGGGTTGAGTACTATATGCTGTAGCTGTGTGTGAATTAGGTTGCATGTCTGTTAGGTCGCACCCGTCGACGCAGCCGTCGAGGGCCTCACCGAACTAACAGCATGAAGAAAAGGGCTTGGACAGCAGTGCCCGCAGTGCATGCATGGCGCAGTATGTTGGCACTTGGCAGTCTCGCAGTTCGCTGCGATGAGGCGGCTCTGTTAGCTGTAGGCCTCCCTGCAAGAGAATATATCCTACCAATCATCATCCAAGTCAGTCATTTGTGGCACTCAAATGCTTGGGAAGAATCCAAGTAGGTAATCAGGGACATCCAAGTGACAGAGAAATCCAAGTACTGTTTTTTTTTTAGCTCGGCACAGGTCAGGATTCGAGGCCCTCAGATGAAGTCGGTGATCGAGGCGGCGGCTCTGGAGGCTTGCAAGGGACTGTATGCCCATGCAGTTGACGGTAAACCGAGCTTTCGTCCTTGGGTATTTGCTGTTCTTTTAGCATCGCTCCAGTCGCAGCAGATGATGCTCGAGGCCCCTGGATGAACTCGATGGTCAAAAACAAGGAAAGAGACAACAAACTGCATCACGCAATGTGTAACGGGGAAGCTTTTGCATAACCTTCGCATTGAACCAACAACAGAGAACCTAGCATACACGGCCCTTCACCAGGCCACTTGCCCCCCATACGACCGCTCTATGCTGATGGCGAAACGCCAAGATAAATACCAACAAAAAAATTACATTTGTTTTGTTCCTGTGCACGAGATGACGAGTTTTCCATTCTGCGCCGTGCTGCTGCGTCGACAATCACCCCCTGGATCATGGCAGCTAGAGTTCACCATGATAGATATTGACAATTCGGATTTTCGTTTGAACAAGTTTTTGGCAGGAGAAGGGTGTGCTAGGGAGCCGCACTATTTGTCATTGAGGAGGAGTCCCTTCTGAGGTCTGTGTGTGGTGTTTACTGCTTAACAGCTGACATCCAAAGTAGCCTTCGAGTTCATGAGCAGTGCGACGATCAAGCCGTAAAGACCTGGTTCCACTTGTTAGTTGATCTGTCCTGAAAGCATGCTTGCAGGATTGATGCAGAACTCACCCAAGACTTCAGCGAAAATGAGAATCAGAATCATGCCGACGAAGAGACGTGGTTGTTGTGCAGATCCACGGACACCAGCATCACCAACAATGCCAATAGCAAAGCCTGCAGCCAAACCAGCCAAGCCGACACTGAGACCAGCGCCCAGCTGGATGAAACCAGTGTACAGAGCAAGCTCCTGCTTCAGACCATCCGAAATCAAGACAGACACGACCAAGCCGTAAATACCAATGATACCAGCCATAATGACGGGAACAATGTCTACACTTTCATCAGCCCTGTACACAACTGCCTGGATATACGGTCCACATACTCTTGACGATCAAATCAGGTCGGAGGACACCCATGGCGGAGATACCAACACCGGACTTGGCAGTACCGTACGCAGCACCGAAGCAGGTGAAGACGATGGCGGAGGTGCAACCCATCGCTCCGAAGAAGGGCTATCAAGCTGTCAGAACATTATCCAGACACAACCTCCATATACAAGCACTCGTTCTCCGACTTGCGACGATTTAGGCCACATCTAGGCATGGGGGATGGAGCTCGTGGCGGAGCTTGGCATAGGAATACTAACCGCGTACACGGGGCTAGCACAACACCGTCAGCATTTCTTGATCTGCAGATTGATAACGAGGAAGCTTCTGTGAGCTCCACAGAGAGTAGATTGCCACTCGTCCTACTGAGGCGGAGCTGGTTTGGGAAGAGCTTTTCGGGCACTCACCAAAGATCGGAAGACATGGTGTCGGCGGGTGGGAAGTAACTTTGATTTGGGGTTTTTGAGTTGATGAGCTTGTATCAGCCGACAGCGCGTATATGTAGGCGGGTGATGGATGGCGTTGAGCTGGAGACCTTGATGCTGTTGACGGTGACGATTTCGAGGAGTCGGTCTCTCCAAGCGCGGCTACATTATGTAAGCCAGGCTAGCGCTGCATGGCTGCCTGGACCAGAGTCTGCTGCGCCAAGGCATCCACAAATTTTTGAATGTCAAATTCGAGAAATTCCAGTCGGCACCGCAAGCCCGTCCATCACCACTCCAGCGATAAATTCGAAAAGAGCATCAGGGCGAGCCAACGCAAGGAACCCTGCTGTAGCCATCAATAAACTCTCGTCCCTCTTCCGCACCTCCCAAAGACAGTACGTTTACTCCCCCGCAAACACTGTCCTCCAGCTCGGCGCATCGCACGTCCGGACTAACATTTCATCCTCACAGATCCTCTCTGCACCAAATACCTCCAAAATGGCCGAAGAACAAAACCAGTCTGCCGGTTCGTCTCCCACGCCTTGCGCATCGCCTTGCATCTCACTAACATCATCTCCTCCAGCCTGGCCTGTCGCCGATGCCGCCCTCACGCAGGAAATCCTCGACCTCGTGCAGCAAGCCTCCCACTACCGCCAGCTGAAGAAGGGTGCCAACGAAGCCACCAAGACGCTCAACCGCGGAATCTCCGAGATCATCATCCTCGCCGCCGACACTGCGCCTTTGGCCATTCTGCTCCACTTGCCTCTGTTGTGCGAGGACAAGAACGTGCCGTATGTCTACGTGCCCAGCAAGACAGCTCTGGGTCGTGCTTGCGGTGTGAGCAGGGCTGTTATCTCGGCCAGTATCACTACCAACGAGGCTTCTGAGTTGATGAACCAGATTCGGGGTCTCAAGGACAAGGTCGAGAGACTTATGATCTAAGTTTGGAGGGTCGTATGCGAAGGATCGTTCGGGAAGCATGGATTCGTGGTTTGGGCTACCTGAGCCGGCTGAATGCTGAATACAGCTATGATGCCATGAGCGATACATGAATACCCATTATCTGCGTCCTTTCTGATGCGCTGTTTTGTGGCAAATGCCAGTTTGCGGATGTTTTATGCGCAAAAGGGTCATCGGATCTCGAGCCCTTGGTATCAAGCAAATATTCAACCAAATACGGTCTGATTTCACAGCATCTATTGGTCCTGTCTAGCAATCGTTATCGTTTTGCTACCCATTGCAAGCTGTTCATCGCGACCTGACTCGAACGTGAAGCAGGCGCATAAGCCATATCATTATGAGAATAGAAGCATGCCCTGCTGCACAACACACAAATTCCCGAGTACTTCGATCTGATCACCAGCCCCGGTCCAAACCTTCAAAGCCCCAACTCCATGTCTTCAGGTAATTAATACCATCATCGGTATTGAATCAGGTTCTAACGCACCCCCGTTCCGTGACTGTGGACTCGTGGCTCGGCTTATCACATTTTCAGCATCCGAGATTTCTCGCCCAACTTAAACCGCACCTCACTCTCACATCTTCACCATCAACGCGACTTCTGAAAGAGCCCGCTTGAGCCTGTGAAACGTCAAGATTACCTGCTGCTACTGTGACTCAAGTAGAGAGCAGCGCGTATAGACACGAGTTGGTCCGAATTCGAGCGGTCCTCGTTTTTCGCACACAAAGATTTGCGCTTTCATCAAATCACGTGCGACCTACCTCAATTCAACCTCACGAGCCACACCTCTCTCCACGCCCCTAACGAAGTGCCCTTAACTCCTTGGTCCCCGCAGTACCCATCCGGGCCCTCAAATCGATCATATCCATCTCCAGAAACCGCCAGAAAACTCCAAGCAAAGCCATCGTCATGGGCAAACACGCAACCAACGGCCACCGCACCCGCGACGATTCCAAGAAAGACCTCTCTGCATCCAATTCCAAGAAAGCTCCAAAGAAAGCCGCCCCCAAGCCCTCCCTTCCGAAGCCCGTCGCTGCTCCTAAGACACCCAGTGCGCAGCAACTCATCCCTCTCGACCTCCAACAACTCCTTCTCAACATCTTCAAAGACTCCTTCCCCACCACCATTCAGTCTGATACTTTGACACCGCTGCTGCAAGAAGTCAAAGCAGCGCTGTATGCCAGAGATTTTGAGAAAGCGTTTGGGAAGAGGGAGTGGTTGGAGGCTTATGCAGTGAGGTGGAGCCCGAGTCGCGCGTTGGGGTATGGGGAGGTTTTGGCAGGACTGAAGGAGGAGTTGGAGGGGTTACTGAGTGGTGGTGGTGAAGAGAAGGAGGGGAGATGGAGCGGGAAGGTGGTTTGCTTTGGAGGAGGGGCGGCGGAGATTGTGGCGTTGTGCGGGTTTGTGAGATTTTTGCTTGATGAGGGCTCGATGTTGAGGAGGCCGGTTGAAAAGGCGCCTGCGAGTCTGGAGGAGATGGCGCAGAAGCTGCAGGATGCTTCGATCATGGAGGTGCCGGCTTCTGATGCTGCGACTGCTGAGGCTACGGCTACCGAGCACCCAGCGCCTGTGAAGCTGGATGGTACGGCTCCTGAGCACTCATCGCCGGTGAAGCTGGACGTGACGCTCGTGGACTCTGCTGCTTGGGGAGCGTTGACTTCGACGCTTCACAGCGGCATCTTGTCGCCGCCACCAGTGTCCAAGTATGCGAAAGTGTCATCCCTGGCGCTCATTCCATCAGACTCCCTGAAGCACGAGTTCGTCGAAGCTGACGTGCTTTCGATGTCTTCATCGTCACTCAAGTCAATGATTGGGGAGAAGCCATGCTTGCTCACGCTTCTCTTCACATTGAACGAACTCTACACATCTTCAATCGCCAAGACTACAGCCTTCCTACTCAACTTGACAGAGATCGCAGTCAAAGACACTTTGCTGCTGGTCGTAGACAGTCCAGGTAGCTACTCCGAAGCAGCTGTGGGCAAAGGGGAGGAAGGGAAGGAGAGGAAGAAGTATCCCATGGCATGGTTGATGGATCACGCCTTACTGAAGGGCATGGGGCTGCAGGGGAAAGAGACAGGGAAGTGGGAGAAGGTGAAGGAGGAGGAGAGTAGATGGTTCAGGCTTGGGGACAAGCTGAAGTATCCGGTAAAGCTCGAGGACATGCGCTTTCAGCTCCACCTATATCGCCGACTCTGAGTCTGCGAGGGCGACGAAGAGCTCGCCGTCTGTAGGTAGGCAAGGCTGAGGCTATTCGCAAGCCTCGCTGCCGCAAAATGACAGCAAATAAGCGAATCGCGAACCGGCGCCTAGCGCGCTCGCCTCCTATTGTGACCATTGTCGCTTGTTGTTGGTGTGAACAATAGCCATTGTGCCCTGCAATACTTAATCTCTTCTCGACTTCTGCTCCTTGACTTTTTTTTCTTCTTCTTCACACATCGAAAGTCTGATCTGAATCTGCTCTGCACCTTCAAATCCATCCTCACTTTCAACTCCACAAACTTCAAACCACTTCAACCTCAAACCCCTTCTTCACCCCCCTCAAACTTCACCATGTCTTCCTCGACTTCGGTTTCCGGTGCTGCCAGCGCTGAGCGCGCCCCCGCCACCGCCACCACTCCCTCGGCTCTCAAGACTCCTTCCCCCTCCGTCTCCCCCGCTGCTCGCGCCAACCGCGCCGAGCCCGCCACCGCCGCTCCTCCCACCACTGCAGCTCCCACCACCGCTCCCTCTCCCTCCGTCTCCAGCGCCGAGCTCGCCACCACCGCAGCTCCCACCCGCAAGCGCGCCCGCGGTGCCGTCGCCGGCGACGAGCCCGCCGCCAAGAAGGTTCGTCGCGCCCTGGCCGACACCACCACCAACCCCACCACCAAGCCGACCAAGCCCACCGAGCCGGTGACCAACCCCCACGCCTACGAAGAAGCTTGCCGTGCCGCCGGCTTCCCCGTCTGCCCTGCCCGCACCGTCGTCGTCCCCTTCGCCAACAAGCGCGACGCCCGCAAGGTCCTCCGCGAGCTCTGGGGTGAGCCCATCCGCACCGTCCGAGACAAAGTGCGCATCGAGCACGTCTCCGGTGCCGGCGTCGTCGTCGCCGTCACCCCTCCAAGGCCGACAAGTGAGCGCTCGTCCTTGCAGTGGAGCGGTGCAGTCCGGGTGGCTTGGGGGCCCTGTACCCTTGCTAGCCTCGGTGCCGGCTCCACTGGGGACTGTACGACTCTGCGATGATTATGGATGTCCCGGCAGTGGAGCGGTGCAGTCCGGGTAGCTTGGGGGCCCTGTACCCTTGCTAGCCTCGGTGCCGGCTCTGCTGGGGACGGTGGAACTATGCGATGATGGATGAATGGTTTGGGGCCTGTGTTTCCTTGGCGTTGTGGATGGATGGGTGGCATGGGATGGGATGGGATGGATGTATGGTGTTTGCGTGCTTATTGCTTGTCTTCTGCGCGCTCGCTTCGGATGAAGCTGTAGATAGCTTCAATGGACAGCTGTCTCTTTCTTCACATACCTCTTCTTGCCTGCTTGTGATCTTGAATCTTGATACCCGTGAATGATATGACTTGTGAAGTTCATGCGACAGCCGCCCTTTGGATATATGAAAACCCAGTCTTCGAGACCTCGCCGGCTGTCTGGCTCGAACCATGGACCCCTGCGGTATATGAAGGACACGATGCTGCACACGGAACCGCTGTACCGCGGAAGGCGATTCAGTAGATTATTGATGAAAGAATACAGATCAAGCTTGATCAATAAGGCCCAAGGCCATGGTGACAGTTTCGCGTCATTGGGACGGTTCAAAAGGAGTGTCTGAAGGTCGAAATCATCCAAGTATGATGGGAATGACTAGACAGCAGAAAGCTCTAACTAGAACCGGGCACAGCGCAATCAATAATCATGATAGAACCGATCCCAAAGCGCGCGCTTGTAGCCGTGAAAGAATAGACCAATAGACTCCATATGAAGTAAAACATCGGATGGACCGTCGTGAATTTATGGTGGGATAGGTCGAATTCAAGGGGTAGCTCGTGTCATATCCGATCCTCGGGCTGAGCACCCGCGTTCAAAGTTATCCAACACTTATTGAGCATATCCCCGGAATCAGGGCAGTCTTGATCATCATTCGAGTAATTCAAATTACTTGGAATAATCCCAAATACTTGAGACAGTCACAGTCACTTGAAATACTCACATTCACTTGGAATACTCATAGTCAATTGGGATCATCCTCGTCCCCTGAGACAGTCTCAATAACTTGGAATACTCCAGGTCATGTGGGACCATCCTGATGACCTGGGAGAGCCCTTTTCATCCGGGAGGGCTCCAGTTACTCGGGAGCTCTAATTGCTTAACTGAAGAGTCTCAGCCATCCGGAAGAGCTTCGGGCCACTGACACCGCCATGGCTAAGTTCACCAATACCAAAACCGCTCCCACTGTCAAAGGCGCAGCTCGCGCCAACAATCCAAGCCCGAGTCTTCCATCGTCTGTCTCGCCCAAATTCGTCTCGCCGCTCGTCTCCTTTCCCGCAAGTGATCAGATAGAAAACGCCATTCAGTTGAAAGATCTCCACTTTTTTGATGAGTTTGAGGGAATTCTGAGGGCTTGCCGTGATACGGAGTAGTTGTGAGACTTTTGTGAACCCGGAAGCATCACAGTCACTTCGGAGCATACTTATATCTTGGGGGGATCTTGATTACTGGGCGATTAGTTGATCACTTGGGGACACTCCGGTCACCTGAAGACACTACGGTCACTTGAAGATTCTCTAACGACGTGTACAAACTTCATGAGGTAGCTGGTCACACGGAGAAATGCAGGGCTGGAAGTAGTTTAAATAGTCCAGTTTGGACCTCAAACTGAAACTGGCAGTTCAGTTCAATTTGAAGCTCAAACTGGCAATTCAGTCCGGACGGATGGCATTTTGAGAAAAAATTAACCAAAATAGGGATTTTTATTTTTAATTAAATCCATTAAGAAATAATACGGGTTTTAATGTAAACCAAAATTAATAAAGCCATAATATAATTTATATGAAAATTAAAATATATATTGTTAATATTATCAAAGAATATGGACGTAGCTCGAATAAGTCCGCATAATTGCATGATTTTTGGGTTTTAGCCCTTCTTCTACGAATTAAGTTTTTTCCGGTCTATTCTTTTCGGAATATAGTTTTCTATAATCTTTTTATAGATTATGTCTAAACTTTGGAAAAATAACAACATTTCCGTCAAAAACACTATCAAATACCACCAAACTGCAGTTTGGCAATCCAGTTTAAACTTTAAACTGAAACTGGCAGTTTAGTCCAAGGGTTAAACCGTTTAACTAAACTGTAGTTTGAAGCTGCAGTTCCTTACAAACCGTGAACTACTGCCAGCCCTGTGAGAAAGAACAGGGAGGAATTCTTGAAGTTTTGTATTTCCTGGGACACAGCCAGCAGTAGCTTGGAGCTTAGCTCTAATCTCAAGCCCTTGCGTTACCTGAAGCTATTCACAGCCAGCAGAAGGACTCAACGCAAGAGCAATACTGACGCGCAGGCTCAGCGATCTACAAGTGGTTTTTTTCATAGAAACAAGGCAAGTCGGTAGGGGAGATGTGTGGAGGGGTGTCAGGGAGAGGAGGATAGAGCACGCTGCGTAGCAGGGCATGGGGAAAGGGGGGAGACGAGGAGACGAGGAGAGGAGAAGAGTAAAGGAGGTAATCTGGAGCCGCCGGCAGCGTAGCTGGCAAGACTGCTGCCGCAAAGCTGCGCAGGTCTGCGCTGCGGCTGTCCTTGGTGCGGATTAACGTTGCCCCCTGGTGCGGACTGCAGAGCTGCCCTGCCTACGCTGCCAGCCAGACGGCGAGCGTGCCCCCTGGTGCGGATTAACGCTGCTCCCTGGTGCGGACTGTATATCTGCGCCGCCCACGACGCCAACCTGGCGGTTAGCGTGCTCGCCTCCATTGTCGCTGACCGCCTCAATATCACGAATGGCCGACCGATTGTGCCCTGAGCTTCTTAAGCACATCCTGGGCCCTGCTCCTCCAACTTTTTTCTTCTCCCTCCACCCTCGAAGAATCTTTCTGCAATCTGCTGCAAAGTCACAAGTCTTCGACTACACCTTCGTCTCTCTTGACAACCAACTACTTCACAACCATTGCCAACCATGTCTCCCTACAACGCCATGAAGGTTGCCTCCTCCCGCGCCCCCAAGCGCGCCCTTGAGACCGTCGAGAGCGACGTCCAAGGCCCCGTCTCCAAGAAGTTGCGCGCCGGTCAAGGTAAGTCCCAGACCGTACTCCGCAGTCCCTGAGAAGCTACCGTTGCTAACGAGAAGCCAGCTACCACCACCGCCAAGGCTACCTCTACCACCAACGCCAAGGGCACCTCTGCCAGCGCCGACAAGCTCACTGATCCTGTTGCCAAGTCTGCCGCCAACAAGGCCGTTTCTACCACCCCAACTGCTGCTGCTCCTAGTCCCGCCTTTAATCTCTGGGGCGGTCGTCCGATCCTCCGTGTTCGCGATCGTGGCGTCAAGGTCATGACCGTCAAGGGTCCCTCCACTCCCGTCAACCCTTTCACTAGGTCCGAAGAGCTGGCCGCTGAGAAGGCTGCCGCCATCAAGAAGGCTTCCGAAGACAAGCAGCGTGCCATCGCTGAGAAGAAAGCTGCAGCCGACGCAAAGCGCGCCGCAGCTATCGAGAAGAAAGCCTTGGCCGATGCCGAGAAGCGCCGCACCATGCAGCTCGCCTCGCCGACCACCAAGAAGACCGACACCACCGTTGGCATCAAGAAGCGCGCCCCCCGCGCCCCCAAGGTCGTCAAGCCCGCTGCTCCCAACGTCTTCTGCTCCTCTGCACACTATGATATCAAGAAGATGCCGGGCAAGCCCAAGGTCCCCGCCATGCCTGCCGGTCTCACTGCTCCCCAGCAATTGGCTGCTCGCAACGGCAACGGCAACGCTTATGTCACGCCTATCACCAACTTCGAGCCGATTCGTAAGGGAGCTCCCGGAAGTTCTTACTAATCCCGCATGCAGAACGGCAACGTCCTGGGGCTTGGGTGTACTGACCAAATCGCCCCTCGCCGCCATGGGGCCGTGTCTCGCTGGGGACATTCTCTTCATGGATGGGCGGATCTGAGCGACAGGTCATGGGATGGTTCTTTCTTTCTCGCTCGAACATCTCCTGCGCTGGTGCTTTCAGGTCGCTCTTCTCCTGCTTCGGCAGTTGACTGTGGAGCGATCAGATTGGACTAGCATATAGGTCGATGGTTCATGGATGAGCGATAGGTCATGGGACGGTTTCTCGGTTTTCTTATGCTGGATTTGTTGCTTTTTGCACTTCGTTCCCTCTGGAATGCCTTCTGCCCCTGAATTCAGTGGTGGTTGAGTACACCGGCGGTAGCTAGCAGTTAGGAGAATGATACCCATGCAGTTTCCAGAACTTGACTTTAAACTTCAATGCCATTGTGATGACGTGAATTGTGATTACTCCATACATACCTTGATTCGTAAGTAGAGCTACCTTGCGCCCTTGACTACCATGTCTAATTTGACTTGAAGTACTTGCTTGAAGATTTCTAATTATTTGACCCTCGAGACTGTTGCGTCCATTGGACGTCGCTTGATGACAAATCAGAATTTAGGGTCCTACAATTAAGGTTCAACGATCAGGAGTGAACTGGGATTGTTCAGCGCGAGGAAAACTTCCATTTGGTTCAAGTTCCTCTGCCCATCTCCTTCCTGCCCTCGGCCCATCTCTTCTTTGCATTACACCCCTGGTCATGTTTCCTTTGAAGTCTGCAGGTCCACAAAGTCACTACAGCTTCGAAGGGCATGCCACAGATTCGAGTAAGAAACTGTCTTGCTCATCTTGGCTGTTGAGAGCTTCCGACGTGTCTCCTGTTACCCCTGCTATTTCTGCTACTCTTATTCTTCTTCGACTTTGCGCTCTGAGGCTGTTGGCAATTAGAATATGCTGCAGACGGAAGGGAGCATTCATTAACTTGCCTGGCTTTGACCGCTGCCACCCGCACCGGCTGTCGAAGCCTTGCTGCCGTCCTTTGCAGCATCCTCATCCGATCCGTAAGCCATACGCAGAATTTCCCACATCTCATGCGTGGTCTTAGCGTCTATGAGCAGCTGGAGAGGGCCGTCTGTGATACTGGCGACAATGTGTAATTGTGTTCGAGCGTCAGTGAATTCCCATGTGGCTTTCTGGTCGGCGATAGCCTTTGCGGCAAGCTTTTGGGTGTCATCGACATTGTCAACTGCTTCTAAAGTCTTGCTACCGACATTCGCAACATCCTCCTCTGACTTCCATACGTGGCCGTAGAACTTGCGCAAATCTACCCACATCTCATGGGCGCCCTCGACATACAGAAGTGACTGTTTGGGTCCATCTGCGACATTGGACAAAATGCAGCATTCTGCGCGGCCGTCATTGATTTCGAAGGTCTCCTTCTGCTCGGCGGTAGCGTCTGAGCCGAGCTTCTCGGTGCCATCGACGTAGGAGACGAGCTGGTTGACCCGCAGGATAAGGCTCACCAGCTTCGCCCACATCTTGTAGTCCTCATGGCTTCTTAGCAGGTAGCGCTTGGTCAATCGGGTGGAGTCCGTCTCATGGATGCATGATGACATGGTGGCGTTCGTGAAGGTGATTGAGCCGCGCTCCAACTGCTTGCGAGAGTGTGATGCGCCGTCGATGTGAGGAAGCAGGCCATTTGACACCAGGTTGAGTCTAATCATCTTCGCCCAAATCATGTAGTTGTATTTCTCGGCGCCCCTAAGGTACAAGTGTTTGGGGATCCGGAGGGACGACATGATGGCATCGGTGGAGGTGAGAGTCTATTCTCCAGATCTGGGAGGACGTGCAGCTATGAGCCGCAAGCGGGAGACTGAACTCCAAGTAAGATTGACACCTCAGATTTTCCATAGCCTAAGGTAAGTAGAATACTGACGCCATCTCTCCCCAGCAAAACTCCACTTCTCCATCAGAAAGCTCCGCCGATTTGGACTAGCCCCCAGCTTCACTTACCCCCGAATCACTTGAGCTTCTCCAACTTACCTGTATTCCTCTAAATGATTTGGATTATACACAGTCGAAAAGCCTGTGAGTGTCTGAGAGTGCGGCACGCTAGAACGCGACGGAGTTCGAAATCGTAGACAAGCTGACCCTGAGGCCATATCAAGTGACATGGGTTTGCTCCAACGTTCGTGAAAGATCATCAACGCCGTCAGGCACAGACTTCCACCCAACACCCTCGCAAAGTCTCCCCTTATCAAACCACCTAACCCCTGTCAGAATCTGGCCCGTCACCCATCTCGCAGTAGTAGTATGCAGCGAGCCATCTCCAAAAGGCTCATCCATGCCCTCAATCTGCTCCCCATCAGAGGTCTCAGTCTCTTCCGTCCCAGGAATATTAGACATGCCTTCCGCCAGCGCTTGGAAGACAATAAGCTGGTCGTGCAAATGCTCATCAACCAACCCGCCTGTCCTAAGCTCGGCATCCAGGGCCTTGACGACCTTCTGTGCAACTTCGGCACTAAGAACATCCACAGTTTTCTTTTTGGTCTTGCGATCGTAGAGCCAATCGCACCCAAACCGGAGACCTGTCGATGTGTGTGCCACCAGCATGGTATAAATCCGCGCATAATGCCCGCTATCTTCCACCAGCAGGAAATTCGTCTCCACATCCGGGAACACTTCGTTGATCTCGAAAAGGATTGCCTTTTTCAGCGCTTCTTGCAAAGCTTCAGGAACGACAATAGACACATTGATCTTAACAATTTCCCCACGTTCAGTCGGCCATTCCGGCGCTTTCAGACTCTGTCCCAGCGGCAGCGGCCAGACCTTGAACTCCACACATCCAATTTCTCTACCGCCTTGCGACCAACCTCGCTGCTGCAATTTGCGCTCCACAAAGACGCCGAATCTTTCAAGCGAAGGCAGCAGAACTTGATCGAGATATTCGAAAGAAAGCGAGAAGCTGACGTTCGTACCTCCTTGGATGACAACTGTCAAAGGGGTTCCGTGGTCATCTGAGGCGAATAGTAAGAAGGGGAGCAGTGCTTGGAAGACGAGGAGTATGCTGGCTGCTGAATCGGCGTTGATCCGGACATTCCGATCATGTAGCTGGGAAGGAGATAGGGATGCTGCGAATGAGACGGTTTGGCTGCCTACTGAGCAGCCGGTGACGGAGGCTTGTGTGGCTTGTTCGAGGTACTTGATGCTTGCTGTATGCTGTGCTTTGAGACCTGGGAAGCTGCGTCAACAAAATGACGAGATTGAGCGGGAGATGGAAACTGCGAACCTCCGCCTCGTCGATCGCCTCGTCGATTGCCCCGTACGTTCTCTATTCTAATTGGGGTTTTGGTGATTGCTGCGAGGGTTATTGCAACTCTGACAAGCTGGCCCCCTCCTTCCCCAGTTCGGCCATCTAGTGTGATGAATTTTTGATCGTGAGTTGCCATGACTGTGGTCAAGCGTGAAACGGGGATTTCAAGTAGTGTTGTTGTTCGCTTTGAGACGACGGGAAATATGGTGGTGTATCTGAAATGGAGAAGTGTGAAATTGTGAATTGGCATCGAGTTAAGGTTTGGGGGATGTGAGCTAACATTTTGACTCATCCAAGTGAATCAAGGTCGCGACTGCTGCATGGGAAACCACGGGGCTGATATGCGATTATGGGACATCGGTTTGAAACACCTGTACCTTTGCACCGAAAGGATAGGTTGATATGCAATATCAACAATGATTGCTGTGATCCGGGGGGTTGTACGGATAGCATATGGCAGTAGGAGACCCTTGGCCTTTTCGGGAAAATTGGGAATAGATTTTAATTTCTTTGAAAAATATAGAAAATGGCACTGGGTCGCGATTTTGTTGTACAGTACACTGTACTCTGCAAAGGGGGGACCGCGGGCTATATCGGGGTTGGTGACGAAGAAGTCGAAAAGGAGATATACCGAAGCGTAACCCGAGTTTTTGAAATGGCAGACAAGCTAGACCTAATTGAGGACAGTTCCCATCCGCCGAAGCCTTGTCAGGAATTGGATGAAGTTTAAGGAAACAGACTCATCGAATGGAACAATGGAATGGCAGATTCCCTAGGGTAAGCCTGCAAGTTGCATGATACATGCACATCTAATGTGCGGCTTGATGAATGATGATTGCTTCCAAGACTTCTTCAGTTGAAGATGGGTAAGCATGTCGGTGTTTGGGTAATCGCGACAGGTCCGAGGAGCAGTCTGGCCGACTTACTCGTCGCCCCAGTAATTGAGCGCTAGCGTCATTTTCCGAATTGACATTAGTAAATACCATTGTGGCCACTCATAGAGCTTGGAAGGGCATATATCTTTCGTTTCTGCTTTATGCAAACAACTCGATTGGTCTTAAGTCAGTTTAAACTCGAGTGACGCTAGCTCAAAAGAATTTATTAAGGCTCGTAGAAGCTTTTTCATAAAGCTTCGACCAGGTTAGCAGTTACCAGGGGGCAGGAGCTGTCGCCGGTTACGCCGGCTTCCCGACTGGAGCTTTGAAACGTCAGTGCCAAGACGACCCCTCCGCCCCTCGTCACTGCAAAATCTACCACGCCTCACTTTATTTCCCAAGCCTCAACAACTCCATCCCGACTCACCCAAACTCACCATCACACCTCCCATTCCCACCCACCGCTTTCTCAAACACCGCAATCATGGGTTACGGCGAAGTTGACCAGCTGGCTATCAACACCATCCGTCTGTTGGCCGTAAGTTGTGCTTTTGTGCCCCCACGACGTCCGACGAACCCCGCTATCGCTGGAATTCTGCTTCCGGGAGCTTCGAAGACGACAACCACCACGACTGCTTGCTCAAAGCCGCTGAACATCTGCTAATCGAGCTTCATACAGGTCGATGCCACCTTCAAGGCGAACTCGGGTCACCCGGGTGCCCCTATGGGCATGGCACCGGTTGCCCACGTCCTGTTCGACAAGTTCATGAACTTCAACCCCAAGAACCCCAAGTGGATCAACCGCGACCGATTTGTGCTCTCGTAAGTCACCTCAATTCTCAGTTGCTTCATAAAGAACAGCTGGTAGCTAGACCGGGCCCGGACCTCATAGCTTGGGTGACATCAGCTTTCTGCGGGTGGCAATGCTATCTCTGCTATCAATTGGAATCCCTTTCTGTCAAGTTATAATTGAAGGACGAAACTTTGAGCTACGCGACCTGGCTGACACTTTCACCTCAGCAACGGTCACGCTTGTATGCTGCAATATGCTCTTCTCCACCTTTTCGGATATGCCGTCTCCATGGACGACATCAAGAAGTTCAGAGTGAGTTCAGGGAACGAAACCCCTATTGGCTTACATTTTCTGACATTACTTCAAGACCGTTGACAGCATCACTCCTGGTCACCCTGAAGCCCACGACACCCCCGGTATTGAGGTTACCACTGGTCCTCTTGGACAGGGTTTCTCCAACGCCGTTGGTCTTGCCATCGGTCAGGCTCACACTGCCGGTGTATTCAACAAGCCAGGTTTCGATCTGGTCAACAACTACACATACACTTTCCTGGGTGACGGATGTATGATGGAGGGTGTTGCAAGCGAAGCTGCTTCTCTGGCTGGCCACTTGCAGCTTGGTAACTTGATCGCCATCTACGATGACAACAAGATTTCCATCGACGGTAACACCAACTGTGCATTTACCGAGGATGTTCAGAAGCGCTTCGAGGCTTACGGCTGGCACGTTGTCTCGGTCGATGACGGTAACCACGACCTCGAGGCTATTGAGAAGGCTATCAAGGAGTGCCAGGCCGTCAAGGACAAGCCATCTTTGATCAAGTTGGTTACCACTATCGGTTACGGTTCCTTGGCAGAGGGAACTGGCGGTGTTCACGGTTCGGCCTTGAAGAAGGACGACATCGTTCAACTCAAGAAGAAGTTCGGCTTCAACCCCGAGGAGTCGTTCGTCGTCCCCCAGAAGGTTTACGACCTGTACCACAGACATACCGCTGAGGGTGCCGCCAAGGAGGAGGAGTGGAACAAGCTCTTCGAGCAGTACGGCCAGAAGCACCCTGAGGAATACAAGGACTTCAAGATCCGCCTGTCCGGCGACCTCCCTGAGGGCTGGGAGAAGGCTCTGCCCACCTACAGCCCCAGCGACCCCGCTGTTGCCAGCCGAAAGCTTTCCGAGACTGTCCTCCAGAAGATCCACGATGTCGTTCCCGCTCTTGTCGGTGGATCTGCCGATTTGACTGGCTCCAACCTTACCCGATGGAAGGACGCTGTTGACTTCCAGCCCCCTGCCACTGGTCTCGGAGACTGGCACGGTCGTTACATCCGCTACGGTGTCCGTGAGCACGCCATGGGTGCTATCATGAACGGTCTTTCTGCCTACGGCACCATCATTCCATACGGCGGTACTTTCCTCAACTTCGTCTCTTACTCCGCCGGTTCCGTCCGTCTCTCCGCCCTCTCCCAGGTCCGCAACATCTGGGTCGCCACCCACGACTCCATTGGTCTTGGTGAGGACGGTCCTACCCACCAGCCTATCGAGACTCTTGCCCACTTCCGTGCTCTCCCCAACTGCATGGTGTGGCGCCCAGCCGATGGCAACGAGACCAGCGCTGCCTACTACGTTGCCCTGACCTCCAAGCACACCCCCACCATCATGGCTCTCTCCCGCCAAAACCTTCCCCAGCTCGAGAACTCCACCATTGCCAACGCCATCAAGGGAGGTTACGTTGTGCACGAGGACAAGAACGCCCAAATCTCTTTGGTCTCCACCGGTTCCGAGGTCGGCATTTGCGTTGACGCTGTCAAGTACCTGAAGGAGAACCACAACATCGCGGCTCGTGTCGTTTCTATTCCTTGCTTCGAGGTCTTCGATGCCCAGGACAAGGAGTACAGACTCAGCGTGCTGCCCGATGGTATCCCATCTTTGTCCGTTGAGGTTATGTCCACTATGGGCTGGGAGAGGTATACCCACGAGCAGTTCGGTCTTAACCGATTCGGTGCTTCGGGTGCTTACAAGGATGTCTACAAGGCAAGTTATTTCCTGCCACCTTAGCCAGCAAGCGAGTGATTTGTATCATATGCTAACTAGTATTACAGAAGTTCGAGTTCACCCCCGAAGGTATCTCCAAGCGCGCCGTGGCCACTGTCGACTTCTGGAAGGACGTGCCCAACGTCCGCTCGCCCATCAACCGCGCTTTCCAGCAGCTCATCTAGATTTGTTAAAACACCTCGAAATTTGGTAGTTGCGGAGAGATGTTGAAAAGCAGGGGATGGAAGGAGAAGGATAAAGACTCTTTTCGAAATTATTCATGACCTTAGAGCGTACATAGACAGACCAGTGAATGAAGCACTGGAATGAAATGGAGAATTTTCAACGTATCGATACCAATGATCGGGATGGTTGCATTCATCGATGATTGATTCGAGGCACGGAGTAGATGGATGTGTGATTTCAAGCGGACATTGGGTACCCAGCCTGACCCATGCTGAGTTTCGCAACTTTTTGATTGGTGTGACTTTTATGATTACATTATACCCTCCCATATACATTCTTGCTTTTAGCTTTGTAGCTTTTTATTTTCCACTTTCGCGTTTCAAACTTCTCTCGTCGCCTTATGTGCAATTATGCAAGTGGCCGTGGCATCATATTCGACCTCATATCCACACCCCTATCCACATTTATATCCAGATCTAGGGGCATAGATATCTCATCATTCACCCATCACCAGCACCCCCATCCCCCTGCACCACCCCATCTTCCCTCTCCCTCTCCCTCTCCACCACCCAGCGTCTCTGAAACTCCCTTCCCACACTCTCAAGTCTCGCAGTAGCCCTTCTTGCCGCTGGTGCATGTGACGGGCCCGGCGCGATGACTGTAGCGATCAGCAGTGGCGGTACCGGTGCGCCATTATCTCCATCCTCCTCCCTCGTCTCCCCATCTTCCCCTTCGAGATTTTGCGCCGATGCTTGTTCTGCAACTTCCCCGTTGGGAAGAAGCGATGGCGAGGACGGCGGCAGAGGGGACACAGGACGCAGGCTGGAGCGCGTGGTGGAGAGGACCGCTGTGAGGGGGTCTTCGGGGGCGGGAGCGGGGGAGTGGGCGCGGGGGGTTGGGCGGGGGGCGGAGGTTGGGTGAGGGTTGGGGGAGCGTGGTGGGGGGAGGGGAGGCTGGCGTGCTGGCTCTGGGTTGATGAAGGTGTGGGTGAGGATGGGGCCGTTGGCGCGGGTGGTGATGAGGAGGCGGGTGGGGCGGCCGTAGCCGAGGCGGGAGGCGGTTTCGTAGGCGGTTATGGCGGATTGGGAGAGGGTTGCTAGGGCGCGGGGTTGGGAGGGGTTTGGCGAGGATTCGTTGGAGGGTTGGTTGGAGGAGGAGAGGAGGGGGATGCCGGCGCGGTCGGTGAGGTGGAGGGTGAGGGGCGCTGGGTCGGACATTTTTGATGGTGATTTCCCGGGGTTTGATAGTTGGTCGAGGGATGTTTGATGGTGATCGTCCGAAAGGAAAGGGTTTGTCCCGCGGGGGAGAGTTTGCTCGGTCTTTTTTGCTGGAGCAAGATATTGAACAAAGTTGAGAGATTGTCGATCGGCGTGAGTCGCTGGAGTTTCAGCCAGAACGTACAGAAATTCGCCAAAGAAAGGAGGCCAGACGGGGCTATGGAATGGCCAAAGGTGATCGTGTATGGGGAGTACATATATATGTCTGTCGAAATGGTGTGTGTGTATTCGCGGGGAGGAAATTTTCTCGTCTCTACCAAGGTTGAGTATCGTCGTTTCCGGGGGTCATCAAAGATAAGGCATGATGGAGCTGGTTCTGGATGATCAAAGAAAAAAGATAATAGCGGTAATAGTACAGCAGTCTATAGTAGATACAAAGCCAAGGAAAGCCGGTCCAGCATGGTCCCTCGGACGAGATTTCCTCCTCTCCGCTCTCTCCTGATATTCCGAGAAATCCTGAGAGCAGCACGTCGAGGGGGCGGGTGAGAGACAGCGACTTGGTGCGAGATGAGGGGAATCGTTCAGGTTCTTAAGGAGCTCGGGCCAGGCCAGGCTCGGCTACCCGCGCTTAAGACGGGGCGTGCCCGAGCTTGGGGTCACCGTTGGCGTCATTGCAGGGGGCGGGATGCGGCCCTAGCGCTGATGCGGTTAGAGCGCGGCTCCGGCGCTGATTGTCCGATGTGGCCTTAACGGCGAGCTGCGCGACTGGAACGAAGTGTTGAGTTGCATTTGATGAACCGAATTGTCGACCGATTGAACTTCGAGATCTTATTGTTGAGGGACTGCATACGGCTTTTGACTTCTACTCCTTTCACTGAGATCTTCGTTTGAACTGAGAGGATGGCGGACGAGGAGAAGGCCAAAGCTGAGAAGCTTGCAGCGGCCAAGAAACGCGTATGTTTGCTTGCTGCGTTTGCAATGTTGGATGCCATTGAGTGACGATACAGGAGGCTAACACGTATGCTAGGTCGAGCAATTGAAGAAGCAAAAGGCCAAGCAAGGCGCCAAAAAGGAGGACAAGAAGGAGAAAAAGGCCGAGCCAGCACCCGAAAGCCCCAAACCCGACGACAAACCGACGGAGGAAGAGGCAGAAGCCACACCACAGGATGAAACCACCAAGGACGAGGAACCTAAAGCTTCGGAAGGTGCTCCAACAGAGGCAGCAGATCCCCCATCATCGACAGCTCAATCGAAGACACGATCACTCTCTTTCCGACAAGCCTCTATCTCGAGTCCCGGCCCATCCGCCGCAGGTCTGAAGTTGCCTGCCGAAGGCGAAACAGGCCCTGATATCTACCGCAAGCAGGCAGCGCGCATCGACGAACTTGAACGGGAGAACAAACGCCTTGCCAAGGAAGCCACAGACAACGAGAAGCGATGGAAGAAGGCCGAGGAAGAGCTAGACGACCTGCGAGATCCCGAGACCGAGTCTAAGCCTTCCACATCATCATCAGGTGCTGGCGGAAATTCCGAAGAAATAGAGAAGCTAGTACGTACATCTATATCCACCTCAACTCCTATTTCCCTCCCCTCGGGGCCTCAGGGGGTGTAGCAATTGCCCACTAACAATCTCCTAGAAATCCGAAATCGCGGCTCTCACACGACAAAATGCCCAACTCCAAGCCCAATACGCCCGCCCCGCCCGCCACGGCTCCTCGCCCTCCATATCGCAACCACCCCCCTCATCCGAGCTCTCCGCTCAGCTCGCCTCCAAATCCGCTACCATCGAGTCCATGGAACTGGAACTATCCTCTCTCCGCGCCGCACTCGAACGGACCGCTTCCGGCTCCTCTCTTGAAAAAGAGCAAATCGAATCCCTTGCCCAAAAGCTCCAACGCTCTGAGAAAACAGCCACACAGGCACAACAGGAGCTTGGGGACTTGAAAAAGAACTTGGAAAGGACGACTGAGAAAGCTGTTAAGGAATCGAGCAGTAGGACGAGTGCGGAGACGAGGGTGAAGACGTTGGAAAGGGAGGCTGAGGAGGCGCGAGGCAGCATCAGCGAATTGCAGAAAAAGGTTGACGGCTTGGAGAAGAAAGTCACTACTTTGACTACACTGCACAAGGAGCATGATTCACGCTCTCAGGCGCAGAAAAAAGCTCTAGAGGCGGCGCAGAAAGAATCTTCGGATCTAAGACTTAAGATTGGTAGTCTGGAAAACGAAAATTCGAGACTGAAAGAGGCGGCGGAGAGGGCGCGGAAGGCGGCTGTGGATGGCGATGCGGCCGGGGTGGAAGAGCTGGAAGATGAAGAGCGCATGCGCTTGGAGAAGAAAGTACGTGATTTGGAGAGTGAGGTCTTCGAGTTGAAGAGCGGTGTGTGGAGGGAGAGGAGGATGGAGATTGATGAGGCGACGAGTCCAGGCGGCAGGTTTACGGACGTGGATCTGAGCGATAGGAGGAAGAGCGGAGGCGCGATGTTGCAGGGTGGCGCGCAGAGAGGCCATGCTGGAGGAATTGGCGAGTTTTTCGCCAGTGGGATTAACGCTTTTACGAGTAGTGTGACGGGTGCGAGTGCGTCAGGGGTTACATATGGGGAGAAAGATGAGTTGTTGCTCGAGGATGATGAGATGGAGTTTGATGAGGAGGCGTTTAGGGCGGCGCAGGAGGAGGAGGCGAGGAAGAGAATCGAGCGCGTGAAGGAGGTTAAGAGGGGCTTGAAGAATTGGGAGAGCTGGAGGCTGGATTTGGTGGAGCAGAGGAGGGGGGGTGGGGAGGGGGCGGGGGAGATCTTTGAGGTTTGAGGCGTGATGTGCTTGGGTGGGATTTGAAAGTGAGGGATGGATGGTAGATTTGTTGTAGGATGCAATGGAATTTGATTGTCATCTCACAGTTCGGGAACGTCTAGCGTACCTAGGTATCTTCGCTCTCGGAAAGCCGAAGACTTTGGTTCTATGAGTGAGCTGTTGACTTCAGAAAGGGAAAAAAAAGAGGGGAAAAGGTGAAAAAAAATATTCAAAAGCAAAGGATGAAAAAGCCCTCGCAAGAATACAAAAAGTCGAACAGATGGTCAAGTGCTGTTTTTGGGACTTACCACTTGACCAACACACCTTTCAAAGTGGATGGCACGATATTATACACTTTTATTTATGTGGGTACGTACCGAGCACCTCGCCACGTGCTTGCCACGTGCTTCCTCAGTCTGGTCTGACTGTCTGGAATAGGGGAACTTCGTTTTCATTTGTTCAAAGACGACTGAGTAAGGAACTGTTGCCGGTCAAGTTCTCAACACAGGTTTACTTCGACGGACCGAAGAATCCGCGGACCTTATCCATCTCTAGAAGCTCCGGTAAAATTTGAGGGATTGAGAACGAACTATACGGTGGTCTGCCAATTTTCCCCCAAGAGACCTACGAACTCGGAGGAACCTATGAAAGTGTTGATACAGATCGGTCGGAAAACACACAGGGAGCACTACAAGTCCTACGCACGCCGCAAATGGTACCACGAACAGCCTCCAAACCAGCAGAAGCACAAGCGTACGCGCCGCCCGAAAATTACAGATATCTGGCAGGACAGACACTGTCGAGCTGCTGAGAAGAAATGCGCTCACCAGTAGGGATGTCGAGCACCCTGGCCAAAAGTAAAACCATTAAATTCCCTAGATAGAAACTCAACTCTGTGAGAATCTCCAGACCTCGAGTAAGATCGAGATCATCGTCTGCGCGAACAGGACCAGATTCGCTTGTTTGCCATGTCTCAACACTATTCCCCCCAAACCACCTGTATGTCTTTGTCTCACTGGTAGTTGGCGATTCTGAGCATGCAATGCTCATCGCCATATACGAAATAGAAACTGGAACGTACCTAGGAGGACGGTCTTGAACCAATCAACCATAGGTATTGGTCAGAGTGGAAGCTTCTAGTACGAGTTCACTAGAAAGGACGTCATCGAGACATCGTGTTCCGAAGGGTGAGTTCGGTCCGCACCATTCTGTGATCCGACAAGAGAACTTCTGATATTCTCCAGAGAAATTGTGGTCTATTTCTTGGGATGTATTGATGGTCTGGAGGATCAGGGGCCCAACCCGTGTGAAAACTTCGTAAAGACGCCTTGTTGGGCCATGGCTCGTGTCGACAGTCTCTCCTGTTTCAACTGGTACTTCTCCGTCCATGGCGATGAAACGGGTGAAAGTGGACAATGTGACTTTTGAAAAGCTTCCTCGAAGATACACAAAAAAAAGGTTGAAGAATCACAGAAGACAGTTGAGCGAGTCTAATGTATTAGGCAGCCTTGTCAATGACTCACTTACCTATCCCATACCCTGTTTCTGTCGCAGGAGTCTGCCCCGCGCTCGCATTGTCGTGGCTGTGAAAAATCGTCGAATGGAAAAGCGAGATTTAACGCCGGGCGCTGCGCTCGCGAGGCGTGGTGAATCAATGAGATACCTCGTGGCCAACATCGCCCCAGTGCTGCATCCATTACTCCGTCCCTTGCATTTCTAAGGTACTACTCGTCCCCCACAGCCGTCCGCAGTCATCGGCAGTCCACACACGCCACCTTCCTTCCAATATCTCGTCAGACAGTATCGGCTACTAAGTATGTTCAGAGTTCCAATAACGCCCCGTAAATAGCGTGATACGTGTTCTCGATCCATGTCGCTCGCCCTGCCTAATAGGTAGCCAGTAAATCATCTTGCCAAGGCCAAGCGACCTCCTGTATGAGTCCGGAATCCTTTCATGCTGCCCATCATTCTTTCCATTCTTCCCATTCTTTCCGAACAACCACACACGTTAGACACATGCGAACCCACCAACACAGGAGGAGTACATCGTAGCCTCGAACAAAATTCTTGATTTACGCTGCAATCGACCTCAGTCACCTTTATTTCCTGAAGTGTTCCATGTTCAGTTTCATCCGATATATTGTTATGGCGATGAAGGGAGACAAGCCAGAAGAGAACTCTGCCAGACCGACCATGCTCGAGCCGAAGAATGGACCAGCACAACGCCTCTACAAGTCCACCCTGGAAATCTTCCCCCTAATTGTCGATACCATCACCCAACCCGACGCCCATCAGACTCTACGAGATGAGTGCTTCAAGTTTGATTTGTGGAACTCCGGCTTGCAAACATCCTCCGGGGTTCTTGATGATCTTCTCTCTGATGATTTGGAAACGCGAGGTCTTACCCTGGATGCTATGGTTGGCTGGTTGAAACAGCTGCTCAAAAGTAAGCTTTTAGTCCTCTTTCCACAGCACTTTATCAGTAGCTAACATCTCGTAGTCCCTACAGTTTGCCCGAAATACGATTGGTCGCCAATCTCTCGACAGGTGGCAGACCTTCGAGATGTGACTGATGAAATCGACGAGATTGCGAGCGCTGCCATCGCAGAGTCAAGACGACAAGACGGATTTACCTGGCCTCGAAGATCGCTAGCCGAAAGCGATAACACTTTTGAAGGTGTTGTCCACAATTTGAGTCGCTATACACGATATCTAAACAAACAGATACCGGCACTCGATACCATAGCACGAGACCCCGTCTTCCGCGCCAAGCACACCTCTGTATCATCTTTCCAATCAGGATCATCGCAGCCAAATATCACGCGGGAACAGACCTCGGCCCGGGACTCTCGTCCTATGTCGACGCACTCGGAACACCGGGTGCGACGATCGCCATCGTATTCCTCAGACCGAAGTGTGAAAGTGGCTTCGTAGGGCTGGATAGGATCGAACTTCACTTGCCGTCCCAAGTGGACTTGTTCCCAACCCCGATCGCTGACGAGCTCAAGAACCTCGAGGGCCGTAGAGGTCGAAAACGATCTGAACCTAGGCTCTAGACGCAGATAAGGGCTGTCGTGATGTGATTGAAGAAAAGGAAATCGGGCCACCAGGCGGTTTGAGCTCGTGTTATCCAAGGTCATGGCGAACTGGTAGAGATCACAAGAGTGTTGCGATCTATTGAGACTGGAGGTTTCGGAAGCGGACTCTACTCTCTATGTTTCAAGTTCAATCCCAGCTCAATGTCTGTCGCTACTTTCTTCGCAGCTCGGTATCCCTATTCCATCAACCATCCCCTACTCCGGCACCATGTGACACGATCCAAATCCTCTGCTTTCCACATTTCATTCCTCTCTGGGTAAACATAGGAGAAGTTGTTCTGAGACACTGACGTGATCTCACTTCCATCTCAATGTTTTTTGTTCGCACATCTTGTGTATTTTCCGGCGGAGCTGGGCCCTTGACTGCTCTCATGTCTTGTCGTCACGAATCTCGTGGTTTTAGTAGTTATAGCTATGCGCGTTATCTAAATTGGAATTTGAAGCATAAGTTCCTTGAGGCATTACATGTGTCTGTGGTGTTGTTGCTGCTCTGACGGTTCCATATACTCAAGCCCAGAGGCTGTAAAGGCGCGAGGTGATGGATGCATATCGTGGATGTGATCGACGTGTGTGTCTTCGGTGCCTTCGGCGTTAAATGCCATGTTGTTGTGCATTTCTATGAGCAGAGAGGGCTGTGGCTGGGAGACATTGGCGACGATGGAGGTGTTGAGGTTATCGAGTTCTATTTTCAGCGATTGCCAGTCGGAGAGGTGGACCCATTCGCGGTTGTCAAGGCTCTCAGGGGGAGCCAGAAGAAAGTCCAAGAGAAACTAAGAGGAGAAGTTTCTGCAGGCCAGCCGGCACCAGATTAAACATATCTCAGGCCGTAGTAACAGCCATCGGGCAGTTGAGGCCCGAAGGGCAGCAAGATAGAAGTTCCAGAAAAGATGAGAACTTAGCCGTGAATTTCTCCGTCAAACTGTCAGCATCGGGAATGGACTCCATTCTCTTCAATTCAGACTTCAAAGCTCAGCCACCGCCGAAGGTGTCACGGAGACCTACTGAGGGGGCCAAGAGCCCGAACAAGCAGTAGGTAAAGACTGGATTAGTGAAGCTAATGGGAGAAGGAGAGGTTTGGGAATCTCCTTTGTTTTATAATATATATACCCAGCGCTAACAAAGGCGCTGGCAGACAAAGGAGCGGCAGCCTAAGGCATTAGCCTTCAAACCCCGTAACAGAAAGGTCCCCTGGCTTTCAATATCTTTCACCCTTCTTCGCAGCTCGGTCTCTCTATTCCTGAGATGTTGAATGAGAATACAATGACGCACACATGACACATCACCCCAAAGATAAAGTGCTTGGAGGAGTGTGTCCAGGGGAGTGAAGTGAATGACGTGGTACCTGAAACATCCGACGAACTACTATGAGCAGGCAGCAGGCTTTGACCTGGAAAATTGCGGCTCTGCTTCTGAACGCTAGTTACCGCCCACGTACAAAACCTGTTATTGAATCTGACTTGCCCGCAAGGCTATGCTGCCACCAAAGTCGGACTTTCGAACGCCTTCGGCCTTCCCATGCAGTATCCCGCTGTCGCAGCCACGCTGATGAGGGGTCAGGGATGTGCATGGGTCGAAGATAGGCGCCAAAGAGACTGGAGCCTAGACCATCCTCCTCAGCCTAAGAACGGCAATCTTTGAGGCTCTGGTTATCTTTGTGGCGAGAGCGAGAAATGATATTCACTCTATACTTAGCGGGCTGCATTGAGGCTTCCTTCGGTGTGGCCTCTTTTGTCCACGGGCTTGTATGATGCAGCGGGGCTTCCGTACCTTAATAAGGTAGTACTTTCGATTATATCAGAGTTCACCATGAATTAATTTGCTCGCGAGTTCAAATCTGGTGTTTATAGCTTTTCGGAAGCTAGCAATATCATTCGTAAGTAAAAAGTATGTGTCCAATATACGAAGTAAACTACGGGAATAAGCGGGTTGAGAGGAATGGCTCGGAAACCCGTAATAAGGATTGGTGGAAATAAAAGGCGCCAAGCGACACAGCCAGTTTGCTGCATCTCAAGATCAGCGCTGTAGAACAAAATCCTGCTCTTTTCTTAACTATTTCTCTGAGCTTCTCCTTTTGTACGTGGACCTTGATTGGTGGGACTCTCACTTTTCAGCCGCCGGTCTCGTGTTTTGGGCCTCCGCGAACCCCCCGTCTCCTTTTGACCCCAGAATCAGCCCTCTCGTACAACGCGAAGCACAACGTTCATCATATGTTACGCTGCGCCGTCAAGGGCATACGAAAAGAGAAGCGGCTGAGCGATAAGAGAGTACCGCTGCGCCGCTTTGGCGACTGGCAGAGTAGTACTCACAGGCCTCGCTGCTGTGATACTGATGGGATGAGTGCCCCTACTGGCTTCTTCATTTGTACCAGTACGTCTAGGCTGTTAATTTCGTTTTATCTGCATTTCATTTGAATCCGGCAGTATAGTTTCTTATGTCTGCTTATTACCCGAGTTCTCGTCCCGATTCTTCATTCAGTACATGTTGAGTACCACGGCAGCCCGCAACCTGCAGGCGATTCACACTGCTTCGAGATCTCAGACACAGCATTGGTCTTGAGCCGGATCCTGATGGTCGGTATTCGGGGTGCGACGCCCGGCAAATCAGGTACAGAGCCGCTATCACCTCGTGCTTATCCAGAGCTGCCAGCCTTGAACGGTTCACTTGAGCACTGTGGCGGCTGGAAACTGCTTCCCACTCTTTCAGTCTCTCACTCACACATATTTCTGGCGAGCATGTGCCTCACTTCAACCTACATACCACTAATGTGGAGATATTTTCGTAAGTCGCCTTCTCTGAAGCCCTACTACTTCTGCTCACAATGGATAGAATTCGAAGCTTGGGGCTGTGGAAGAGACGAAAGGCCGAACGAGGCCCCTGAGTCGCGCGCCGTCAATCCTCCTTGGGAAAGACAGGAGCTCATGTGCAACTCGGCCAGGCTGCGGCAAACGCCTTGACCCTACCTGGACTGGCATGTCAGTTGAGCTGTCTTCGCTCCATCGATCTCTCGCGAGCGCTAGCGATTGGGTAGATTACAACGAGCGGACTGGGTCAACTCATATCTCCAACTTGCCAACATGGCTCCCAAAAGACAATCGAAAAGGAGTAACACCTGGGAGGAGAACGGAACACATCACGCCACTCATTCGAAAGATCTTCCGGCGGATAAGTTTCTAAAGGATATTCGAAACGACATCTACCAGAACAGCTACAAGCGTGGGGATCCATCAGCGCAGTTTATCACCAAATGCGAGCTAGAACAAATCTGGACGGCAGAGAGATTTGAAAAGTTTGTCGATATAGTATGCCTCAAGATTGGGCGTTTATCCATCCAGACTGTGAAGCAGAACTTCATAAAAACAATCTCAATCTTGGTCACCATGCACTGGAGCGAGTGGTCTCGCTTTGGCGAAATATACCTCGAAGATCCAGAATCGAATGGCAGTTTCAAAAGGGCTGATCATGCACTTCATCTTCTGGAACTCAAAAGTCTCGAGGAGGATAAATTCCTGGGCAGAGATTGGGCCTGGCACTTCCTACTATACCGACCTCTGTTTCTGCCCATTATTGTCGAGAAAGGCAGTCATGAAATATATGGAAAGCAATGGAGACTGCCGTTCACCAATCCGGAGAGCAAGCTGATAGGCCGGGGCGCCTATGGAGAAGTAACACGGGAGGTTATTGCTAGCAGACAGTACCTCGAGGGGACAACAACAGGCAAATACCTGAATGAAGTAAGTATTCCATGGCGTGTCATAGTCAACAGCTTAGAGAACGAAGTGTCCTCACTTCTCGATGTCGTGTGAAAGGCGACGAGTGTGAAGAGTAGAATTTTGCAAGCTGACCAGCTTCAGGAAGAACTTCAAGTCGCCGTGAAAACTTTTCGGACCCAGTTGAGTGCGCGCAAAGAAGTAAAGAAGCTGGAGACTCTGATATCAAGTTTGTCGAATCATGATCACATCACTACCCACCTGGCTACTATCAAAATCGAGGACAAATTGCATATTCTGTCACCGTTGGCCGATATGGATCTTCAGAAATTGGTGTACAACAAGCACAACAATCTCCGCTATACTTTGGATCACTTGCTCAGCGAACTCTCGAACGTGGCTGGTGCCCTTGATTACCTTCATCATAGCCTTCAGATCCCAGGCCGGAATGTTGTGTGCTTTCACATGGACCTAAAGCTGGACAACATCCTGATATACTTGTCCGGAGATTCTCCCGTAGGAACATGGAAGATATCAGACTTCGGAATCTCAACACTCAAGGACTCCGGAGATCCAGATAGCTCAATCAGCCAGCAGCCAGTCGATCCTGCGAGACTGAGCGCTCCGAGCATTGGCGAAGCTGTACGACATCTTGCCAGCACAACGATGACAGTATCCAAACGCCCACCTGCAGCTTTCCAGGCTCCTGAAGTTGACGAAAAGAGCGAATCGAGAGTGGGCCGCAAAAGCGACATCTGGTCCTTGGGGTGTATATTATTTCAGGTGCTGGCTCTCGGAGTTGGTAAGGTAAAACTAGTCGAGGAGCTCGACTCGAAAAGAGCCAAAGATGCTGATGGCATCAAGGGGTTCAAAAATGACTTCTTCTACCGGCAAACTCCAGGTCAAGGATTTGAAATCAACCCGCATGTCAAAACTTGGTTAGAAACCTGTCCTTCAACGTATACGGGACACGACCACCACATGCTGACGAATATATGTACTCTCATACTCTCGATGCTGAGCATCAATCGAGAGGATAGACCGAGTGCTGGGAAAGTACGCGATATCTTGATGGGTATTCACACGTCTACCGCACCAACTGAGTCTCCTGCCATTAACCAGCAGCCCTTTGCTCGGATTCTGCATGATGGTACACCTAGCACCCCAGCAATCGTGACTGAGTCTCCCAGCCCTACGGATGACATCCCCCATACGCAGCTGGGCAACGAAGTAGCCCCGGATTCCGAACACATACATAGCGAGACTGTTACCAAAGCAAGAACTCCCTCGCTCCCTCGACCTCAACCTCATGGTGAGCGTCGACAAACTGCATCATCCCCGCCATTTGCAAGCGAAAGAATCTCACAGCAGCCATCGACCTCTTCTTCAATGAACCATCAGGTAGCCATTCCGGAACCCAGGAGAGATAATACAGCCGGCGGTACATCGAACAGCCCGCCTCAAACTGAATCATCATCTTCGCCCGAGTCCTCACGCGCTCCATCCGTTATTCATGTGTCTTCGGAAGGCAAAGATTCTTATTCCTTGAAATTCCTACCCAGAGGCGTAATGAACTGCATCATATCTACGTCGCATGACTCACTGGCTTTTGTTGCACCGGGGGACATTCATCTTCACCTCCTCTACGATACTAAGACCCAGCATGCGATTCCGGCCCCCGAAAAATGTCTGTGGGTCTCAGCAAACCTTTCTGGTCAATACCTGTCGGCATTTGCATACAATAGACAGGAGAGAAAACGGGTGTTCAAGCTGTACACGGTACCGAATGATGGCCGATCTCTCGGCTCTGAAGAGATCCCGACTTCAAGTCTCAGCAGATTCCACCTCAACGAAGTGGGGGTATCGTCCAAGGGACATATTATTCTCGAATGCCAGGAAGGTCTTCGAATAGGCCAATTACATGACAAGTTGGATTTGATACAGATGCAAGGAAATTGCATGGAAATTGGGTTTACTGCACATGGGACTTGGGCCTACGCCTGGTACTCATCAGAATGGCAACGCCACCACATTCAGTTTTGGCAGGTTGCAGATATAAGGCGCAGTCAGATTTATCAACACCAAATCATCGAAAGCGAACGCCACGTAAAACCCATCGAGCGACTCCTACCATTCCCGACCTCTCCAAACTGCGTACTATGGAAGCGGCATAACAAGCTTTGCGTCCTCGCACCCTCCGTTTCCTCCTCGCATGTACCTCGTGAGAGGAAATTCTCGGAACTACAAGCTGTCGCCATCTCTCCAGACGAGAAAGCACTTATCGTTATTGAGTCCCAGAGATTAAGCACCCTTTCGGCGCCAGTTTCACTGGTCTCGGTCGTACCCTTGATATTCTCGGCCTCGGGATCGTGTTACATAGACAATAGTCCGACCATCGGCATGAGGTTGAGGGAGAAATTACCGAAAGAGCCGAAGTGCTCTGTCGCTGTGGATATAATGCAGAACGGCGACTTCCTAGTGACAGTCGCGCAATCCAATGGGAAAGTGGAACCAATTGTGGTCAAGGGGCTTAAGAAAGGAGACTTGGTGTTACGGGGTTTGTAGGCTGATGCCTTAGGCAGCCGTCCCTTTGTCGCTAGCGCCTTTATTGGCGCGTAGCCTATATGTTATAAAAAGAAGGAGATTCCTCCCAGACTTCTTCTTCTTTCCTTAGCTTTATAAATCCCTTTACCTACTGCTTTTTCGGGCCCTTGGCTCCCTCAGTTGGTCTCCCTGACACTTTGGGGAGCAGGAAACTCTTTGCCTATTTTCGGCGCTTGATACCCAGCATCCGATCTCGAAGCTAAACTTCTTTAATGTACCTGTCCTCTCGTTCTCTCTGTCTTCTTGTCTTCCTTCGGTACGCCAAAATAAACCAGCTTCCAACCGTAATAATGGTCAGTGGCACGCTTAGCACAACGAAAATCCAGAATTTAGGGCTAATAATGAACCCCTCTTCCTGACTTTGAAAGCTGAACAGGTTCATACCCAGAATCGACTGTTTGATCTCAAGACGAAGCCTGTCAGCCAAGCTTCTACATGGGTATGCAAATACGGGAGAGAGAGAGCACTCACGGCAATGAAACTTGCAGGCAAGTAGATGAGCGTCACCAGTGTAACGACACGCACCGTCGCGGAGTCATCGACCGTGTCTTTGGTTAGAGAGAGCATGTTGTGGTTTATCTCCGTGGATGTGATTTGATTCTGCAGATTTAGTGCCACGGCAAGCATATCCAAGATCCCGCGAATGCGCCTTTCGAGGAGTTCGACACTGGCGATGTGGCCGCGGATCGTGCTTTCGTAGGCACGCAGGGCGTTGGAGAAAGTGGTGGCGTCGGCTTTGCCGTAGTACCCTCTTTCACAGAAATGATCATTGGCGCTGCTGAGAGCGGTGATCGTTTGAAGAGTCGCAAGAAGGCGCGGTGCGAGAGGAAGGACGTCGTTTTCGAGCTTTTTTAGCTGCGCCAGGCAGTCGAAGCCGCAAGCGTAGTCGACCGTGGAGTTGAGCTCCCAGGTCAGTGCCATAACCGCCTGCAGAAAAAGTCAGTCTCTGATCGTACATGCCTTGGCATGAATTCAGATTCTTTACCGGCTTCTCAAATGCATCGCTCAAGCTCTTGAGATACCATCTCCAGTTACTGAGGTACGAGGAGAGAACCAAAAGGTGCATCAGGGGCGTATCTTGCCATTCCGCTCCAGAGCCGCCCGCCCATTTTGATGCTGCTTTGTCAAGTTGCTGTTGTGCGACAGAGTCGGGTTTTGAATGGAGCATAATCCATACACCTCCGTCTCTTTTAGGCACGTAGTGGTGAAATATCCCTATCTGTCTCAGTGTGTAGGACTTTGGATCACCTGGTGAGCTGGCGACCTCCTCGGCGAAAGGCAGGAGGTATTGCAAATCTTGAAATTTTTAGTCGCTTGATCAGAAAAGGATTATATCGTACGCTTGATTCTGTTGGTTCTACTTACTGTATGCGTCGTTTTTCTGGTACTCGACTGTGAGACCGCCGAGCCCAGCCTCAGACCTCCGCAACTTGTCGCCGAAAGAGAAGAGAAGGTCAAGAATGCGAGGAGAGATAGAATGGTGAGTCAAAATCTTTTTCATTGAGTCAGAGTCGATTCTAAGGGGCCGAATCGAGTTTGTTGTGGATATTGAGCTTCCACGCAAAAAATTGTCAGCGAGGTTGATCTTGGACAAAAGCTTGTGATCAGCCACCAGAGGACTTACATGAATCTGGTTTTCAGCGGCTCATTGGAAGTCATGTGGTCGTGTAGAGCTTGAGAATCTGTGCATTTCGATCTGTTCACACCTATAGTTCCTGTGGGGAGAATTGCTACAAGAATCAGTACATTGGAATAAGTTCCATACCGATTAAGCATTACTGGGGCCTTGAAAACTCACAAACATCCAGGATATCAACACTGATGCAGTTTGGATCGCGACAGAATATGAGTGAGTGGAGATTGGAAAGCTGCTGAACATATACATCATAATTCGTATAGGTATTGCCTTCATTCTCCAAATTTGTAGGATATGCTTCCCATCCACGAAAATGTTCGACATCTTCGACAATCACGCATTGCTTCTCGTTCAGGTCAGTCGACATGATGAGATTCGGAGATAATGCAAGTCGACGGGTGAGAGCAATGAGTAGTTGAGAAATTGGAATAGTTTTCATGAACGGTCACAACTTTTATAAACGATGAGAGCTGAAACTGGTCAATCTTCCAATTGCCGCAGCATGAGGCTCAGAGAGCAGAGCCCACAAGCTGATCGATCAACCCTGTCTCAGGCTCACAAGAGCCGCGGTAAGATAACCTCAGGAATGACCCCTACTGTCCAGCAGGCTAGATTCGATTCGTTCATGTCACAGATAATGGATCTCCGTGTTACACTGCAGCCTGCTCAAGAGGGAAAGATCAAGATGGAGGTTGTGTACTTGTGTCCAATGCGGGGGCACTGCAGCTGCTGTTCAGCTCTAAGCCACCACCCCCGGTCGACCTCTCACACCACGCCTAAAACTCAGCCCCGTCCACTGCGGCCAGGTCGCGACGGTCAAAGGATACGATCTTCTACCTCACAATATCCGAATTTGCCGCCGGTACCCTCAGCCTCAGTTGCCCTTAAACTCGCTCGTCTTCCGTTATATCACTAGAAGTTGTTAGAGCCATGATCTTCCTCACGAATCTACTGTAACTTACTCAAGTTCATCCTGAATACAAGAAAATCAGCAATGCAGCAAGGCTTTGTGGTTCATACAAGGAGCGTACCTCTGTGACAGCTCGTGGCGCCTTGAATTCGTACATTCCTCCCACATGCTGTGATATGATTGTTCAGCGCGGTCGAGAGCTTCAAGTTAACGGGTCGCTCACACGAACGGCAATATTGCGTTTGAAAACTTTTCGCAACAGGGCCTCAAGCTTGCTCTGCCTGATATATTTCCCCTGGTCTTCAGGGATGACATTCTTGACGTCGGGCATAGTTGAAGAAGTTTTGGTTTCCAATGTTCTGATTGATTAGGCAGGGAAAGGCAGACTGGAAATGGAGGTCTTGACTGTATTAATACGTCGGCGGCTCCACATAGTTGCTGAAGCTAGGCTGAAGCAGACTGGCCTTTATAGGTCTAGGTTTTACAGCACATGCCATACTTTACAGAAAATCGGATGGTAATGCTGTGCCCCCCGGACTCAATATAATGCGATGCAGGCGGCCTATTTCCCCCTGGAAGCTTTAGGCCCCTACATGGGTTGTGGGACGGTACGAGGGGCTGCAAGGATGTCTTGTCGGACGAATCTCACATATGGTCCTGATCGGTATCTCGGTGAAAGCGCCAGGAAATACCTAATGAGGCGCATTCGCTTTCCGCCGTGCTCGCTGTCTTGAACCGTCGATGTACCTGCGCTGCCACACTCATGCGTGCCGCGCGGGGTGGAAAACCGACTTCCGTTCTAGGAGAAAGCTGAACGGTAGAATTAGAAAGAAGTCTTTTGCCCTGGCGAGCCTTGTGGCTTATCTGATTCGGTGTTTTGCGGTTTCCCGCCGTACATTTTCTTCGTTCTTCCTCCGTTCTGCTTCTTCTCGTTGTCCACTGTCCCAATGGCATGTATCAAGAAGAGCCTCCATCCTCGTCTTGGTGTCCGGCCCCGCCATATATGCTTACTCTGCCGCTGCAGGTAGATTTTTCCAGGGACGAATAGTGGAAATCGCCGGACATGGACAAAACTTTCACTCCTAGTCTCCTGGATCGCGATACCCAATCCGACCGTACCTCAACGAAACCTATCGTTGGAGATCGAGGCATACACCACAATGATATGGATCGAGCGTCAGACTCTCTTGATGGAGAGCCCAGAAATATAAACCCCGGGGCTTCTCGCAAAGTCAAGTATGTTGTGAGCCTCATCATAAAGAAGCAAGCGGCTGCAAGTTGGGAAGCAAGGTGCTGACGAGCTTTTCTACCAACAGGCGGGACTTACAATCGTTCCACATCTTCGTGAGTCTACCTGATCGACAATAAAGGCTTGGACGGAGAGCTAAACTCTACCACAGTTCATCGTACTGAGCGGAGTTATCGGCAGGGGCCTCTTCGAAGACACTGGAGAGATTCTGAGGATTGCTGGGCCAGGAGGCTCGATGCTGGCTATCGCACTTGTTGGCGTGATGGTTATCTGCGTCATGGAAGGACTGGCGGAGATGATTGGGCATTGGCCAATATCAAACGCCATGGTGGAATTTGTCCGGGCATTCGTGGACAAAGACCTTGCAATTTGTGTTGGTGTCGCATATTGGTATGCATGGTCAACAAGCTTTGCAACGCTGATTATTGCTGCTGCCGAGTTTGCTACCTTTTGGGATTGGTCAGATGTCGGGCAGTACGTACTGTTTATTGCTGTCATTCCTGTCATCATCGTCTGCATAAATTGCATGGGGGTCAAGGCAAGTCAAGTCTCCTGGGGCCCTTGGTCTTGATCGGAGCTGATCATAATTAGTGGTACGGGAATTTTGAAGTGGCCGGGGGAGCACTCAAGTTGACGCTCGTGTTTGGATGTTGGCTGCTGATGTGCTGCATCAATGCCGGAGGTGTGTATCACAATACTGTGATTTCTTACACCTCTTGACTAACATATTCTTAGCTGGTGGTTTTGCACCTGTAGGAGCCCAATGTAGGTACTTGCACCCTTACCACTCGTCTTACCAAGCTGAATTGTCTACAGATATCAATGTTGGCTTTGCTCATGATCCTGCCATCTCGTCCAACAACGCAATCGCAGTTCTGTAAAGCCCCTTCGCTCGAATTATTACCAAATAGATTACTGATCATTTGTCACAGGATCGCGATACCAATAATTACTTGGGCATATTGCGGAGTTGAGATAGTCGCTGTCACGGCTCTCGAAGCTCGAAACCCCAAAGAACTCAAATTCCCAGCCCGTTACATCGCCTATATCACAGCTGGCATATATTTCATGCTCGGGACATTCTTTTACCTAAATGTTTGCTGGCAGAATGACGACCTACCCCGATTATCTGGCTCAGCCTATTCGACTAACTCGACTACATGCCAAGGGCCATATACTACTACACAGTCAAGCGCCTCCCCAAGTGCATCCACAAGCGGCTCACCGAGCTCAAGTAATGCCACCAGCCAAAGCATATTGATTATCGCAGTTGGACAAGGACAAGACCAGATGCAGGTGTTGAAATCATTCTTGAACGGCTGCTTGATCATGACGGTTTTGAGTACTGCGAATACTGCTTTGTATGTTGCGTCCAGGACACTTTACGGGCTGACAAGAGAGATTGATCCCACAAGCCCCCATTGGTGGATGAGGTTGCTTTCGAAGCTAAGCACCACGACAGCAAGCAGCCAAACTCCTGGGCGGGCACTTATAGTCAGCGCACTTAGTTTCTGCTGGCTACCCTTCCTTACACTCCAAGGATACACGAGCAACCAAGACGTAAGTGTCCACCTTACAGAAAGCTGGTGTAATACCTCAGATAGAACAGTGCATATTAACAGTCTTTAATAGCTCCAAGAAATTATGAGTGGAATTGCAACAGTCGGTATTGTACTTGTGTGGGCTACCCAATGCCTTGCTTTTATCCGTTATCGATCATGGTAAGACCATATCTTGAATTCTTAATCGCTTAGGGCATTCCGGTCTCTCTTCATCATACTTATAGACTAAGATCCCACTAGGCTTAAGAAGCATCAGGGAGACCTCCGTGGTGACTTCAAGCAATTCGACCACTGGAACCAACCCAACAACGAAGTCCCGTTCAACAGCCTCCTCGCCTATCTGCAACCCGTGCTGGCCTGGATTGGGCTCATCTTCTGTCTCCTCACATGCTTCATCTTCATTACAGCCGGCTGGTGGAACGGTGATGAAACCCGCTCTGGAGTTTTATCGGCTTTCGCAGGCGTATGTCGAAACCTAATCCCAGTACAAGACTTGCGAGCTAACCCGCGTTCTATTGCTTAGCCTGCGATTCTAATCGGATTTTGGCTCGTCCTCAAGTTAATCAATCGCCGAGGCTGGGTCTCCCTCTCCGACGACTGGAAAGACCTTAAAGCGGAACTTGTCACTCTTAACAACGCCATTGACCCGGAAGTCCCCACCATCGAGCTTCAAAACCAGACCCACGGCATACATCTACAACTGCCAGCACGTCTAGAACGGGTCTTCACAGGCTCTGAGCGAGAGCCTGTGGACATGTCGGACCAGCCACAGCAGCATCCAAGTGATCAGACACCGCAAAATCATGCGCCAAATATGAGAAATGGGTATGATCATCCCCACGAGGATAACCAGAACCATGACGGTGATGTATTTGGGACTTCTGTTGGTATCAGCACAGTTGGCCCAGGTAACATGAGAGTGTAGAATACGGGAAGAGCGGGAAGCAGAGAACAAGATGTCAATAATTAGAAGATGGCGTCGGAGTCGAGACATAGAGCTGTGGAGAAACTGAAGGGAGGGAAAGGACAAGGACGAAGAAGCAACAATGTGATATTTTGCTTGATATCCTAAAGGCACCGGAATCTCACCCAATTCTCAAAATTTCGCCTTCAGTTTCCAACCCGTCGCCATGACTCGCGCCACAACAAAGGCCAGTATCGCACCAACGTAGCAAAACCCAACGAACAACATCAAGCCCCAGTAACTTCCCCCATTGCTCGAAATGATTGCCCCTCCTATGGGGATTCCCGTCAAGCCTCCGAACGACACAATGACATAGCAGGTCGCATAATACCTCCCATAATTCTCCGTCTTACACAACTGGCCGATAGCAACAGGTGTCAGAGAGATGTTGCTGCCAGACGAGAAACCAAACAGCAGAGCAAATATCACCAAGCCTGCCGTTGTGCTGCCAGAAGAGAGCCAGATCGCAAAGACCGCGATGACGTTTAAGATGAGTGACAAAATGCTGGCATTGTACCGACCGATGACATCGGCATAGTACCCCGGGAGCCAACGACCAAACACAGACGCCGCGTTGAGAATCGACAAAATCTGGTACGAAAACGTCGTCGAGAAGCCGCTGTGCACAGCATATGAGCTGATATACGCCAACGGAATAAAAAGCGCAAATTCGATGAGAAACACTCCCAGCACAGTCATAGCAAACTTGCGTTCTTTGAGGATGCGGAAATCAGGGCTGGCGACGGCGTTGGGGTCTGGTGGGAGGCGTGAGCGGATCAGGATATTGCCAATGCCGCAGACGACGAGGAGGATGAAGCCCATGATGCGGGTTGCCCAGGGGAAGCCGACGGTGTTGAAGAGATGTTGGAGCATGAGAGGGAAGACGACGCCGCCGACTCCTCCACCTGTCGCTGCTATGCCGGTGGCGAATCCGCGTTTCTCGTAGAACCAGTGGCCGATGGCTGCGAGGGGAGGTGTGAAGAGGAGAGAACTGCCTACTCCTGCAATGACGCCGAAGACGAGGATGAAATGCCAGTAAGCTGTCAGTTATGTTAGCATTGTTCACTGTTGGAAGCAGGGAAGCAGCCTGAAGACATGGAATAGGGCAAGGAGAACCGACAGAGCATCTGGGGCGGATTCTGAATTATTCCCGACTATCTTCACGACTCTTATATGAAAAAGTAGACAAGACTCACCAGTACAAACCCCAATCAAAAACATACTCGCCACGCACATCACACTCCCCGCCAGAATCAGCCATTTCGGGCCATGCTTGTCAAAAACCGGTCCAATATAGATCCCGCAAAAGAAAGCCAAAAATGTGTACAGCGAGAAAATCCATCCAATCTCACTCTCCTTCATCGCCCGAAAAACCATCAGCAATCCATCTCTACAAATCGGAAAGATACAGAACTTACATCATAATCCTTCAACTGATTTGCCGAAATGTATGTCTGGAAGGTTCCCATCGTATTCATAATGCCCAGGCCGGCAATGAGAGAACACCAGCATCCGAACACGACAAGCCATGCTTGCAGCCCGCCTTCGGGATAGGTGTAGGAGTCTCGAGTCAAGGCCGGGTGGAGATTTGAGGGCTCTGCATCTTCATCGGATCTTTGGTGGCGACATTCTTCGATTTTTTCTCTGGAGGATCTGTTCCGGAGAGATACAGCGGGTTCTGGTCTGGAAGACTCGAGGTCTGGAGAAGGCTTCTCAGCAACTTGCTGAGAAGTATGGGAGACGGACTCCCATGGCTGTTCTGTGGGCATGCGATCTTCGAAACGGTCGATGATGGAGTCACACGGCCGGAACTTTTGCTATTTTTCGTGGAACGCTCAACGCTTTGTAACCAAAATTTTCGATTCAAAAATCAAGATAGTGTTACCTGTGAGGTCAATTTAGATAGATGCAGCACGAGAGAGTGCGGGGAAAGGATCACGATATTTACAGACCTGCTGTTGGTTGTTTGTCTCCACATTCCCACGTGGGACCGATTTCGGCCTTTTAGCTAGCGCCGCCACATTTAGTGGACAACCTCGCCCTTATATTGCTCTACATCCGCGCTTTCCAAATACAAAATCAAAGAATTACTGTAAAATAATTGGGCGGTCTTTTGAATGTTAATGGTTTTCTTGATAATTACTCAAAATGTACATCTTCGAAATATGTGGGGAATAATGTGGGGATATCGTGCACTGACCATATCAAACTTCATGTTGCTCCAAAAAATCGACCTCCCTCCGCTCGACTACTATATGTACCTACTTCTGCCCTCAAGCTCCCTCTACACAGTTGCCACTCGCCCTTCAGGCTTCAATCGACTAGTCACAGACTCAATCGTTGCGTCGTGCATGCTGCGCGCCTGCCACCTTTCACGACCTGCCCGAGACCAGCTCTGAGTCCTGGCGTGAATTCGGATTCGCCCAAACGGACTCCATCATCCGGCGACCATCGACTTCACAACTCAAAGAGCAACCTGAGCAGTCGGGCCCGGAGAAGGAGAAACCAGGGCATCAGCCGGGCGCCTTTTGACCCCCTGTGCCGCCGGTTCTGTATGCCAAAGCACTGAGTCTATCCAACTTCTTCACCACCCAAACCAATGCAGACAGAAGCATAAATGTTCGTCCCTTTCACCACATAGTGTGAAGGTGCACTATGCTTGGGATGAAGACTTGGGGGTTAGTTTCTCCTAGAGTAACGAAGCGTCGGTAATGTCTACATCCGTTGTCGATTTCATTTGGTTAACACTGACTATCAATTCTCAGACACTCCCCTTCTCCAATACTTGGCTCACTATTGGGATAACAGACGAGAAGTTAAGAAACCCAGATCTGCCGCCAAGAGTGGTGAACCAGAGACGAGCTGCTCAGCCTATACAACAACAGGTGGCCACTGAAAGCTGCCACCACCGAGAAACTGACATTGGGCACATGGTCTAGTCGAAGGAAACTGAGGGTCGTTGATAACAGAAATTTAGGTACCCTAGGTTCGACGATCTGGACACCTCAAGAACCTCGGAGTCCGTAAGCTTGAGCAAGGGCCTAAAACTCTCCGATAGACGGGCACTTAGTCGCTGACCTTCTTGGATCTGGACAATCTCTCGAACTTTTGTATCAGTTCACAAGTATCTGGTATCAAGTAATTGCTTTCGCCATTTCCGCTTGCCACCATGGTAAGTGAACAGTCGCAACGACTCGGAGGCTTTCAATCGTGATGGGACGCCTAGAGGGATGAAGAACACCTTATCCAACAACCACCACTATGGATCTGCATCATGCATCTCCATTACCCGATCCCACGAAAGTCCAGATGTGAGATAGAAGTTCGAATGGCCACGAGAAATCTGTATTTACATTTCCATATGCACTTTAAGGTTTCAAATCCCACCGCGTGTGACGTCAAGGTGGGGTGTGGCCAACCGGATTCCGGAATCATCAATCAAGAACTCTGTGTGACATGAATCCCAAACACCCTCCCAAACCACCACCTACTTCGATCACAATTCCTCTACAGCTGAACCAATTCCTGCTTCTAGCTCCATTCATCTCGCAGATTCAACTTTCTAGCACCCACCTAAGTCACACGACGAAACACCTTACAGCCAGCCGAAAAGTCTCAACCATGTCCCATCAACCCTCCACCCTCGACAACGTAAAGGACGCGACAGCCTCAGCATTGAACACAGCCGCGACCACTCTCAACGGTACACAGGAAGAGAAGTCAAAGAAGAGCGAGTTTGTTGTTGATGAGCAAGGCCAACCTACCAAGAAGGGATCCTTCAAGGATCAGCTCAATGCCGCTGCCGTAGGAGCCCGGAAAGAGGAGAAGCAGGAAAGCTACTTGCAGAAAGGTATGAACTTTTCAAATACCCACCGCCTGTTCCGCACATCTCTCTAGGTGTCCGAGGCAGGAGCGAGTAGACTGTCAATCATTGGATCTTTGCTAACGCGATTCTTTCCACAGCTGCCAACACAGCTGCGAACTACATCCCCGGCATTACGACCCTACAAAACACTGTATATGGACAATCAGAAGATGAAAGCAAGGCAGATGGGAAGCTGGAGGAGCAGACATCGGATAAAGAGGCGTTGCCGAAGCGAACGGATCATGATGTGCAGATTGAGGAGTTCATAAAGACGCAATATCAGAGCAGTAATGCGTCGGACAACTCCAAGGATATGCCGACTATAGGCGAAGACAAGGGCAAGCCATGAGTCGACGAACGTGAGGGCGATGACTTTGGGGCGCCTGGGATGGTGTGTCTGCTGCTGGCTGGACTGCGGCGAGGAGAAATTGCATTCTAGGGCGTATACGGGAAACAGGGGACAACAGGCATAGGAACATCAGGGACAGGAACAGTGTACGTATTGTTTCGATCACATTCATTATTGCATGGCTATATGGCAAAAGGACGGATCGGCAGGACTTTGTTCTCTCGTCTTTGATTGCTCCATCAAGTGAAGCTGCCTGCTGAACAACGTCTTTTACATCCTAACAGACCGGATACAAATTCAACTTGAGGGGCTTGAGGCTTAGTAGCAATCGAGCTATGGCCAGGAAACTATCTGATGTGCACGCCCGGCTTGAGCATCCGCGTTTGGTCCAGGTTGGGACAGTAGGAGATCGTGACTTCGCCAACGACAAGCAAATTCTAAGGGCGAGGCAGTCATAGAACTCCTGTCTGTCAATGCTAGAGTGTAGTACACTTTTCTTCGGGCAAGTCGGTTCATAAATCTCGTGAGAAGTCGCAGAACTTAGAGCGAAGGGTCCAGAAATACCGCTGTTTCACACTGTATAGAGATATGACCTCAAAATGTATAATGTCACGGCAAGTGCCATGTCCTTTTACTACGATAAAGTATAGACAAATTTCCAAGCCTCAAAGAAAACGTCACCAAGGGGATCACGTCACCTGAAGTCCAGTAGTAAATGTGGGCACAAGAGAGCGCTTGCAGCTTGTTGTCAAAATCAGTCAAGACGGCCATATCAAGTGCTGGACGGACGCGTAGGAGAGTCAGCCTGGCTCACGAAGTCTAGTGTTCTGTTCGCGTTCAGGACAACAAAGACGTTTTAAATCGTTGTTTAACCTGCAAGCACATCAGGGGCACTTCCCATCCAGCCCAGAGCCAGGTTGCCATTTCGTGGTTTTTCCTTCCACAACACCGCGTTCCTGTTCTTTCACGGGATGTGCGGTGGATTGTCATGGTCCTCTTCGCTTCTCTCCACATGATGGTCGTGTGTCTTGCTTGAGTACTTCTTTTGTGCATCGTGTTGTGCGTATTGTTTCGATTGGAAAGGCGAGGTGAGGTCTACCAATATGTTAGCAGGTGCAAAGGACACGGAGGTGAGTGCTTCAGAGCCTGACGGTCACCCTGAATCGGAAGGATTCTAGGATCTTTGGGTGTGTATTGGATGAAGATACGCTATTATGTATTTCCGAGTCGGCTCGTCCCCTCTTTCCGTCCATAACCCAAGTATCCATTATGAAAATCTTCAGGGAATTTGGGAGTCTTTGGGTTTGAGCTCAACGTTTCAGTAAGGACGAGAAGAAGCTGATGCTGGTGAGCTAGAGTTGGCAGCTGGTAGGATTTCTTGAGTACCTACCTACCTAGTGACGAAGGTGCTTGATTAGAAAGGAGCCCATACCTATGCTTCACAGGAGGCTCAGCCGTGGGATTGACGGTGTTAGGCTGATATGGGATGAATTTGCCTAGTTAAACGAAGCCATAGTTTGGATGGGCTTTTCTTTTGCCCATAGTACCTCTGAGGGTCTGTAACAAATGCAGAGGCTATCAGCGAGGCTGCGGAGCGAGTTGTTGACAAACGTTGCCCTCAAGCTCTACGTGCTAGTGGCAGAGCCTCGCCTCGTGCCGCGTCCTGCCTGCGTCTTTAAATCCCCTCCTCCGGTTTTCTTCTCTTCCTCCGCACACACTCTTCTTCCCCAACACACCCTACAACTGTCTTCGCAGGCACTCTTTGAACCCTCTGACCCTTCAAACTCACATTCCACACCCCTTCCTCGCATTGACCGCCCGCAAGATGGCTGTCATGCGATCCCTTCTGGCGTTGCTGCTGATGGTCTCCTTGGCCTTCAGCGGCGTCGCTGCCACTGACGTCGTGTCCAACGACGAGATCTTGAATGTTCAAGACTGCTTGCTCGCTGGACAAGTTCCCTACAGCGTGCCTGTAGACGCGAACTGGACCCAGCTCACGACTCCCTTCAATCTGCGTCTGAACTTCACCCCAACTGGTGTTGCCACGCCGCAAAACGCCAACCAAGTCGCCACCTGTGTACTTTGTGCTGCCCAGTTCGACACCCAAGTCCAGGCCAAGTCTGGTGGCCACTCGTATGCGAGTTACTCGCTTGGCGGCGCCTGGGGAGTCTTGGTTGTTGACCTCGAATACTTGAACGAGATCTCTGTCGGATACAGTACGTACCTACATTCTACCTGTAATTCAGATCACTGCTGACTCTGGGACTCCACAGATGATACCGTGTCCATCGGTGCTGGCTGTCGCATTGGCAATGTTGCCGAGGTCCTCGCCAACTCCGGCTTGGGCTTGCCAATGGGTCTTGCGCCTGCCATTGGAGTCGGTGGTCACTTCACTCACGGTGGTTGGGGCCTCAGCTCTCGAACCTGGGGACTCACTGTTGACGCAATCTACGCCATGGATGTGGTAGTTGCCAACGGAAGCTTGATCCATGTCACCAATGAGACTGATCCCCATATGTTCTACGCCCTTCGTGGTGCGGCAGACAGCTTCGGAATCGTCACTCAGTTCTACTTGCAAGCTTTCCAAGGTACGATCTTCTCCCCTTCAATTCCTCAAACTCTTCTGGTCTGGATGCAGTCTGCTAATCACCGCATAGCTCCCCAAACCATCACCAACTTCATCCACTCTATTCCCGCTGCTTTTGAGTCGAACCAGACTGCCACCGACAGCTTCCTCAAGTTCCAAGATCTCGTTCTGCAAGAAGACTCTCCTATCGATGATAGCTGGAACATGCTCGTATTCACGGATGGCACCCTGTACTATCTCGAGGGATGGTGCATGAACTGCACTCACGATGTTTACAACACGACAATGGATACGGTGCTTGAGGTCTTCAACGGGGGTGAAGCTGTGAGTGTCAAGAACTTGAACTACATCGACAGTGTGAAGAACATGGCGCAGCCTTCGGGTGCAAGCCTTACCGTGTTGCCATTCGATGACACACTGCATGACACGTTCTACTGCAAGTCGGTCATCACCCGCAACGACAAGCCACTCACTGAAGCTTCTCTATTGAGCTACTGGACCTATGTGCTCGAGCAAGGTGCTGATGCTCCATCGCCATGGGCCATCGACATCCAGCTCTGGGGTGGTTCCGGCAGCCAAGTTCAAGTGACTCAGAATGGTGACAACGCTTTCTCGGCACACGATGCTCTCTTTGTTTTCCAGGTAAGTCGACATTCAGTGTGCTTCAAAGTTCATCGCCAAACAATTTGTATACCAAGACTAACCCTCTCTTCTCTTGCAGCACTACGCATACACTGAGACTCACTACCCCCCATGGAACGACAACATCACCGAGTTCGTTGATGGTCTCAACGAGGCGCTTACCCAGCCACAGATTGGCACCGGTAACTTCGGCGCATACATCAACTTCGTTGACCCCGAACTTTCGCCTGATGAAGCTCATGAGTTGTACTTTGGTGCCAACACTTTGGGCCAGCTCGAAGAGATCAAGTACAAGACCGACCCCAACTTCACCTTCTGGAACCCTCAAGCTATCGGCACCCATGACGCTCCGTACGTCGGCACCGACGCGACTAACATTACAACTGACGGTTCATGCGGTGGCTCTATCGGTTTCACTTGCGGAGGTTCTGCATGAGGTTCTTGTTGTTCTGAATATGGCTTCTGTGGTAGCACCTCCGACTACTGTGGACCTGGTTGCCTGGGAGAGTTCGGTAACTGCTCTCCTCCCGTGAGCATTACCTCCATGTCCGCCGCTTCCACCTCCACTCCCATCTACGGTTTCTCGGACACTACCATTGCCATCAACAGCAAGCGTGCCGTGCAGAACTCAGCTCCTGCAAGTTCCAGCACTGAGACTCCTGACATCGCGAGCTGCACTGTCGGCGTTACTCTGACCGAGACTACCACTGTGGTTTCGTACACTACCGTCTTCACCCAGTCTCCTAGTGTACAGAGCTCGACTGAGTTGTCTACCTCTACCTCAACTGAAGACTTGACCACCACGAGCACTCTCACTAAGACCCTGTACTCGACTGTCCACGTCAAGCATACCATCATTGAGACTAGCTCGACCTCCAGCAGCTCCACTGAGAGCAGCTCTTCTGTCACGCCTGTTCCCAGCAGCTCCAGCAGCGGCAATGAGCACGTCGTTGTTGAGGTCGTCACTGAGTCTCCAATCGTCAACATCGTCACTGTTGTTGTGCGTCCCACTCCTGCCTGATGGGTCTCTGAAGTTGTGACCTGATGATTGGTCATGGCTGTTTGTACGATAGTTTCCCATGGGTGGATGCAAAATTTGCACGGATATGCTAGTACAGCTAGCTAGCTCACGTGCTTCAATGAACGCGATTTGATTTCTTGCTTCATTTTCTTTATGTGGTGCTTGTGAGATGATGATTTGTGACCCTTATTGATGGCTCTGCTCTTGCCAAATTCTGACATCTGGAGTCCAAACATGGATCTTACAATTGGGAATTAATAATGAGACTCTCCAAGCGCGGCTCCTTAGAGAAACGCAGACTTTTGGGACTGATAATAATCACTGTAGGCAAAAAAGAAAAACAACTATCGAAGCAGAAAAGAAAAAGAAAAAGAGAAAGAGAAAATGCAAAAAGGTAAGTCCCTAGGTATCTGAAGATAATGCGAAGGGCGGGAATCGAACCCTGGCTTCAAAGGCCACAACCCCCTAGCTCAGAATGGAGGGGCAATTCCATTGGAGCCATTTTACTGTGAAGTTACAAATAGTTGGTCTATTTTGATTTAAGTAATACCTCTCAGGAAAAGTCCGGCGCGGTACTTCATTCTTCCGGTGTTATATCCCGGTTAGGTTCTGAGTTCATGTATCAAGAAGATGGTCAAAAGCACGTAGGAGGCAGAACATACCTCAGGAGCGCCGCTCACAGTTTGAGTTTATGTCGCTCATAGTCTCGATAGTGAGACTCACACAATATGGTTCTTCTCTGCTCCGCGAGAAAGCAAAGCCGATAGGAACCTAGCCAAGGATCTCCTCGGGGCATCATCACCCCGATGTAGCGGGGACATGAGATCAGCGGGGTCCTTGTTCGGGAGCTAATAATGGAAGCCCCACCATAACCCCAACGAACGACGACAACACTCCGATCTACGATCATATACATTTGAAAGACAGTACTGTTAGTATTTCTCAACATGAAAGCCTCTCGCGATAACGCTTTTTACCGAATCATCAAAGCAACTCCCGTGTCGAAGCAGGGTCACCCACCTTGGGAAAAGACATTCCCAGCATCCGTCCAATCCGTCAATTTCCCCTCTCGCTCTCTTCTCATCTCCATCCTCTCATAGCCTCACAGCCTCACCAATCCTCTATCGAAAAGAAGAAGTCTCGAGCCTCAAACTTCCAACCATCTCTCATATCCCAAACTTCCAACACTCCTCCTCAACATCATTTCTCACCCCTCGCCTCTCACCCAAAATGTCCTCCTTAACCCCCACCCCGTCACCCTACCTCCTCGCCTCTAAAACCGCAGCCATAACCGGCGGCACAACCGGCATCGGCGCCGCCATAACGCTCGAATTCCTCCGCCAAGGCTGCAACGTGTGTGTCAACCACCTGGACCTCGACCGCGACATTCCTCATCGCGACCTACTTATTTCAAAAGCCGATGAGATTATAAAGTCTGCTGAGAAGGATGGGAAGAAGTCGGGTAAATTGGTTTTGGTGAAGGGAGATGTGAGTGATCCGGAAACGGGAAAGGGACTGGTGGAAACAGCGGTGGGGGAGTGGGGGAGGCTGGATGTTTTTGTGAGCAATGCGGGGGTTTGTCGGTTTGCTGAGTTTTTGAGGTTGGTGTCCTTTTTGTCTCTTGTTATTTCCCGCCCTTTTGGCTTTCCACAAAGTCAAAGTGTGTACTCTCTCTCTATACGAGTGAAAGCTTCTTGGTGATATACATTGCATACTGGCTAATGGCTATTCTACCCACAGCATGGAGCCCGACCTCTTCTCCACCACCGTCCGCACCAACCTCGACGGCGCCTTTTATTCGTGTCAAGCCGCCGCGCGCCAAATGGCCTCTCAATCTCCCCCCGGTGGTTCCATAATCGGCATCTCCTCGATCTCCGCGCTCGTGGGCGGCGGATTGCAAACCCACTACACACCTACCAAAGCAGGAGTGCTTTCCCTAATGCAAAGCTTAGCGGTAGCACTTGGAAAGTACAAGATTAGAGCTAATGCATTGTTGCCGGGGACTATTGAAACGCAGCTGAATGAGGAGGATTTGAAAAATGAGGAAAAGAGGAAGTATACAGAGGGAAGGATTCCGTTGGGGAGGACGGGGAGGCCGGAGGATATGGCGGGGCCGGCGGTTTTCTTGGCGTGTGAACAGCTGAGTGGGTATGTTAATGGGGCGCAGTTGTTGGTTGATGGGGGGATGTTCGTTAATTTGCAGTGAAGGAAGAGTAAAGGTGCAGATATCGCGGAGAATTACTGAATGGACAGCGCCCATCACTGTATTTCTATCACCTGCCACTACCCCACCTACTAGTGGAACCTGTCTCTCGCCCTCTCTCTAACGCTTGACGTTGAAGCCATCCAGCTTGTATTCCATTGAGCCAACCCAATACCGTGGCCTGGGATTCTTGCGATTTGCTGGGACGCGGATGGTTCTTGTCCTGCATAGCAACCAATACTCTAGACTTGCAAAGAATCTTTCGCTCCACCCACTCTTTTGCCTTAGCCCTCCTCAGCACCAATTCAGGCGTTATTTCCAGCACGAACTCGAGGCCCCCCAACGGCTGTACCATCTTTCGTCTAGTCTCGAGATCCACCAAGTCGAGACAATCTAGCCGGTTTGCCACAGACTCTAGCCAGTCAGGCTTGGAACCGTCATTGGGAGTGGGTGTAAAGCTGAATTCATCTACCGATAGATGCATCTTCTGTGCCAAAGCACAAGCTGGCTCGATGATGCTTCTGAGTAGGGCATCAGTGAACTCGCGGCGGCTCGCGTTAGGAGGCAGCAGGATCTCAAGCATTGTCGCGATTCCGCTTGCCAGATCTTCCTTTCTGCGTTGGAAAACCTGTGGGAATTCACGACGGTTCATGATCGCGCCGTAGGTTGAGCACCGCCAGGTACGGCAAGTGATGAGGTCTGGAGAGAAACCTGCGTCAGTCTCCTTCCTTTGAAAATAAAGAAGTTCCTCGAAGAGACAAGCCAGTTTTACGACAATGGTGAACAAACCTAGCCGCTTATCCGTTCTCAGGCCTTCTTCGACAGATCGCATCAGCTCAGCAGCCTCTATGTGGAGAACATAGAGGTAGTAGTTCCGCAGAAAGACATTTTGTACAAGAAACCGCAGAATAGCGGCAGTGATGTTGTACACATCAGTGTTTGGATGGCGGAACGCTTTCTTTCCTTGCGGCAGTATCCAATCAAGGAGCTTCTTCGCTTGGCCAACACCTATTTCCACTTGTTGGAGCACTTTGTTGTACAAGGCATCACCGAACTTCCGGTCCACGAATTCCTCGATGGATACACACAAAGACTTGTAGTCGTTCGAAGCTTCGGTTTCCGTGAGTACTTGCTGCCGGGGCTGTAGGCTGAAGATGAAATCGCGTGCTCCTTCGAGATTTTGCTCTAGCTCTAGGACTCGTGCTTGGAGGAGGCTGCAGGCATGCTGGGATTCTTCAAGTTTCTTCTGTAGGAGCGAGGTGTTGGAAGCTTCCATGGTTGTGGCAGACTTGATTTTGTTTTCCTCCCCTTTCGTCGGAGGAGGGTTTATATCAGTCACCTGCAGGGGGGCTGGTCACGCATGGAGAGATCGATAGATGTCTATTGTGGGTGGCTGCAGGACCTTAAGGGTTCTGGAGCTTTAGCGCTAGTTTCAGCGCCAAAGCTAGAGAATTAATACCCTTTTTGCAATTACCATTATAATGGTATATTATACCTAGATTTTTAAATAGAGTAAATAAATTCCCTTAAAATTTATAATAGTACAATTTAAATATATTTAATAATTTCAATTTTTAATTTTTCTTAATTCTAATTTATTGCCATTTAAAATTTTAAACCATGCTTATTTTAGCTAAAAAATAATAATAAATAGCCTAAAAAAATGGCTTGCTTAAAAAATTAGCTATATTTTTTTTATTAATAATATAGTTAAATTTAATAATTTCTTTTTAAATTTAATAAATATTTATATACTTAATGCATTGCTGGATCCTGGCTTTTTAAATAATTAAATTTATATATATATTATTTGCGACAAGAAAACTTAAGGCCTATATAATTAATTTTAATTAGAAATTTTTATGCCTAAAGGATTTTTTCAATTAATTTATTTAAAATATATAGCTTAAGTTTTATAAAGCTTAAAAAATAAGATTTTGCTTTCTGGATTTTTAAAGAATTAAAGCTTTAATTATTATTAAAACAAATTTACTATAAAATGCATATATATATTAATTTTCAATATAATTAGCATTTAAATAATTTAAAAGTTTTAGCTTGGCTAATTTAAAACTAATATATTAATAGGTAATTTCTAGCAATTTTTGGCTTTAAAAATAGCAAAATAGCTATTGCAAAGCATTGGTATAAATAATATTTGGATTAAAAGCAAATTAAATTAGCTTGGTAATTTTAAATGCTATATTTAGCTTAATGTTTATAGCTGCGTATATAATAAAATCGATTTTATATAAATAATTATAAATCTTAATTGCTATAGCTTTGCCAAAATTGCTAATTAAAATTCTATATAACTATTTAAATATAAAAATAAATTTAGAATAATAATTAGCTATGCTAAAATACATTAGTATTTTAATTAAATATAAATTTCAAAATGTAATTATAAAGCTATTTAATTTATAAATTAAATTAATGCTAAAAAAGCGCTTGGTTTTATTTAAATTCTTTATATTAAAGTTGGAATTAAATTTAATTTCAAAAGCTATAATAATACTTTTAATTAGTTTAAAAATAAAGAAATTATTAATATAAATAATTAAAAATAGCTTTTAATTATTTTTTATAAATATCTAGGGGTTTAAATTCAAGGGTTTAAAATCCAGACTTTTTAGAATTTTAATTAATATATTTTGCCAAAATATAAAGAATTGCTTAAAATTATAAAAAGCTTTAAATAGCTTGCAATTTTTTTTTTTAATTTATAAAGCTATTTAATAAATATTCTTTAAAAATTAAAGCATTAAAAAAGACTATTACTATATTTATTTAATATATTAATTAATGTTCTATAATTATAAAGGCTATAAGTTTTTTTTAAAAAGGCTGATTTAATGATACCAATATAAATCTCAATATTTTTGTTTTTAAATCTTTGGGAAAAACCTTTCATTATTTATTTAACTTTCTAAAAATAATTATTTTTAATAGTATAAATTTAGCGTTTTTTAAAAATAAATTTATTAATTTGTTTGGCTGCGAATTTATAGACTAGATGCCAGATTTTATTTTATTGAAAAAAACTAAATTCACAATTTATAGCCTTTTTTTATTTATTTTATTTGGAATATTAAATAATCTTAATATAATTATACGGAATATTTGGCTGGCTAGGGGCATTTATAATAGTATAGCAGGTATATTGCTATTTTTTTAAAAAGGCTAAATAAATGTATTACTTTTTATTAAAATATTTAATTTTGCATTAATTTTTATTATTTCAAATACTTGATTTTATACTTGGCTAAAAAAGATTTTTTTTAATTAGTAAGCTAGCCTTGGGCTGCTTAAAGACAGATTTAAATGGCTTAGCAAAAATAATTGGAATATTTGGCTATTAAGTCTTTAATTGTAAAAATATAATTTATTGCTTTTTTAAATTAAAAATGGAATTAGGAATATTAAATTTAATTTTCGAAAATGCTATATATTTTAATATAATTGTTGCCTTTAAATTATAATATTTATAGCTTATAAATATACTTGCAGCTGGTTTTTCCAGGATTATTTAGGTAAATTAAATTGTATTGCTAAATTAGACATTGAAAATGCATTAAAAATCCAATTAAAATTAAAGCCCCTATAGAATTTTGTTTTTTTTTGTTTTTTAATTGGCTGCCCAGAAATTGCAAAGAATTATTAAAATAATAAATATATTTATTAAATATGATATAAAATATATAAATTATTTTTTTTATATTTAAAAAGATAAATAATATCAATTTTCAAGCTTTAATAGCCAAATAGAATATTAAATTCGGCTTTAGCGGCAATTTTATTGGCTATTATATGTTTTTTCTTTGAAATATAAACAAATATTTGGTATTTTAATATTTGTAAATATAAAATATTAGGCTTAATAATTTTGCTGGATAGGAGTTTTATAAACTTGCCAATGGAAATTTAAAGCTAAATAAGGCTAAGGCCATTTGATTGTAATTTTTTTTTAAAAAAAAAATTAATAGGGATTGTCACGGCGCGAGGCAGGGGTCGAGGCAGGGGTCGTGGTAAACTAATATTATAAGCTGGAAAGAAAAACTCTCCAGCCAGGGCAAAGCCATAAGGGCTCCCTACAAGTCTACGGCGCTAAAGTCACATACCGGGCATATAAATGCCTAAAATAGGTATAAATGCCTAAGGCTAAATTAATACCATAATAATACCCCCGATTTAAATCGCTATTTGTCCCAAATAGCGCTAAAAATTATTATTTATTTTTAAAGATTTATAATTCAATTATAAAATATTTCTATTTCTATTTATAAAAATTATATCTTTTTTTTATTATAACTCCAAATGCTAAAAAGTCCTTTTATAGTTTTCTTTTTTTTAAAGGCTTATATTATAGCAGCCTATATTATAGCGGCTAGCTATATTATACCAATTGGCTATATTATATTATCTAGCTATATTAAAAGTAATTATATTATAATTATATTATATTATAAAGCCTAATAAACCAAATTTATTTAAATACTATTAATACTATTTTCACAAATACTTTTTATATTTATACAAATCCGCTTCCGGCTGCTAGCTTAGCCAATAGTCTTTTTATTTAATTTAATATATAAATTCTAATTATAAACGTTCAAAACGCTATCAAATTTCTATTTTTCCATTACTTTTTAAATCTTATTATTTCTTTTTAATACCCGGCCTCTAATATTTTTGCTTTTTATTTTATTAATTTTATTCTATCCAAATAGGTCCTTTAATTTTGGCTTTAGCTTAAAAAATAAATATAAAATACCAAAAAAAGTCCAATATTTTTTAAAAGCTCCAATTTGCATATCCTTTAATAAACTTTATTTATTAGCTAAAGCCCGGCCTATTTATTATCTTTTTTCTTTTATAAATAATTTATTTTTATATTTTTAGTATTAATATATATTAATTAGCCTTTTTTAAATACTAAATCTTTTAAATAATATTAATTTGCATTTTCATTATATTTATTAATAAATTACTAGGCCAAAAAAATCATTAAATATAAATTCTTTTTATATAATCTATTATTATATTTGCTTTATAAAAGCTTTGCTTTTAAATAGCTGATATATTTGGAAAACAAAGCTAAAACAATTCCATACCCATTTAAAAATAATATCTATAATTTGCAAAAAATAATATAATTTTTATAATTTTAAAAGTTTGGTTATTTAAGGTAAATTTTGCCAAGGGCAGCCAATTTATTCAATTATTTTATATAAATAATATAAAGCTTTGAAAATACTATTTTAAATAGGCATTTAATTTTTTTATTTAATTATTAATTTTGAATAAAATAATAATAATGGCTTTAAATTAATTTTAAATTATTTAAATAGGTATTTTTAAAATTAAAAAAACAAGTTAAATTCCTTTATTTAAAATAATATTGTTAGAAACACTATAAATGCAATAATGTTTTTTAAAAAGAACCTTTGTTAATTTTTCAGCTTCCAAGCTCTTTATAAAAATAAAATATTTTATTTTAAGTAATTTAGAAACTATTATCATTATATATTAATATATTTAATTATGCCTTTTGCATTTAAGCAAAAAGGTAATATAATTTACAAATATATTTAATTAGACCCTAAATAATATTAATAAAAATTACAAATATGCTGGAAATAATAATTTAAATGCTTTAATTGTATTATAAAATTTATGTTTTTAATATTTTTTATTATATTTTTTAATATTTTTGGCTACTAATAATATTAGCTAATATTAATTAGATTTTATTTTTTTGTGGATATCCAGCTAAAACTATTAAATAATGCCTATAAATAATTTAAATTATTAAATTAAATGCATTAAAAAATAGTTATATCCGGTTTATTTCTCCTAAGCCCTTTAGCATAATTTCTTTTTAAAATAAAAGATTCAATATTTATTTTTTAAAAATTAAATGTAATTTCTTTAGCAAATTTAAAAATTCTTAATTTTTAAAACTGCCAGCGCAAATATTGCAATATTTAATATTTTTTAATAAAGTTCTCCAAATTCCTTTTAAAATTTAAAATTAGTATCAAAGCAAAATAACTTTTTTCCATTATTAAATTATACAAAGCTTGAAATAAAAAATTTAATTCTAATAATAAAAAATTTAATTTATATTGCAGTTTTTTATTTCCAATATATTAAAATCAATTTTTAAAAGCCTGCTTAATATATTTCATTTAATTACTTAAAATCCTGGCCTATAGATAATTTTAAAATTAAAGCCAAAAAGAATTAAATCAATAAATTTATTTTTAATTTAGCTGCTTTATTATTATAAAATATTTTAAATTATTACAATTAATTTAAATTTAAATTTTCTTTAATCATTTAATAATTTCTATTTTTTATTTTTCCAAATATTTAATTATAGCTAAAGATTCTTTATTATAAATTTTATAATTGCATTTAGCAAAATTATAGATTTTTAAAAAATAAGAAATAGAGTATAAAATACCATTATTTTAATATTAAAAAAATACTTTTTCTAAAGTATAATTTAAAGCATTTATTTTCAAAATTAAAAAAGGCCAAAATTAAGGCAAAAATAAATGCTTCTTTAAATTTATTAAAAGTATTTTACTAAGCCTTTTTACATATTTATTTTATTTTCTTTTTCATTAAATTATTTAATAGCTTAGCTATTTTAAAAAAAATCTTTTTAATAAAAATTGGTAAATTCTATAAATTTTTAAAAATTTCTAATATAAATAAATAATTTTCAAATTAAAATTGCAAAAGTCTTATTTAAATTTATTTTTATACCATTTAATATAATATAAAAGCCTAGATATTTAATGCAAACAATTTTGAATTTATATTTAAAAATATTAATTTAAAAGCCTGCAGTTCTAAAGCGGCAAATCATTTTCCAAATATATTTTCAATACTTTTTTAAATTGTTTTAAAAAATTAAAACATTATTTAAATAGGCTATATATATTTTATTTAATAAATTAAAAAAGATTAATGTAATATTAAAAACAAACTAAAATATTACAAAATTCAAATAGCATAATTAATAATTTAAAAAAACTAAAGCAAATAATAAATACTATTTTCCATTTATTTTTTCCCGCTATTTCTAGCTTATTCAATACAGCAATAATATTGAATTTAGTATAAATTTTAGCTTTATATATAATATTTAAATGTTTTTTAATTAAATGCAAAAAATAACAATTTTTAATAATAATATTATTTAGGCCTTTATAATTTTAATATATATATATATATATATATTTAATTTGGCAGCTAGTATTAGCAACGCTATATATTTTAATTTTAATTTTCAAATAAGTCCTTAAAAAAGCTGCTTATTAAATTTTTTTCTAATATATTTCAATTTTTTTAAATAAAAGAATCCGGTTTTTATAACAAAGTAATTTTATTTTAAATAGCAGTTTAATTCTATAATTTTAAAATTGTTTAAAAAGTAATTTATTGGCTTTTTTAAAAAGAATGCATTTAGCATATTTTAAAACTATTTAAAAAGCTTATTTTAAATCTTTTTATTGCTTATGCTGGATTTTTCTTTTATAAATTTGGCAATATTGTTCCCAATTATTTTGCTTAATTTGTTTATTCTTTAAAAGCTATGGATATTTTATTTAAAATAGCAAAAAACCAAAAAAATTATTATATATTAGTAAAAGTAAAACGCATAGTTTATTTGAATACTTTTGGCCGGTAAAAATATTTTTTATATAAAATCTGGCAATTCTGAAAATTCTATTTTATATGTATATATGATTTTATGAATTTTAAAATATTATTTAGTTTTTTTTAAATAATTTTTATATATTAAATTTCTTTTTAATAGGCAAATATAATAAAACTAATTATAATATTTATTTTAATATTATTTATATTTGGCTTAAATTAATAGATATTTAATATTAGTTAAAAAGCATAAATAAATGCATTCAATTATTTTTATTTTTATTTTTATTTTTTTAATAATAATGCAAATTTTATTTGCTATTTTTGTAGCGGAATAACAAAATTTTTAAAAGGCTATTATATATATACAAGCCTTTATTTTGAATTTTTGCAAATTTTTGTTTTTTTAATAATATAGAAATCTCGCTTTAAAATAAAACTTTAATTGATTTTTTAAAAAAAGCCTTTCATTTCTAGGCATATCATTATTATTATTATTTTTTACAATTAATAAAGCATAAAAAAAAGACTTAAAAAATACAAAAAACATAAAAAATATCCGCTTAAAACTTTGCCCATTTAATATAAAAAATACCGGTTTAAAGAATACGGAAAATATCTGTTTAAAAGTTAGTCTACTTAATATAAAAAATACCGGTTTAAAACATATAAAAAATATCGGTTTAAAAATTACCTTATTTTCCAATTATTTTAAAATAATATTAAAAATTTTAATAAAAATACTATTTTTGGAATAAAAAACATATACTAGTATTGATTAATATTTATATAAAAAGCATACTTTAGCACAATATTAAATTTTTTAATAAAATACTTTTTTTATTTAATTAATATTAAAATTATAATATTTCAATTATAAAAATCCAAACATTATTAAAATTGAAAATAATAATTTTATTAAAAAACATCCATTTTGCAATATAATTATTAATGATAATTTTTGCAATTAGAACTTTTATAATTAATAAAGCTAGCTTGCTATTAATTAATATTAATTGCTTTAATTTTTCAAAATTTATAATAAAAGCAAATAATATTTTTTAATAAAATCCCAGTTAATAAAACCGGTTCCAAAATATTTATTATTAATTAAAATAATTATAAAAATTTTATACGCTTAAACAATAATAAAAGAATAATTAGTATTAATGATAAATTTATATTAAATTAGAATTTTAATAAAGCATTATTTTTTAAATATTAAAATTATAAAAATGCTACATTAATTTATAATTCATTTTATAAATTTCTTTAATTGCGATTTAGGCTGAAAAAAAATTATTTTCCAATTTCTAATTATTGCAAATAGCGGCAAGAGAAATCTGGCCAAAATTATTATTATAGTAATAACTTTTTTAATTCATAATGTAAAAACAATTTTAATATTTCTTATAATTAATATATTTATATTTTTCCTAATTATTACCACGGCTTTAATTTCCATTACTATAATTTTTAAACTCACTATTACAATTTCCAAATTTATTACCATGTTTTTTAAATTTACCATCATAGCCTTTTTAATTATTTCTAATATTAGTTTTTTTTGCATTTCTAAATAACATAATTCGAAAGCTTGTAATAAAAGCATAAATTATAATGTTTGCAATAGTTTTGCTATTAATTCTTAAATATATTATATAGCGCTTTCGGAAAAGCAAATAAATCCATTAAATCACTATAATTATAATTATAATTATAGGCTATAATTGCAACAGCGGCTTATTAAAATTTATTTCAATTAAATTTAAAATTATTATATTTAGCGGCTTTAATATTAAGCTAGTATTTTCTTTCAATTTTCTTTTATATATTTATTAATATTTTAAAAATACTTAATCTATTTATTATAAATAGCGGGATTAAATATTTTATATAAAAGTTTAGTTTTATTAGCCAAAATGTTTAAAACTTTAATACAAAATCCGGCCATTTTTAGCTTTAAAATAAGCTAAGCCTAATTTACCATATAGCTATAATTAAATTAGAAAATAGCAAAAATTATATTACCTTGCTTTAAAATATAAAAGTATTATTGGGCTTTTTTGATTTTATTTAAATTATAAAGCTTTTTTTCAAAATATCAAAAAGCATATTTAAAAATTTTCAAGGCCATTTTTTATTATTAATAAAATTCTTAATAATTTAATTTAATTTAATTTATATTAAATTTTAAAATGTTTTTTAAATTAGCCAGCAATATATTGAATCTTTTTATATTTTAAATCAAAACCGTTTTTATTAATAGCTATAATATATTGAATTTTAAAAATCCAATTTAAAAATCCTTTTAGTGCTTAAATGGCTAAACTTTATTTTTAGAATTTGTTTTGGGATTTTTAATTTTATAGCGGAGGCGCAAAGCAAAAAGGTAAATATAGGCATAGGTAGGCATTGTTTCTAATTTATGTTTTAAATACTTATTAATTTCTTTTAATTTCTAATTTCTAATTTACAACTCGGTATTAATAGTATTGGCCTAATTTAAAAAAAAATGAAAAATGGCAATGCTTTTATTTTGCTGCTTTAATTTGCAAACATTATTATTCATCTCGCTACTAATATATTATAAAAAGTTATTAAATATAATAAAAATATATTATAATTATTTAATTTTATTCGCAATGCAAATAATGGTTTTCTTTTAATAAATTTTTAAATTAAATCAATAATAAACAAATATATTTTATTAATTTATTTAATAGCTTAGGCAAACAAAAAATAGCTGCAGCAATTATTATATAATTTGCAAAAATATTTATAATACTAACTAAAATTCCAAGGCTTTAAATTAAATATAGAAGCAAAATTGGAATTAGCAAAAACAAATTTGCACAAATAATACTAGCAAGGTTAAAAATAATGAAATTATTAAACGTCGAAATTAGGACTTAAATTGCATAATGCGCTATTATTGCAAAATAAAAAATATTAAGGGTTTTTTAAATTAATTAACAAAAAGAGCTTATAAATTATTACGGCGTAGGGCAGAAATCAAGGCAAAAATCGTGATAAATTAATATTATAAATTAAAAACAAAACCTCTCCAGCCAAAACAAAGCTATAAAGGCTTTTTATAGGTGTACAATATTATAATAATTAAAGATAAATTAGCAAATAGGGATGCATTATATATATTCCTTAGCTATAAAAAATAGCCGCTGCCTTTTTTAAATAAAAATAGCAGCGTTTAAATATTATACGCTAAAAATATTGCTTATTTTTTGCATATTTTTAGCGCATATGTTTTATAAAATATCCGGAAAACGCCTTTTTTAGCCTTATATAATAGTTATTTTTTCTTTTATAATTCCAGGCCCCAAAATTTCCAAATGCAAATTCTCGCTTTTTAATAATCCAATATTTAGGCTTTGGTTATTAATTTCGGCTTTTTATTTTAGCTGTATAAATTTATAGGCTTTTATTAATTTGCTATTATTAATAACTATTTCCAAATTTATTATTGCCTAATTTTTAAAGCCTTGATTTTAATATATAGCTTATACAATTTATTATTAAATCATTTTTAAATTCTTATTTAATTATTTTTATTATTTAAAAAAATTTTATATATTAAAATTTATTGGAATTTTATTATTTTTATTGGCTTTATATATATCATATTAGCTTTCGCGTATGCCTTTTTTGCAAATGCCGAAAAATTAATATAATAGCGGTTTATTTTAAATAATTGGTTTCAAGTTTTTTTTTTTTAAATTTTTTGCCCTTTTTCTTTTATACACGTATTATATATTTGCTATAATAATAGTATAATAATTTTTAATTGCGTTTTTAATCTAATGTTTTTTTTTGTTTTTTTTTTGGCAAATTTTTTATTTTTTTAATCTTTTTTTATAGCAATTATATTAAATTTTATTAAGGCTTTATTTATATAAAATAGGCCTTCCCGCTTTTATTAAGCTTTTTTTTATTATTGCTTTTATATAGGTTTTTTAATATATGCCTTTTTAGTAAAAGTTAAACCCCTTCTATTTTTTTAATTTTTTTTTAATTTTAATATTATAGCCTTTAATATTTTTAATTGTAAAATGCAAAATTTTAGCAATAGCTTATTTTAAGTCTTATATAATAAAGATTTTATTTATAATTATAATAATAATATTAAATTCGCAATTTTGCCGCAAAATTTAAATCGCATTTTTACTAAGTCTATATTTATATTTTAAATTCGTATTTGCATTTGCTATATATAAAGCTTTTATTTAAATCCCTTTTATAAAAATTTTAATATTTATAATTAGGCTGCAAATAATTTTAAATATAATTATTATTATAATAATTATAAGCCCCTTTATTATATAATAAATTTATATTTTGCTTTTTTCGGTTTTTTTTATTAATTAATTTATTATTTTATAAATTCCCGCTATTTAAATTCCTTTATTTAATATAATTTATAATGTTTTTATATTTTACCGCCATTGCTATATTAAAATCAAAGCCTTTTTTAAAAACCAATATATTAATTATAATAAAAGATTAATTTAATCAAAAAATAATATAAAAGCTGCTAAGGTTTCTTTTTGTTTTAAAATTTATGCTTTTTAAAAATATAAAATATGCAATGCTTTTAAAAATATTAAAAATATAATAATTGCTTTAATTAAAATTATTTTTGCAATTTATATTTTAATATATATAATAATTAATATTTGGTATTATTTAGTAAACTCATTTCCCGTTTTTCTTATATATATTCAATTAAAATATAAATAAATTATAATTGTTTTTTAATAATATATTATTTAATAAAAACATTAGAAAATGGATTTTTGGAAATATAATAGAAAATAAAAAAATTATAAGCTTAGTATATATAAATTAAAATAAATAGCTGGCTTTATTTAGAAATATTGCGGGGTTTTTAATTTTGCTAATTAAATTTATTTTTATATAATATTGATTTTTTAATTAAACTTTTTAATATATAAAGTTTATAATTCAATTTCTTATAAAATAAAATTTAATTTAATTTAATTTAAATATAAAACAATAATTAAATTCATATTTTTATGATTTAAATATTTTTATTTTTGCTTTTGCTTATTATTGCGTACAATTAAGCATTTTTTATTTAAATATAAAATTAAAATTAGCCCTTTAATAAAAAGAATTAATCTGCGTCGTTTTTATATTTTTCCCGCTATTATTATAATTTAATTTTAATATTCTTTTAATAAATTTGCTTAAAATAATTAAAATATTTTTAAAGTCTTTTTAGGCCAATATTTAATTATAATTTTAGTTTTAGCCTTTTTAATATATATAAAATATAAGTTAATCGTTTTTATTTTTATTTTTATATATTATATTTTTTTAATTTTCTATTTTTAATTATTTTTAAAAAAACCAAATTTTTAAAATACAATTTATATATATTGTTTTAAAAAGCTAATATAAAAAATATTATATAATTCTTTTAATTAAAGTTCAAATAAAAATTTCAAGCAATAACCTTAAGTTTTTTTTTAATAATAAACAAAAAGCCTATATATTTTTTTCGCTAGTTTTCCGGTTTTAAAGCATATATTTTTAATAAATAAAAAAGCCCAATTCTTTTTATTAAAATTTATAATTTTATCTTTTTTTGCATATTATTTTATATTTTTATTAATAGTATTTTTTTAATTTTTGAAATAATATATATTTATTATATTATATTTTTTATAAATTATATAAAAAACCCTAATTTGCAAATAATATTTATATATTATAAAAATAAAAACAAAGGTATTTTCTGCTTCATATTATTATAAATACATTTTATTATAGCTAATTAAATTGCCAAATTTACTTTTTATTATTGCAATAATATTATATATAAGCTTTTAAATTTTAATTTATTTGCTTTATTTGCTTATTTATTTAAAAATAAAATGCAATATTATATTTATATATTATATAAAATTTATACTAAAAATCTTTTTATAATATATTAATAAATATAAAGCTATAATTAAATATAATAATTTAAAAAAAATATAAGATAAAAACTTTTATTAAAATCTTTTTTTATTAAAAATCATGTATTAATATTTTGTATTATATATATAAATTACGCAATTTTCATATAATAATTTATTATTTTTAAAATAATATTATATATTTTGCTTATATATTATAATGTTAGCAAATTTATAATAAAAGTTTATAATAAATATATTTATAGCTTATTAATTAAAAGCAAAAGCTATAATTGGCTATAAAATATATATTAGCAAATTCTATTTTACTAGCAAATATAATAATTGCATATATAATTCTATATTTTAGCCTTTATATTTAATTAATAATATTTGCAATAAATTAAAATTAAAAATTATTTTATTTTAAAATAGCTTATTAATTTAATATTATAATAAATATATAAAAATTTATTATATAATATATTTGCCGCAAAAATATATAATTTGCTTTTTTTATATAATGTATTATTTTTAAATTGCTATTATTTTCTTCTATATAATATAAATTAGCTTTCAATTTTTATCATATATTTATTATTATTTTAAATTTTAAAAATAATTATAAAGCTTGCTTTAATTATTCCGGCTTTTAGGTTTTTATAGCTTAAATAAAATATATTTTTTTATTTAAAATTCGCATTTATAATACATAAATAAAATATATAATATCAATTTTTCAATTTAATAATTTTGATTCAAATATAATTGCTATATTTATAAAAGCAGCTATATTGTTTAAAAATTATATATTTAATATATAGTTAAATAAATAGCGGAAGTTTTATTATAATATTAATAAAAACCCTTCTAATATTTCCATCTAAATACTTTTTACTGTTTTTTTATAATTTAATTTATAAAATAAAAACTTAGCGGAATTTTCAATTTTTATAATATATTTAATATTAAAATTATAAAATTTCAATTTTATAGCCTATTTTGCTTAATATTTATTAAATTGTTTCGTATGTATAAAATAGCATAAATTATTATAATTTAAAAGCATTTAAATTTTATAATACGCGCTTTTAATATATTGCTTTTAATATCAAAAACAAATTATAATTGCAAGCAATTTAATATTATGCATTTAATATATTAGTTTTATATTTATTAATTTATAAAACTAAAAAGCTATTAAATACTAATAATACTATGTTAAATTATTCACATTTTAAAATTATTTTAAAAAATTCAATATTGCAAATTTAAAAGTATTATATATAATTTGCAAATGCTTTACAAAATTAAAATATTGCAATATTAATTCATTTGCAAATATATCTTTAATATATTAAAAAGCTTTTTGCATTTTTAAAAGCGAATTAAATAATTTGTGTTTTTATTCATTATTAATAAATAAATTAATTATAAATAGCATAATTTTATTATATTTTAAAATAAACCGCCTATAAAAATTGGCTTATTTTAAAAGCAATTGCAATTTTATATATATAATTAATATAGGCCATTTTTAAATAATGCATACTTTTTCCAATTTTATATATATATTATTTCTTTCTATTATAAAGTTTAAAAATAAAATTTTATCTACTTTATATTTGCATTTGCTGTTTTTTATAAAAAAAATATAATTTTTTAAATAAATTAAAATATTATTAAAATAAATTATTATAATAATATCTAAAAATTCCTTAAATACTATATTTATATAAGCTTAAAATATAGCTAATGCATTTGCCAATTTAAATAATAATATCAAATATTGAAAATAGCTATATTTTATATAAAATACTTTTTCCTTTTTTTTATATAAAAATTGTATAATACGCATTTTTAAAATCCAATTTAATAAAAATTTTAGCTTTTTTTAATTTAATTAGAAATTTATTAATTAAAATAAATCAATAGCAATTTTTAATAATAATATTATTTAATGTTTCATAATTAATATATAAATATAAGCTATTATTCTTTTTAAATATAGATAATATAAAAATTTTTATTAGGCTTTTTAATTTCTAAATTCAGCCTTTTATTAATACATTATTAAAATATTTTTAATATAATTAGCTATTCTTTAAATAATTTATAAATAAATTAATAAAATAAATTTATTTTGGTTTTTATAATATAATTTTAATTAAAACGTATAAATAATATACCGTTCTTTATTATATTAAAAATATTATTAAAATAGCTTAATTATTTTCATTTTTTATATTTTAATTTTTTATTTTAATTTTAACTTTAATTTTGCTGTACGTCTTTTGCAAATATTTCTAATATTTAGCAATTTACGGCTTTAAAAATATATTAAAATCCAATTTTATTCTTACCAAAATTTTAATATTTTACCCAATATATGCATAATAAAACTTTTATTTAAATTTGCAATATTGTTTATAAAAAACAATTTCCCATTTATTTTGCTAGATATTATTTTATATAATTTAATATTATATTTCCAGCTTTTATATATAAAATATTTTATATATAATAATTCCCTATTTATTATATTTAAAGTATAAATTATTAAGCCTAAATTTTTAAATTTATTTAGCTTACTTTAAATAATAATTTTATATTTAATTTGGTATTTATAAATAAAATTGGCCTTAGTTTAATTATGATATTTATTACCTGCTTATTTAAATTAAAGCATATTTAAAAGCAGATTATATAAATATATAAATATATAAATATTTTATATACTTTAATGCTTTGATCTTTTATATTATTTTTATTATTAAAAAATTTAATGAAAATTTTATAATATTATTTAATTTTCATTTTATTTTTATTAAAAAAGCAACTTTATAAATATTGCATATATATACCAACTTATTTTTATTTTTTTTTGCAAATATTAATAATATAAAATTTTTATTTAATTTATTATTAATAAAAGCAAAAGCAAAACCTATATTTTAAATATTAATTGGAATTAAGCAATTAATTATTATATTTTTTACCCTATAAAAACATCTTTAACTTAGGCAATCTTTTTTAAAATTATTATATTTATGTTTATAATTTATAACATTAAAATTTTCATTTGCAACTTTTATAAAGATATTTTAATTATATTTATTTTAATTATAATTATTATAATTTTGGCTATAATTAGGGCCATTTCTATATAATTGGCCCTTTTTTTTATTAAAGCCATTATTATTTAAAATATAAGCTTTATTGCCAAGCTATTTATATTTATAAGCTTTATATTTAAGCCCTTATTTTTTTATAAATGCGATTAAATAGGCTATAATTATTAAAATTATAATTAAAGTATAAAAAAAGCCGGCATTAATTTTAGCTATATCACTGGCCTTTATTTTAATAATAGCTATTTTTTCTATTTTTGCAATTAGGCTAATATTAAATTACTATATTATTATTTAAAATTTTATATAAATTTTATAATTTATTATAATTATTATAATGCTTTTTTAAATTATTTGCATTAAATATATTTTTAATTAAAAATTAAAAATCGCGCGTATTTTTACGCTGAATATTTTTAATTATATTAAATATATATTATATATTAATTTATAATTAATTGCTTTATTAAAAAATAAAATTCTATTTAATATTATTATAAAGCTTAAAAATAAATTAATTATTAAAAAATATAAAAATCATATTTTTTATATAAAAAACGAAAATCTTTATTTTGCAATAAATTTTTTTAACTTTTTTATGTTTTTAAGCCTTTTTAGCAAATTGGTTTAATATATATAATATATGCTATTGCTTTTCATTTATTGTATTTAATATTAAAATTTTAATCTTTTTTTATAAAACTTTTTTTGATTTATAATTTATTTAATAATATTATTATATATAATATATATAGCCTTTAAATATAATTAAAGCATAATAAATATAAATTATATTATTTTTAAAAAAAATTAAAGCTATGCATTAAATAATTTTATAAATAATTAAATTATTTATAATATTTATATATAATATAGCTTAATAGTTAATATATGGAAACTTTTGAGCATATAAATGTTTTTAGCAATTAATTGCTTATTATTAAAATTTGAATCAAACGGGCTGCATTTGTAAATAAAAATCGCAATTTTAGCTTATAACTTTGCAATTTTTTTTAGCTTTAAATTTTTAAATTATTTATTAAATAATTATAAAATTATTTAAATTTAAATTAGCTTAGCTTTAAATTAAATTCAAAATAAAAATAAAAACGGAAATTTGATTAAATTTATTCTTATATAATATATTTGTATTTTTAATTAAAACGCTTTAATTTTAAACTTGCCCAAATTAATTTGTATTAATAAATTGGTTATTCGGCTTAAACAATCTATTAAATAATTTCTAACTTAAAGCAAAAAAGCTTTTGAACTAGTTTTAATTATTAATACTAGCAATGTTTTTATTAATACTATTAATAAATGCATTATTGCCTTTATTAAACGCAATTTTTTAATGTAATATATAAATTCCGCCGGCATTGCTATTAATATTAAGCTTTTTGAAATCAAGCAAAATTGGTTTTTAAAGCTTTTAATAAAATTTTCGCAAATAAAATTATTGCCGAATTTGCGGCTAGCAAATTGGATAATTATTATTTTGCCAAATTATTGCCTTTCAAAATAAAAGCAGTTATTTTATTATAATAATTAAAAATAAATTAGCAAATAAAAATATATTATATATATTTTTTAGCTATAAAAAATAGCTATTAGTTTTTTTAAATAAAAATAGCAGCGTTTGTATATTATATATTAAAAATTCTATTTAGCTTTTTTAATAAGCAATGCTTACTTTTTACGCATTTTTAGCGCATATGCTTTATAGGGTGCCCGTAAAGCGCCCTTTTCGGCCCTATGTAATATATAGCGCTAAAATTATATGCCGGGTATATAAATGCCTAAGGCAGGCATAGGTGCCTAAAGCTAAATTAGTACCGTAATAGGGATATAATTTTGGATATTCTAAATATATATATTTTAATTTTTTAATATAGACTTTAATGCTTTTTTTAATTATTTTATTTTACTTAAAAATATAGGTATTAATAGTTTCTGAAATTTAATTGTTTTTGGCTATATAAGCTTTAAATGTTTTAATGCTATATTTAATGCTATTATTTAATTTTTAGATGGCAATTTTATAGCCAAATTAAATTTTAATATAGGCGGAATATGAAATTATAATATCTTAGATTTTAAATTTAATAGTAAAGCTATAGTATTTATAAAAGCGAATTAAATTATTGGTAAAAATAACTTTGTATTCTTTTTGGATTTCAGGAATTTTAATTTTAAATAAATTAATATAATTTTTAAAAAAGGGTTATAAAGCTTTATTAAAGCTTTTTCTAAAAATAATCTATTGATTTTTGCCCAATTTGCAAGGTATATAAATTCTTTTAGGGTTATTTTTGAAATTGCTTTTAGTATTAATATTTTAAATAATTTTTTATTTTTTTATTTTTTTATAAAAAATATAGCCTAACTTTTGATACCAAAACTTTACATTTTTAAATTTCATTTAAATTTTAAAAATATTATATAAACTTTCGAATTTTAAAAAACCTGCGAATTAAATTTTATAATTAATAATTCAAAAAGCTTTAAATTTATTAATTGAGTTTCGAATAAAATTATCTTTGTTATTAAAATAATAATAGGGTTTAATTGCTTTTATAAAAAATAAATTAAATAAATTATTAATTAAATAAATACAGTTTTTTAAAAAAAGAATTTTGAAATTGCTATTGAAAAACCGAATAATTAAATAAATATTATTATAATAAATAATTGTAATAGATTTATTGGTAATTTTATAAATTTTAGGTATTTTTAAAATTTTCCAAATAATAAAAAGCTTTTTATAAATATAAATATAGCAATTTATACCAATATTCAAAATTTAAAAAGCTGGGAAAAAAGAATATTAGTATTAAAAAAAATATAAACGCTATTATTTTTTATAAAAAATGGCTTTATTGATTTAAAAATAATTGGTTAAAAAAATAGAAATTGCGCTTTTTATTAAATTTTTCCGGATTATTGCGAATTTTATTAAAAGTTTTATTAGAATATTTAATTTAGCAGCTATTGCTTAAATATTGTTTGCTATAAATAATACAATTATTAATAGGATTTTAATTATCCCAATTATTTTTTGGGGTTTTTTTGATTTTTGCAATTTTTAAATTAATTTTTACTATTTTTATTACCAGTATTTTGTTTTTTAAATTTGTTATTTTTATTATTTTTATTATAATTATGTTTTTAAAATTTACTATACTATTAAAAAACTAGGATGTAATTATTATAATTAATTTTAAAAGCTTGGTTTTTAATATTTCTATAAATATTAATTAAATTTAGCTAATTTTTATTTTTAATAATTTATGTATTGGCGGAGATTTGGTTTATTTAAGTAAAATAAAACAATTGAAATTTGGCAAAAAAATATATAATAATAAAGCAATTGCTAAAATCGAGATTTAGATTTTTAAAAAAAATATAAATAATTTTAAAAGCAATAATAAAATAATTTATATTATTAAAATTTTAAAATTTAATTTTAAATAAGCGCAAAATAATAGAAATTTAAAATATAAAGCCTTTTTTTTATAATGCTTGCGAAAAGTCTTTTATTAAATATGGAAATTTTTAATATTTTATAAAAGTATTATAAAATTATTTTTAATATAGGCATATAAAATAAATAATATAAAAACGTTATTTAATAATTAGACTTTTTACTTTGCTTTTTATATTTTGGCCTTATTAAATTTGCAGGTTTTTTTAATATATTTAAAAAAATTGCATAATAAAAGCTAAATTTTAGTAAGCATAATTTAAATTTTGTAATTTTCGGCATTTTAAAGAATTTTATTTCTGGGGAAAAATGGATTAGAAATTTAATATTGCATAATAGGGTTTATTGGTATCTAAAGCTTTTAAAAACAAAAAGAAAACCAAAAAAAATTACTGGATATTAAAGTTTTTGGCTAATTTTTATATAATTAAATAGGGAATAGTTATTAAATGCTGGTAAATAATTTATTTAAATTAATTATATTAGCAATTTTAAAGCCAGTAAAATAAATTTATAAAAAACTTACTAATAAATATATTGCAAATAGAGCTGCAAAAAAGGGATTTAAGCTTTTTTAAATTGCTTTTAAAATGCAAAAAACTGGAAATTTTAATTTTGTAAAAAGCAATTCTTGCAAAGCGATTAAGCTTATAAAGAAATTTAAGCATAAGCAAATGCAAATATTGGCTGCGGGGCTTGGTGGAATTTAGCTTTATTTAAATTTAATTTCTATAGGTAAAAGGAGTTTACGGCGGGGAGATAAGTTTTGCAATTTCCCAGAGCTGCAAAAAGTCTTTGGTAAATCTGTGATTAATTGGGTAAAAAAAAGGGGAATTTAAAAAATCAAAATTAAGGCGCAGAATTGAGCGCCGGGCTTATAATTTATTAATAACCTGCAGGAGGGCTGATTACGCATAGAGAGATTGATAAATGTCTATTATGGGTGGCTGCAGGACCTTATGGGTCCTGGAGCTCTAGCGCTAGTCTTAGCGCCAAGGCTAGGGAGTCAACAGTTTAGGATTTCTCCTTGGAGTGGTTTTGGTTTAACGTTGCCACCGTGGTCGCCCCTGGAAATTTTTAGCAAATCATCCAACAGTTCGAGAGTCAAAATAGCAATCGTGACATACTTGGGAACCCAGAAATATTGTTTCTTTGTGGAGATTCGCCGTAATCAACGAGAGTCCAGCAATGAAATTACGGTAACTTAGGTAGTAGGCACCTGGGGTACCAAAGAACAATCTACTAGAAGGAAGAAGAAGCAGTCTTTCTCGCAAGGCTCTATGCTTAGACACACCATTATACAGGAAACCACATACAATCAGGTCACAAGCTCCGAGAGTGAATAGAGGCTGGGTGGGATGATGAAGTGCTTTCAGAAGCGATGGAACGGTTTGAGAATGTGGTAAGACTATCGCATTGTACCTATCCCGGTATTAGCTCTAAATACAAGCAGGTCAAGAAGCAATACACGTCTACCACAGCGAACAAAGACGGCTATTCAATTCCAGTCCCCGGCCTAGCCGACAACCCAAAACTCCACATCCGACGCGGTATATTCACGATCGAGCCTTGGGAAGTCAACGGCATATTTGAGCCCGTCATCAAAAGAGTTATCGAACTGGTGAAGGGTCAGATCCAATCCTCGAACAAGAAAATCAAAATGGTTCTTCTTGTTGGTGGCTTTGGACAAAACACCTACTTGAAGGAGTGTATGCGGGGTGCGTTCCCGCACGTCAAAGTGCTCCAACCGGCTAATGCTTGGGCTGCAATTACTCGTGGTGCTCTTATGATGGGCTTGAGCCGTGCCAATCCTAGCTCGGCACGGGTCAAGATGACATCGAGGATGGCGAGAAAAAGCTATGGCACGCAGCTTAACTACAAATTTGACGCGAAGATACATGATGCGAGCAAGAAGTAAGTGACATCCGATTATTGATTACTGGATATCAATAACATGGCATCCAACAGGTTCTGGTCTTCAAAAGACAAATACTACCAGGTACTGGTATGGTTCGTTCGCAAAGGAGACAGTGTAGAGGAAGACAAGCCCCAAAAAGTCGATTTCGTGGTCGACCTCTGGTCAGCGAGGGCTTACCAAAAGACCACAAGATGGAGATATACGTTGATGGTCGAAGTATGGTGGCACCAATACATCCAGGTCCGACGGTGAAGAGACTTGTCTTCCTGAAAGCTGACTTCAGATACCTCTCGACAAAAGATCTAGCATTGAATACCGTGAAGCGAGCGGACGGTCAAGAGTACTATTGCATTGAAGGCTGCATTGAGGCAACTTTCTATTCGGCTTCGACAAAGTATGCACTGCTCTACCGGGGCGTGAGATATGATACGGTGACTACGGATTATGTATAATTTGGCTGTTTTCCATTTGTGGGACTTGGTTCATATACAGGCGATATCACCGGCGACAGAGTCTGACCCTTCAAATTGAGTCAATTTGTGGGTGTACGGGGCTTATTATATAGTGGTAAAGCAACTAGTCGCCAACGAAGTGCTTGACATACAGATTGAGACCTCAAATGAATCTATCAAGATGACGTTGTCAGTTTCTTGAACTCCTCAACAGCACCATGTATCAGCCCCTCAGACTCCCCATCCTCAGTCTTCTTAGGAACAGCACCGCTACCCAGAGGCCTCTCCGGGTTCGGAGTAAGCAGATACTGAGCGGGAATAAGACGTGCGGCCGGGTTGAGCGTAAGACCAAATCCGGGCTTGTCCAAGTCAGAAGCCATCAGATAGCCCTTCTCAGGAATAGGCTCATCCAAGAAAAGATCCCCAAAGACCGGAAGCACGCTCTTGCCATCCGGAGAATTGGCAAGGTATTCTTGGAATGGACAATTCGCCTGAGAAATGACATAGTGGTAGCTGTAAGGTCCGCTCGCGTGAGGAACGACGGGGATATCGTACGCGGCAGCCATAGCAGATACCTTCAACAGTTCCGTCAAGCCTCCAAGCCACATGACATCTGGCTGGATGATATCCAGATTCCGTCCCTCGATGAGCTTGCGGAAGCCGTATCTCGAGTACTCGTGCTCCCCGGTGGTGAACTTGACTTGAGGGTGGGCTCGCTTGATGAGAGCAAAACCGTCGGTGTCGTCCGGAGAAAGACATTCCTCCCACCAATTGATGTTGAGATCGAGACACGCCTTGGCGATTTCTATCGTATATGGCACGTTCAAGCTCATATAGCAGTCGACCATCAGGGGAAAGTCAGGACCGACGCTTTCTCGGTGCTTTCGCAGAAACTCGACGTTCTTCTTCAGTCCGGCGTGGCCCTCTTCAGGGCAATATGGCAGTGGTACTTTCGCACCCCAGAAACCCATTGCTTTCGCAGCTGTTGGCTCTGGGCCTGTGCAGTAGAAGTCGAGCTTGTCCCGTGTCTTTCCTCCGATCAATTTGTAGACTGGCTCGTTTCTGATCTTTCCAAGCAAGTCCCACAGAGCCAAGTCGATGACGGAGATCACGGCTACTGGCAATCCTTTTCGGCCGTAGAACATAGATCCTCTGTACATCTGCTCGAATAGATGGTTGGTGTCTCTTGGGTCTGCGCCAATGAGAAATCGCTCGAAATGTTGGTGGACAAGCCAGCATGCCGGGGGGCCTGTAAATTTGGTTAGCGTCAATATCTGGAATAGTAGATTCTCAGTAGCTCACCTCCAAAACCTGTTGCAAAGCCCACAGTGCCATCGGTTGCCTCGACTTCAACACAGAAGGAGCCCAGGACATTGATGCCCCAGCTTGTTCGTGAAGCTCGGTATTGCTCCCATCGTGACATAGGGGTTGAGATTGGCGTGTCAATGAGCCTGGGAAGATGTAAGTCGTGTGATGTGCGGTTCAGGGAAATTCGATTGTGGCTTACCAATGGCCGCCCTTGACATTGTGGTAGTCTCCTCCAGAGCCAACTCCATTGATAACAAAAGTTCGAACAGCCTTGATTTCGGGAAACTCGCGAGCTGTTGATGAAGACATGGTGGCAGACGGCAGTTATTCGAGGGTGACGGTAGGAGTGCTTTGGAAGGACAAGATATCGAAAATGCCTACCTCTCTCTCGAAACAATCCGGCAGTTGAAATGGGGGAAGGTCAACTCGAGCTGCAAGTCTAAGTTTAAGCTTACAGTTCAGACGCCATCGACAGCTGTCACATATCAGAGACGCTCGGTTTGTTTTGTTCCAGCACCGAAGAGACATGGTTGAGGAGGAGAGGCTGGTCTGCCGAGATACGAGAGCTGCCGGCAGCTGCCACGCAATCTATGCATACGGAAGGACCGATATGATAGTGACAAGCTATGGGGTATCTGGCGCGAATGGAGGACGTTGAGGTGTGGTTGAGCCTCGGATTTCGGATGAGATTCAGCCGATCGCTTATCGATAAGCAGGGGCCACGGACGTTAAAGAAACCAGAAACAAGAAACAATGTAGGCCAAGATTAATGGTGATCATTATTTGTCCCAGCTTTTCGGACTAATGTAGGTATACAGCTAGGAAACCGAAAGTAATTACTTCAGACGTCAAATCAAAAGGCGATCATGGTAATGCGGGGAAGATGGCCGAGATAAGAGGAACGGACGTAACATATTGAAGCGCTGTCTTGGAAAAAGACATAACCGCACGCTTCTTTTGACGCTCTACCAAGATGCAAGTCTTTCTTGGTCCCCTCGCTACAGAGGTAGTTCCTGGAAAGTGGCGTGCGTACTCAGGCTGGCCACCGGCGCCCCCAGCTCAATTACTCGAGTACGGGGTTGCAGGGGAACGACTCCGCTTTCTGGGGTCATGGCGCAAAGATGTGCTGCCCGTCGTCCTCCCACTCGCAGGTCAAAAGGCACCGAGCACCTCGTCTGATCATCAAGCCGAGCAGAAGAAATCTGATCAACACAGCCTGCCTGGTCCCGCTCGGTCACTATGCCAGCCGTCCCAGACCGCGACAATGAATGACCCTCAGCACCAGTCACCGCAGGCCGACGAGCCTCGCTCCGGTCCGAAAGAGCCCGACAGCGACGCTGAAAACGAGCAGGATGGCAGCGCCGAGGAGAGCACTGGTGGAGATAATGGGGAGCGTCCCCGCAAGAGACAGAAGCGACCCATGAGTGTATCGTAAGTGCAAAGTCATGTCTGCTTCTCAGAGTGAAGGCGATGTCGAAGAAGAGCATCCCGAGGAAGAACACCCCGAGCCCGACAAGGCTGGACCTACCGAACCACAATCTTGGCTGACTGTTCGTCGAAGATGTGAACTTTGCAAGCAAAGAAAGGTACGTCGAGGAATCTGACTTCAAAGAATGCTGCTTTTCTTCGTGACTGACTCAACCTAGGTAAAGTGTGATCGTGGACAGCCATCCTGTGGCTGGTGCAGTCGCAATGGGGCCGTCTGTGAGTACAAGGAAAGGAAGAAGCCTGGACTGAGAGTAAGGATTTCATGCTGTCAAGTTCTGTTTCTACCTCTCTTGTTGCTTTTCAGATTCGAAAGATAGATTATCCAAGGATCGAGCGACCTGCTTAACCTCCTTTTATCCATTGAACATCCGTGTCTAATCCGAAAGAGACATCTCTACACCCCAAATTCTTCGCCTCGTTTTTTCCACAAGCCCTTTACTGATGAACATAGGCTGGCTATGGACGGGAGCTTGAGCAACGGCTCGATAGACTGGAAGAGGTCTTGCAAACACATTCCCGTATTCTTGGAACCTCCCTGAATCGAGGCAGTCTGAGCACCCATAGTATGCACAGCGATCATGCATCGTCTCCACGAGATGCCGTCTTTTTCAAGCAGAACAATGAAGCCGCAGCCCATGTCCCCAGGGCTGAAACCGCTCTTTTTCTTCAGAAGCCGTCCAACTTTGGAAATTCGAGTCAGCAAATGGATTATGCCAGTTCTTTACCGCCGCCAACCCCTACAGTCCATGGCGGGGAAGTCTTTCAACAAATGATTCCCCTTTCCGCACAACCACAGCAACCGACACACAATCGCCATCATTCTTCCGAGTTTTTTAATGGTGGTCAGTCTCCCAGAGACCCACCAAATCTCAACATAGCCCAAGCTCCTTCGAACGAGGCAGATCTATCCAATAATTCTCTTCCACCATACGACCTTCTATACGCACTTACAGATCTATATTTTAAACATGTCAATACTTGGTGTCCAATACTCCACCGCAGGTCGACCCTGGATGCTCTCTTTGGTTCCTCGACTCTCGAAGAGGCCGACAAAATATTACTCCATGCCATTGTTGCAACGACGCTACGCTTTTCCACAGACCCTCGGTTGACCGATGAACGACGGCGGCAGTACCATGATGTCTCCAAGCAAAAGGTTCTCTTATACGGACTGGAGATTTCATCAGTCAAGTCTCTTCAAGCTTTGGTTATCTTGGCTCTCGACTTAGTCGGAAGCAGCAATGGCCCACCAGGATGGAACCTTCTTGCATTGATCACAAGATCAGTCGTCCAGCTGGGTCTTGCTGTAGAGACGACCTCATTTTCTGTGGCTCCGAATTACCCATCTATATATACGTTGCGTGCTATTGTTTTACCAGAAGCCAAGAACTGGATCGAGGAGGAATCTCGACGCCGCTTGTTCTGGATGGTTTACCTATTGGATCGATACGCTACAATTGCAACCGCTTTCGAGTTTGCTCTGGACGACCAGGAAATAGACCGAAAGCTGCCATGCAGAGATGATCTTTGGAACAAGAACCAACCAGCAGAGACACGCTGGTTCAAGCCCGGCGAACGGAGCGAGTACGAGGTCAACAAACCCGAAAATCTCGGCACCTTCTCCTACTACATTGAGATCCTCGGCATCCTTTCCCGAATCCACAAATTCCTCAAGAAACCAGTAGACATTAGTGCTCTCTCGGACGTCGAAAAATGGCAAGGTGAATACCGCGAACTCGACAACCTGATGACCTCCTGGAAATTCGGCCTACCCAGCGAATACGGCAACATGGCCAAGCTTTTCCAAAACGGCACCAACAAAGCAATCAACTGCGGCTGGGTCATGCTGCATGCCACCTACCACACCGCCGTCGTCCGTCTGCACTCCTCCGCCGCCTATCCCACAACCCGCTCTCCCATCTTCGCCCCCTCCTACAGCGCCTCCCAACGCTGCCACGGCGCCGTAGAAAACATCGCCGCCCTCTGCGAATACGTCGTCGCCAACGGCATGCTCCCCAAGCTCGGCCCCCCCTTCGCCTTCACCCTCTGGGTCGCCGCGCGCCTCCTTCTCGTCCACGGCTCCACCATCGAACACAAGCTCTCTCCCCAAATCCAACTCTTCGTCGACACGCTCCGCGAAATGGGTCGCTACTGGGCCGTCGCCGAACGCTACACTGCCGTGCTCCAACGCGTGCTCGACGAACATCGCGACAGCGAACGCAGCGTTGGCGCTAATGGTGAACGCGTGACACCTTCTTCGGTCAAAATTTTGGCAGATATGCGCAGGACGGCGTATGATTTGGATTTTTTGATTAGCAGGCAGCCGAGAGTGGCGAGTGGGATGAGTCGGATGCCGAGTGTGACGCCGGCGAGGACGCCGCAGCCGAATGAGCTGGAGTATTTGGATATTTTTGACTTTTTTAATGTGCCGAGGTTGCCGGTGGGGGTGGAGGCGATGGGGGGTGTGGCGCAGAATACTAATGGGGGCGGGGGTGGGAATGGGAATGGGAATGGGGGGAATGTGGGGACGGCGGATATGGGGGTGAGAGGGGAGGTGGCGGAGGAGGCTGGGGGGAGTAATGAGTTTAATATTACGAATTTTATGGTGGATGCTAACTCGGATTGGCTGTTTAAGCATCAGAGCTAGATGGGTGGATTACTGGGAGGACGGCTGCTGATATATAGGATGGCAGTTGTTTCTCGGATAGCATGTATCCATTGGGTCATATGAGGCGTTGCGGGCGGAAGTGAGGTTGTTGATGCCTAGCGGACATTTCTGGACCCCTGATTCCATGCTGCAGAAGCCGCTGTGGCTTTGTCGAGCATGGCTGAAAGGCATATCACCTGCATATCGGATCCTACTTGAGGATCACAATCACATAGTGAGGCAGTGATCCAACTGAAATCACGTGACCCTCGATGGGACCCCAGGAAGTTTACAAAATTGACTATAAATACTGCAATCTCTTGCATCGTAGTCCGCAAAGGATACTACAAAACATCATCAACATATGCCCATTCCGCGAAGTAACCGGCACAAGTTCCTACACCCCTTACCAGGACAGGCTCTTACTTTCTCATCGCAGCCCCCGTTTTTCCCGTTTCCATCTTCTCGGGGTCGAAGCTGAGTCCATGAGGCTCATATTCACAGTTTGCTGTCAAACAAATCCGCTGCCGCCACAGGCCCCTCCTGCCGTCGAGCAACTTGCTAAATTCGTCCACCTCTGCCCCGGCATTTCTTCAGAGGACTCGGCTATAAATACTACAGTCTTTCCCACCCTAATCGATCAGAGGTCATGAAGATGTCCCGGGACAAATGACGAAGTATGCTTACCAGTCATACTTCTACTCTATCTGAAAGCCACTCGTGTTCTCTACAAACTTACTGGAGCATCTCTTTCATAACTTCACAGAGCCAGAGCTGGGGTACATCATGGTGAGGATTTTTCAAGTCCACTGCTGACCGAGCATGCTGCTGTCGAGCGACTTGTTGGCTGCATGAAGCAAGGCAGGTAGACTGGTTTTCTTGAGCAGTCCCAGAAAGCCACTTCCTATAAATAATGAGATCTCTCCAGTCTTGATAGGGTAGGATCTGAGCGAACAAGACAACGGGATGGACGAGATTCGATCGAAAATGTTCTGCAATATCTATCGGAGGGATTCCAGCTCCCTCCTGCAACTATTCTGCAAGCTCATGTCCTTACCCCAGGACATAGGGGAAGATGACGAGGATTTGCCAAATTTGCTGCTCGACAGATATGCTGTCGCCGAAAGAAACTGCTGCTGTTCAGCGACTTGTCGTTTGTCACAGAAACCTGCCTTTACCTATGACCTTGGCTAGGCTTGTTTGCTTGATGAATTTCTGAGAGGAAGAAGGTATAAATACTGCCATCTTCCCCACCCTGGAATTGTAATGAACTAGAGCGTACTTCAGTCTTCCACACCGTCCATGATTTCCCTATCGTGAACCAAAAAAGTCCCGCGTTCCTAGAACTATCCAGGAATTCTGCTTTGTCCTCAAACATTAAGTTGACAGCTGTAAGTTACGTCGAGATCGTGGAGTTTTGCGACATTGCCGCCGAACGGCGAAGCTGTCATTGTAGGACTATGCCGCTGTTGAACCTTCTATCTTAGGTAAGGCTATCGGCTTCGTCGCTTTCTGCAAGCCTGGATATCCTCAGATTTTCGTAGAATGGATTGGAGGTGGCACATAGAAACGTTGGCGCGATGTTATTATTGAACGATCGATCGCTCGTAGGCTGTAGGGGCATATACTCAATTACTATTGTTGAGAAACTTCAGTTTGAGGGGAAGGAAGTAGCTATATATAGTCACATCGCTCTGAATCTTGGCAGCTTAACATCCAGACTTCTGAGATTCGCTCACGTGATCGCATGGTCTCACACTAACCAGTAGCTATAAATAGTGATAACTCTCTGGCCTACGATAGATTAAGATTTGAACATATTTCAAAATTCTACATACGACGACTTCAACCACCAAGTCCCCAAGTCACCGAGAGAAATTTTCTGCTTTTCCTCCGCTGGGTCTAGAGAACCTACTCTCTTCCTAGAGCTTAAGAAGGATTACTGAGGAGTTCTTTCGCATCCGCTGTCGGAGTCTCGGAGAACCCTGCTGCTGTCGTGAAAGCTGCCTGCTGTCGAACTTGACTACTTACTGTTGAGTTTCGCTGTTTGACTGATCTGATACCGTGACTGTGGGGTGCGGGAAGTTCTCTTCATCTCCTACCATTTCCTGTCTCGGCTTCTCACACCCTGAATCTCCACTTGCTAAGCCAAGCTCAGAAAGCACTTGTGTGGCTTTGATCTCGTAGGAGATTTGCAATCTGCTGTCGTTGGGGAAGTCATTCCTGTCAGTAGAAGTCTCTCTCGTTGTCAGAAATTTCTGGCGTCGCATGTCTTCGCTGTTGTTGACTCGTTCCAAGATCCCCCTCACCATATTCCTCGCGAGATGCCTATTGAAGCTTTGCGAAGATGTCAAAACATCGCCTTCGAAAATTGTATTTATTACCTTAACCTTATGCCTAAACCGCAATCGGCAATCTCCAGTAGCGCTGTCCCAAGTTACAACTGCAGCATGATTTCGAAAGTCAACTCACAGCCCGCTTTATATTCCCTGGATTACTCCCTTTCTCAAGGCTAAGCACGAAGTTTGGTAACACAAAGGATCACTTGACCGGTACCAAGCACGGCGGGCTTAGGGAATGGATCATATGGGGACAATGGTGGAAGAAGTTGGGGCTTCCGTAAATGCGGCAGTTTATGTCCCTGCAAGCAAGGGTGGTGCTGGGCTCGAAAGGAGGCTCACCTGGCACGGCACGTGGCAAACACCACGTGACAACAGGAACGTTACACAAGACTGGCCCGAGAGCAAGTAACACGTCTTTGGGCTTTATATAGACCGACACCCATCCTCCTTTGACATCCCAGAACCACAGTTCACCATCTCTTTTTCGAGGCATCGTGATCATTCACTGCGGAGTACAAACTACGAAATACAGGTCTTCTTTCCATATCACATTCTCATTCTCCAAGCAAGTGCCGCATTTAGCCAAACCAATTTCGCTTTGCGCTGAAGACACGTAAGCCTGCTGGTGTAGGAAATGTCGGTTTGTTGCTGGAATTGTCTGCTGTCGCTGGAAGAACCTCTTGTTGTGTGCTGCGCTGAGTTGTTGACAGGAACAAACGAGTCACAGTTTAGCGTCGGTGAATACTTAAGCCATCCCCTCTCCTTCTTCTCCAAACCAGAACCAGTTCTTTCACCAATGGTCACGATGGTCACTGGAGTGCTGGAGGTCCTCTCTCTCCTTCGAACATCCAACACATGTCACTCGCTAAGATCCACAAGTTGTTACATATTGAGAGACAAAAGTCAAAATAATTTGGCTAGTACCTACCTCGGCAGAACACTCGGAAAACTACTGTTGCTGGAAGATTTTGCCATCGCTGGAAGAAGCTCCTGTTGTATATACTACACTGAGTTGTTAACAGCAAAAGTTAGTTAGTCACTTATTGTCATGGGCGTGCGGGAGGGTTTCTGTATTATTCTCGTTCGATTGTGTACCTGAGTACGGTGTCTCACTTTCTAGAGATCCACGACTCCCACCCCTAGGCAAAACCAACTTGGTCTTGCGGAAGGTTTGCACTGTCATTCCCTAGATTTCCTGTCGCATGCTGGATGGCGTCGGTCACGTGACTTGCATCACATGACACAGTGATGTTGCCCAAAAGGGGCCGTCTTCGGGTATAAGCTACATGTGCCGTCACCTGCCCTCTATTCACAACCTAACTTAGTATCAATCAGTCGCCCGACAATATATCGCGACTGGATTGCGAGAGGTCTTATCTCTCGCTCTCCTTTAGACTCCTAGTACGGAATCTTTCTCTCTCTCTGGTCTGGAGATCACAAGTGCCATGCTTGGGCACAAAAATGATTTGACTTCGTAGAAAGCTTGCTCCTGGAAGTGTCTACTATTATTGATGGATCTGTCTACTGTTGTGGTCATGGCCCCTTGTCAATGACATATGCTAACCTGAGTGTATACCGGCCACATAATCATATCAGATCGATGAGCACAGATACACGAAACGGGCCATTTTCGGATATATATAGGCCATACTGTCGCCCTTTTCACAACCCAAAGTTTCTGGTCAACACAATTCTCGATATCGTGACTGTGGAGTGCGGGACGTCTTCCCAGCTGCTCTCCTCCGAATTTCCGAAACAGAGGTCTTTCTCTTTCTCTGAGGATCACAAGTGCTACATCTATCCAAAATGATTTGACTTCTCAGAAAGCTACCTGTACTGTTGCTGGATGTGTCTATTGTCGCCGTCACGACCTTTTGTCAACGTCATATGCTACCTCGACTCAGTCGAGTGAGCGCCAGTCACATAATTTCCACCAGATGAGGATTAATCTTACACGGGCGCACTTCGGCTATTATATAGGGGCCCACCACCGTCACCATTTTCAAACAAGAACCACCACTTCTACTCAATTATATGGTCTAAGTCGTCATATGCGGAGAGAAAGGAAATAGTTGTCACGAGCTGGGTCCGGGACTTTAGCCAAGGCTAGGATATAGACTATTGTCAGTAGGTGTTTATTGCTATAAGAAAAGAAAGGGCTCTCCGACTATCGTGAAAACTAAGTTTGGTAATTATATAGCGCATAGACCACGCTAGGGCTCTCTTGGCTGGCTAGCCATAAAAAGCGCTCTAGTCCAGGGCCATTATAATACCCCTTTCCTATATAAAACTCGCTTTAAGCCTTAAAGCAATTAATTTGGTTTTAAGCCAAACCCTGAATGTAAATATAAAAAAAATAATAAAAAGACTATAGAAATCCAATTAAAATCTTTTTTAATGCTGTTTTTAAAAATTGTCCTATTTTGCGCTATAGCAACCGGCATATTTTGAGCTATAGCGACCGGTATACCTTGCATTATAGCGATTGGTATATTTTGCGTTATAGTTGCTAGCGCCTTTTATACTATAATAAATAGCATATCTAATATTCTATATTAGGATGTGAAAATTAGCAAAAAACTTAGGCTATTTAATAATTTAGTTATTCGTTTATTTTAAATAGATTTTTAGCTTTATTATTCAATTTAGCTCCTTTATTTCATATTTTCTATTTTGCAAGCTTTTTAAAAAGATTCAAATTTATTAAAATAGCAATTATAAAACTTTCTAAGCTTTATAAAAGCGTATTTAAAATCCGATTATAAATATTATTTAAAATCGGAATTATAAATTGGTTTCCAATTAATTTTATATTGCAAAATCCTATAATATATATAGGAATTTAAAATGCTATAAATTTCCTATTTTATAATTTTATTCATTATTACCGGCGATTTTGAATTTTGTTTTTAGCTAAATAATAAATTTATATTTGCTAAATAAAGCTTGCTTAAATATATAATTAGGTAAATATTTATAATTAAAAAAAGGTTTAATTTAAAGGCATTTTTTAATAATTTTATAAAGCCCCGCTATTTTATTATTTAATTTATAATTGGGTTTTATTGGCTTCCAAGTTTTAATATTTAATTTTTTTTTAAAAAAACAATGTAATTAACTGCCGGCGTTTATTAGCTTGGGCCTTTTGCAATTATTGCGCGAGCTATATAGCATTTCTAGCTATTTTGTAATAATAGTAAATATAGCGTTATTTAGCTATAGTAATTTTTTAATTAAAAGCTTAATCGGGATTTATAAACTTGGAAATATTTCAATTAAAAGTTATTTAGGGTTTATAATCTATTTTTATTTTAATCGAAAATATATCCGTTAATTTGTAAAAAAAAGCGGTTATAGCAGCGTTGGTAAAAAAAAAGAACTTTATCCAATTGTTTTAAAATTAATTAATTAAAAATATTAAATGGAAATTTAAAACAATATTAGCGATTTTAATTTAATTATTAATTTGCGATTAGTAAATTAAAAAAACAATAGCTATATTAGAGATTTTTGTAAATTTTTGCGAAAAAGCAAAAATAAATTGGATTTCTTAATTTAAAATAATGGTTTTTAAAGCTTTGTAAATTTTATAAATTGTAAAATAAAAAAAAGATTACTGCATTTTAAATATTAATTATTTAATAGTATAATATAAACAAAAAAACATTATAAACTATAATTATAATTATTTTTAGGTATATAATAAAAATTTATTATTATATATTGCTAAGGATATTAGGGGATTGAAAATAGATTAAAAAAACCTGAAGCTTTATTTTTTAAGGTTTTTGCCTTGGCGCAAGCTTTGTAATTCCTAATATGCCGATTTATATTTTATATTTAATTAGGCTATTAATAATGCTTTTGAAATAATTGGCGGATTTTATTTTTTTAAAATAAATAATTTAAATAGTGCTATAAAATTTAGCAATTACCTTTATTTAAAGAGTTCTAATAGCAGGTATTATTAATTGCTTATTTTTAAGCACTAGGCTATTTTATGTATTCTATTGCGCTGATTTAATAAATTTAAGGCTTTTAATTATAAATCTTGCTCTTTTATAATATTTTTAAAAGTTTTTATTATCCGCTTTTTAATTGGCAATTAATAGCTTATTAATTAGCTTTATTTAGGCTATTAGAATGAATATTAATAATATTGTATTTTTAAGCTAACAATTCTTAATAAGTTTTGGATTAAAATATTTTATTAGCAAAAAATGCTACGCTAATATATTAATTTTAAGGTTGTTATATCAGCTATGTTTTAATTCTTTTATATAAAAACATCTGCTTTATTAATTATACCAGGCTTGTATTTAATACTGAAATTATATTTTAAAAGGATTTTCCATTATTTAGCTTGCTTGGTATTTAGGGCCTTAATAATTATAAATTATTTTAATAATTTATAAGGGATTCACTAACGCCTTATTCCATTTGTTCTAAAACCCCAATTTTTGATCGCATTGGGAATAGCATTAAATTTTAAATTTAAGCTTATTTCTAGCGCGTGCTAAATCTTTTTATTGCGTATTAATAAGGCCCAAATTTTCCTTAATTTTTAAAGAAATTTTAATAAATAATTTAAAATTTTAATAAATAATTAAGAGAAAAATATAATAAATAATTACAACGGTATTTTAAATAATTTTAAATAATAACTAGCTAATTTCAAAAGCCTTAATTCTTATTAATTATATATATATTTAATTTTTTGGAATTTAAAAGCTGTTTTATTAATAGCTTTAGCATTATTCGCGTTTTTTTTTCAATTATTAATTTCAAATAAGCTTTTTCCTATTAAATGCCTAAATTATATTTATTAGTCTAATTACTAGCTTTTCGTTTTAGCGCCAATTGGATATTAAAAAGCCGGCTAGTATTATTTTTTAATATCCATTATTTTATTTAATTGGGAGCGGCCTTAGCTATATAACGGAGGCTTTTTTTAAAAGAATCTAAAAGAGCTTTTGGCTAAATAAAAAAAAGCTTACCATTATAATATTTAAATTCAAAATAACTTTTTGCAATAAATAATGCTAACGCAGCTGCAAAATAAAAATCCCTTTTTTTAAATGCAGTAAAACCTTTGAATACGCTATCCCTAAGCCATCCCCTAGGCCTGCCTTTAATTAAAGATTTTACAAAAGCTGCAGCTGAAGCTGAAATTAAACGAGCTTTATCCCTTTTATATTCTCTATTTTCCAAAGAGCTTTAAAGGCGATTTTTATTCCTAATATTTATAGGATTTAAAATAATTTTGCATTTTTGGAATTCCATAATAATCTAATTTGCCTTCCTATTATATAGCTAATAATAATAAATATTAGCTAATTTTAAAGCCTTTTTTATTATAAATAGTATAATAGCAAAATAGGCTTATAGATATTGCAAATAGGCAGCCATTGGGTGGATAATTTAAAATGTAATTTATTAGCTTTTTAGTCCGGGGATTTATTTTAGGAAATTTAGCCATTTGTTTTATAATTTGCCTTAAAGCATAAATTGTGACTTAATTAAAAATATCATTAAATATTGGCTTTAAAGTAAGATGCCTGGATTTGGATTTTTTATATTTGATTATATTTGAATTTAATATGCTGCTTTTTTTAAAAAAAAAATAAAGCAATTAAATACAATTTTTAAATCTTTGATCAATTTTTTTAAAAAGTGCTTTAAACTAATACGGCTTGATTTAATTTTTGAAATTACTGTAATTTTAAAACAAAAGGTTTTATTAATATAAAATTTAATTTGAATTATTTAAAATTAGTATAATTTATAAAAATAAATATAATTTAATTATTTATTATTATTATTATTATTATTAAATAAGCCAAATATTTTTACAATATTAAATTGCTAGAATTGGCTAATAAGCCTTGAAATTGGACAAGGCTTTTTGGTATTTTTTTAAAATAAAATATTTTTAAAATAAAATTTTATTTAATTCAGTACTTTTTTTATGGTTTTTTTATTTTAAAATGTTTTTTTGGTTTTGGCAATTATATTTATATTAATATACCATTTATCAAAAATATATTTTATATTTTTAAATCTTTTTTTAATTATATTAATTAAAGCTAATTTTCGATTTGTAATTATAAAATTTGATTTATTAATCCCAAATTTTTATCATGCTTTTTTAAATTGCTTTAAAGCCTATTTATAATTATTATTAGTTCTTTTGCTAAAAAAGCAAAGTACCGCTTAAAAAATGTATTTATTGCTAGCTATATAGCAAATATTAAATAATGATATTTTAAATTTATTAATTTTTAATTAGCTATTATATATAAAAACAAAAAAAATGATTTTATAAATATAATTTATTAAAAGTATATTTTTTTATAAATTTATATAGCTTTTAAATGCATATAAAATAAACGGATAAATTAAAAAGTATTTGGATTAATATTAAATTTATAGAAATACCCCTTTTGTTTAAATATTTTTTGCAATTATTAAATAAGATTTTATTTATTAAGTTTTTTAACTAATTCTTTTATACCAAATTGTACAAATTTGCAATTATTAAAAAATGGTTTAGGTATTTTTATCGTAAAAATATAAAAACTGCAAAAACAGAAATATTGCTATTTATTTAAGCCATTAAATTTTTTTAATTTTTAATCATTATTTGGCGGGCTTTGGAATATACAAAAATAGTTTTAAAAAATTTATAATTGTGGCTGCTAATTCTTATAGGCATTAAGGCCTAATTTTGAATATTTGAATTAAAAAAGATGTTAAAGCTAAAGGAATAGCTATATTTGCGAATGCCTATATATTTGCGCTTTTTGGACTTATATATATTGGGGTGTTTTTTATTGCAATCAAAATAAGTATAATTGGGTTTCGTGGTTTTTTTAACTAGAATATAATTTTGGAAAATGGCCTATTGGACAACGGCATTAAAGGCATTTTGAATTGAGTTATAAAAGCCTAAAAGTGGTGGCGGATTAAATTCTCTAAATTTAATTAAAGCTGAAGTTTTTTTTTAATATCATTTATAATGGCTGCGCAAAAGGCAGAGCAGGAAGACAGGACGGAAGGGCAGCGCGGGAGGGCAGGGCGTAAAGCTTAAAAATGGAGTTTAAGGAAGGGCGCAAAGGCAGGGCGCAAGGGTAAAATTCAAGAGAAAGCTTAAAAAAGGGCGCAAAGATAAAGCTTAAGGGAGAGCTTAAAAAAGGGCGCAAAAATGAAGCTTAAAAATGAATTATTATTATATTTATATTTTATATGTATATTTTATATTTATATTCTATATTTATATTCTATGTTTATATTCTATATTTATATTCTATGTTTATATTCTATGTTTATATTCTATGTTTATATTTTATGTTTATATTTTATGTTTATATTTTATGTTTATATTTTATGTTTATATTTTATGTTTATATTTTATGTTTATATTTTATATTTATATTTTATATTTATATTTTATATTTATATTTTATATTTATTTTTTATATTTATTTTTTATATTTATTTTTTATATTTATTTTTTATATTTATATATATTGCATATTATTTACTTTTAAAAAAGCTTTCAAATTTAAGCCTTATCGACATGCAATAAAAAGGTTTGGCACGCGCTAGAAATAAGCTTAAATTTAAAATTTAAAGCTATTTCCAATGCAATTAAAAATTGGGGTTTTAAAACAAATGGGTAGGGTATTAGTGAATCCCATTTATAATTGCTAATAATTTAATTTTTTTAAAAAAGCCCTAATAAATAAATGCGCTAATAAACAAATAATTAAATAACAGCTAGCATTTTTTTATTATAAATGCTATAATTTAACTAATGCAGATTTATAATTTTAAGAAACTACGCTATTAAATACTAGCTATTAAAGTGTTTTTAAAAATAAACCCTTATTATTATTTTATTCAAAGCATTTACTTCCAACCAATTTTTATAATTGAAATTAAAAATAATTAAAATAAATACTAATATCAAAGCCGCTTTAAAGGCTAAAAAGGCATTTTAGCAAGCATTGGTTTATTTTTAAATATAGTTTTTTTTAATAAGCTAAATAAAAGGCTTGGCTAGCCTATTATAGTTTTTAATAAAAGTCCAATAAAAGTTGCAAAATTCCAAAAAAATTGATTTTTTAAAAGGCTTTTTTTAAGGCATTGCTAATTTTTTATTGTTTAGATCTTATTTGGATCTATTTAAATATTGCTAAAACAATACAACCTAGGTATTTGGTTTTTCTAATATTAAATTTATATTTTATAATATTTATTTATAAACCAGCTTTAATTAAGCGATTTATAATAGCGACAATATTTCGGTAATCCTATTTAAAAAATTTATCAATATAAATTAAAATATTATTAATAAAAGCTATGCAAATTTTATTTAGAAACTTAAATAAAACCTAATTAATATATCGCTAAAAAATAGCAAATTTATTAATAAATCCAAAAAGCAAAATATTATATTAAAATATTTTATAGCAAATTTAAAATATTATAAACTGCTTGCTAGTTCTTTTTTTAAATAGATATAATAAAATACTTGCTTAATATTAAATTTGATAAAATATTTGGCTTTGCTAAATTAAAATAAATTGTGTTTAAATAAAGGCAGCGAATATTAATTTTTATAAATAATTTTATTAAATTTGCAATAATTTATATAAAAGCCAAAACCGTTTTCGGGCTTTTTAATAAATAAAATAAAAGCTGGAAAGGGAAAGATTTTTTTTAAATATTTCTTTATAATACGCAATTGCTTTATTAATATAAAATATAGCAGAAAATAGCTTAGCTAAAATTTTGGGCTTTTTAGCTTGAATTTTATATTATAAGGGCTATATATTAGCAGGGTATTAAAAGCCTTTTTAGAAAATTTATAATATTAAAAATTTAAATAATATAATAGCCGCAATTTTAATAGCTTTTTATTAAAAAGTTTTTAAGGCTTTTTAAAAGCAATAATTTTTTTAATAATATATAAAAAGCATATTTATGCTTTTTTAGCCTTTTTTAAAAAAATGCGCTTTATACTTTTAGTATTAATTTAATAAATTTTAATGCCCGGAAATATTTTGATTGTTTTTGCTTAAAAAGAATTAATAAATATAAAGCTATTATTAGCCAGTTTTTATTTTATAAATTAAAAAGCTTTGTATATTATAATATATTATATAAACGCCGCCTTGGGTATAAAAATTATGTTTTTAAATGCTTCAAAAAAAAAGCTCCGCTTTAATTTTCTTATTTATTATTAAATTGGATTTACTTTTTCGAATTTTTATTTTTTTTGCATTGGGGAGTTTATTTTTACTATTAGGCTTGCAAGGCCAATAAATTTTGCAATTATGAAAGTCTAATAGTATTTAATATTGCTATTGCTATTTAAATCCAAAAATTAACTTTTGGTTTTTAAATTAATAATAAAAAAGGAATTTTTAAAAACAAATTACTATTAGTAGTAAAATTCAAAAACATATAAATAATAATAATTTTTTTGCAATTTATATTACATCCGTAAAATAATACTAATTTATTCAATTGCTAAATAAGTATTTTAAAGTCAAAAATAGCTTTAGCTATATTGGTATTTATAAAATATAATAATTAAGCTTTATTATTAATAAAGGCGTTGTATTAATTTAAAAAAATTAAATTCCTAATATATACAATATTCCAAATTCTTTATTGCTAATATAATTAGCTAAATCCATTAATATCATATTAATTAAATTAATAAGCTTGTTTAAAAAAGTCCATTAGGCGCCGTTTTTTTTTTTCAAAAGTTTAAAGGCTAAATAATAATTAAAATCAGGGTTAATTTAATCGATATGGTTTTCTTTTTTTATAGGCTTATTAAATTTGGAATAATTAAAAGCCCAGTATTTAATGCTATTGCATTTATAATATTGGCTATAAATAAGCCTTTTTTATTATGATTATTAAATTGCTAAAAACTTTTACAATTGCTTTGATGGCTTTTTTTATAAGGCTGTTTTTAATATTTTCTATAATTAAATTTAATATTTTAATTTTATTGGCTTTTCTAGCCTTTTATAAAGCAATTGGAATTATTTATATTATATATTTTTTTATTCCTGCTATTGCAGCTATGAAAATTAAATTCGCGTTTTTCTTTTGAAAATAAGCTTTTATATAAATAATTAGCGTGCAAGCGGTATTATAATATAAAATTCTAGCTCTTTTCAAAATTTTGCAAATATAAAAAATATTTGCAATTATATATATTAAAATAAAAAGAAAGTAAATTATAAAAACTTTATAAAAATTAATATTAAATATATTATTTAATTAAACGTTATAATGGAAATTCATAAAACAAAACTCTTATTGTAATATATATAACAAATTAAATAAAAGCGGCAAATATTATTGCGCTTGGGAAAAAACTTAAAATAGGCATAAAAAAATTATATATTAATTTTTCAATTATAATTCTTTTTTTAAAGCATTATAGCAAAGTTAGAAAATATAATTTGCTTTTTTTTAAATTTAAAATATAATATAAAATATAATAATAGCAATAATAAAAACATAATTGGCATTAATAATTAGCTTATTTTTTATAGAAATATATTAAATTTTAAATTTGGATTTAAAGCTATTATTAAGCTTATTAAAATTAAAAAGTTTTTTAAAGCAATAAGGCTTAATAAAAATGCAAAATTAATATAAATTATTATTTTAAAAATTAAAAAAGCTATTATTATTTTGAAACTTATTGCTTAAAAATTTATTATTATTATTGCTATTATTTTTAGCGGCGATATAATTGGCGGCGGCTTTATAAATTTTATTGGCATTAATAAAACGCTGAAATTAAATTGCAAAAAGGCTAAAAGCCTTTTTAATTTTATAAATAATAAAGCAAAAAACGCGGAATTTATTATAATTTATTTTAAGCCGCGCTTAAAAATTATTTTTATTAAAAGCATTAGGCATTTTTAATATATTAACTATTTTGGATCTTTAAAAATTAATCTTTAATTTTAAAAGCTAATAATATAAAGCTTTTAATCTATTTTTAGCTTTAGCTTTAAAAATAGTATTTTATTAAAAGCAATTGTTAAAAAATTAAAAATTGCTATTATAATTATTATAAAAAATTAAAAAAATAATTGCTAGGCTTTTACTGCAAAGCTAATAATTTAAATTTATTTAAAAAATTAAAAAACAAATAATAAAAAATAATAAATAAATTAATAATAGTAATAAAATTATTATAAATTGGGTCCGGAATTTTAGCCAAAGCTCAAATATAAACTATTATTAATAGGTATTTATTGCTATAAGAAAAAAAAGGGCTTTTCAATTATCGTGAGAATTAAATTTAATAATTATATAGTGCACGGACCACGCTAGGGCTTTCTCGGCTGGCTAGCTATGGAGAGCGCTTTGGTTTAGGGCCGTTATAATAGTAATTAAAAATCAATGTATTGCGGGGCATAGCTAACGAAACTAGCTATTTTACCGTTAAAAAGGCTTTTAAATAAGGCCCATATAGCTAGCGGTATATAACCGCTATCCCGGATAGCGGCTTTTAAATTGAAATAGCTAGTTTAACCAATTAAGGCTATATAATTAAATTAAATTAAATTATATAGGGCGGAAAAAGGAAAAATTAAAAGCTATAGCTAATCGCAATTTTTGCTTTAAAGCTTTAAAGCTTTGAAAACTTATTAGCACTCCCGGAGTTTGCTTTAAGCATGCTTAATAGGCATTTTAGGCAATTTGGCGGCTTGGCAAAACTCCTTTATTTTAATCCTATAAAAATAGCCAAATTTATTTAAAGCACCGCTTAAAATATTATAAGGCAAAATATAAATTAATATAGCGGGGTTGGGGCAATGCAAATAATTGAGTATTTGCTATAGTATTATAATTACTATATCCTATTAAATTACTTTGCATTGCCCTATAAAAACTTTGCAGCTTTAATAACCCCAATTTATATAAATAAAAATTGCCAAAACTATTCCGGGTTTCCGCCATTTTCGCATTTTTTGCATATCGCTATTGTATACAAATAGCTTTATTTTTAATATGCCAGCCACCAGTATACCAACCAATTTATACAGGTATAAATTTTGCCGAAAACTTATATTGCAAATAAAATTAAAATTAAAAATGGCAATTCAAGCCCTAATTGTAAAGGTTTTTGCAATAAGCAAATGCTTTATTAGCTTATTAATTAAAAATTAATTGGCAATTCGCTTAAAGCACCATTTAAGGCACCGCTTAAAGCGCTTAAATGCTTAAAGCGTTTGAAGCATTTAAATAGCCGATTAAAACACCGCTTAAAGCACCGTTTAAAGCATTTTAAAAGCATAATAGCGCTATTGGTATTTTGCCTCGGTCAAGATTTTTTCCGGGAATGCTAATACTAGTATTGCAAAGATTTTTTATAATTTAATAAAATTGCGGCCTTATATTATTAATTATATTGGTTAAATAGATTTTTAATTAATAGCCAGCTTTATTAAATTATATAATATAAATTAAGTGCCCTCCTTATTATATATTAATATTATATATAATTTACCTTATTATATGCACAAAAAAAAAAACAAATATAGCTAGCAAAGCTAGTTATTTTAATGCCAAAAAGACTTTTAAGCAAAGCCTATATAGCTGGCGGCATATAATTGATATCCCGAATAGCGGTTTTTAAATTCAAAATAGCTAGCTTGACCGGCTAAATCCAAATGGAGCGCTAAAGGCTATGCTTAAAAAAAAGAGAATTAATTGGTAAAAGAATTTTATTTTTATATTTTTTATTTGGAAAAATAAAAAGCGATTTATAAAAAAGCAAAGGCTTAATTAAAACCTAGATTTTAGATTGTATTTATAATAGCGCTTTATTATATTGGAATTTTAATAGCCTATGTATTAAATTTTAATATTTTAATTATATAAAAAACGACTTTTTGCAAATATTATAATTAATAAACTCCTTTTAATTATAGAAATATAGCGGTTATAATTATAAATTCCAATTAAATAATAGAAAAATAATATATAAAAAAATTGGAAATTAAATAAAAAAACGGCACAAAGGGCAATAACCGGATATATTTTGGTATTAATTACTATAAAAACCATGCTAATTTCCTAATATTCCTTATTAGCTTTGCTATTTAAAAAAATAAAAATAGCGTATCCATTATTATTGAAAAATATTATATATTAGCATTGTATTTTTGGTTTTTTAAATTTTTGCTAATTTTTAATATAAAATTGTTTTTTAATTGTTAATTTATTAATTTTGAATATTTCCGTCTATTTATTTTTTAATATATTATTAAATATAAATTTATTAAATTAAGAAAGTAAAAACTGGGCTAGAAAATCGGCTGGCGCGAATATTAGTGCAAAATTAAATATATTTTATAATATATTAAATTTTAGGCCAAAAGTTCTTTTTCTAATTACTTTATAAGCAATGCATTTTTTATATAGCGAATTCAATTAAAAGGAATAAGAAAGCTAAATAATTTTATAAATAAATAATACAAATGTGTTTAATTGCAAAAAGTAGCAATTTAAAAAAATTGGGATTTTGCGGTTTATGTTTTTATTTACACCTATTGGTTTTGCAAAAACAAATTTATTTTACCAATAATATAAAAATGGCTGGATAAGCTTTCAAGATTTTTATTATATAAAAGCGCTTTTAAAAGCGCTAATAGCTTTAAGATTTTTCAAAAATATTCATAGCCAAATTATAAAAAAGAATATAGCAAGCGCAAAAGCTTAAAAACCAATATTTTCCCATTATTTTAATAATTGTTAATAATTGTGCAAATTTATTAATAAAGGCATTAATTGACAATGGCTATATAATTAAATTTTAATAAAGTGTTTATTAGGCTATTGAAAAAGCTAATTAAATAAACGAATTTTAATTTAATATTTAAAAAACTTATTAAAATTAGTAATTGGTAAAGCATTAAATATTAATTGGCGTTTTTTAAAATATATTTTAATAACATATATTATACTATAAAATTATTTATATAAATAGTAATAATAATTTCTTGCCAATTAGCGCTTCAAATTTAAAATGCTATTAAATCTTTTAAAAATATTAATATTTAGCATTTTTTTTTAAAATTACAAAAGCAATAATAAATTACAAAAATGCATGAGATTAAAAAAGGGATATTGTATAATTCTTTTAATAATATTTTAAAAAAAAGGCGCCAAGGCCGGCGTTACAAGCGTTGCTAAAAAAATTATATATAATTTCTATTATTAAAAAAGAATGCTATTAAATTTAAAAAATAGCTTTAATTATTAAACTAAATTGTTTTTAGTATTTTTTAAAATATAATAGCAAATATTGGCCGAGTTTTTATTTAAAAAAACATAATAAAGGTCCAGAGTTTCCGGCAATAAAAATAATTAATACTAAGGGCAAGGGCGCAAAAGAAAAGATTTTTAGCTAGAATTTCCGTATTATATTGTATAAAAGGCTTTTTGGCTATAATAGTAAAAATAATTTTTAGCATTTAATATTGTTTTAGGAAAAAATTAAAAATATTATAATTGTAATATTAATTATCAGTTCTAAAATCTTGATTATAATTTCCTTATTATTATTTTTTAATATTTTGTTGGATTCCTAATACTATATAAAATATATGGCAAAACCCTCCGGTATCCCCCGACCGAAAATTTTGGACTATTCTATTCCCTATATATTATACGGGGCCGAGGAGGGCGCCCTGCGGGCACCCTACGAGGCACGTGCGCTAGAGGTGTGTAGGGGACGAGTGTTGCTTATTAAGGAAGCTAAGCGAGGCTTCTAGTATATTATATTTAGGCGTTGCTATTTTTATTTAAAAAAGACAGTAACTATTTTGTATAGCTAAGAAATATATATAATACATTTTTATTTACCAATTTATTTTTAATTATTATAATAAAATAACCGTTTCTATTTTAAAAAACAATAGTTTAGTAAAATAATAATTATTTAATTTACCAATCGCGAATCCGGTAATAATCTTATTTATAAAAATTCTATTAAAAGCGTTAAAAACCAATTTTGCTTAATTTTAAAAAAGCTTAATATTAGTAATAATACTAGCAGAATTTATATACTAATTTAAAAAACTATATTTAATAAAAGCAATAATATATCTATTAATAATATTGGTAAAAATACTGCTATTATTAATAATTAAGGCTTTTTAATTAAAAACGCAAATACACCGTATAAAAACAAAATTAATTAAGCTTTTATTTTTAATTTAATTTAAAGCTAAGTAAATTTAAACTCTGATAATCTTATAGTTATTTAATAAACTATTTAAAAACTCAAAATCAAAAAAAGGATTGCAAAATTACAAGCTAAAATTATAATCTTTATTTATAAATATAGCCTATTTAGCTTAAACTTTAATAACAAGCAATTAATTACCAAAAGGTTTTATATATTTAGACGTCTCTATATTTTAAATATTAAGATATACTATATATATAATATATATAAATATTATAAATAATTTAATTATTTATAAAACTATTTTAATATATAATTTTAAATCTTTTTTCTGGAAAATAAAATAATCCATATTCATTATATTTTAATTGTATTTAAAAGCCGTATATATATTATATAATAGTATTATTAAACGGATTATAAATTAAAAAAGGTTTTATAAAAAGAATTTAAAAATTCAATATTAAATATAATAAACATAAAATAGCAGTATATATTATATATATTAAACTAGTTTATTAAAAAAGCTTAAAGAAAATAAAACGGTTAAAATATTCTATTATAAAATAAACATTTTATTTTTTTATATAAATTCTTTTTATATTCTTTAATAATTTATTTATTTTTAAACTTTATAATAATACTAAATAGGATTTTACTTTTTGATAAAACAACCAATTATAAACTAATATATAATATATATTTAATATAGCTAGAAATATTAAATATAAAAATAGGTTTAATCCCTAATTTAAAATTTAAAATATATTTAATATAAATAATTTAAGAAAGTATTATAATAATTATAATAAATTATAAAACTTATATAATAATTTAAATAATAATTTAATAATTTAATATTAGCTTAATTATAAAATTAAAAAAATGGCTATTATTAAAATAAAAACCAATAGTATAGTTAAGATTAATACTAGCTTTTTTTCTATCTTAATTATCCTTTTAATAATTATAATCTATCTAATTGTATTTATAAAAAAAAGATATATTAGAATTGCTAAAGACTTAAATATAAGGCTTATAAATATAGACAATTCAGTAATAGAATATATATTCCAAATAATAATAGCTTTGGCGATTATAAAGAAAAAGGAGGTCAATTATATAAAAATAGCTTTAATTATAGCCAAGATTATAATGGTTATAATTAAAATAGGTATAACTAAAGTCTTTTTATAAAAGCTATGAATAAGATTTTCAATTTTATAAATTATAAATACAAATATAATAATTAGCGAAACAAAAATTACTAATAATTGTCTAATTTAACAACTTTCTTATAAAATAAAATTATATAATAATCAATTATTTAATTATAATTAAAACTTAAAATATAATCCTTGCTTTTATTTTTATTAATAATGGATTAAATAAAAACTTTATATTATTAATATTTGTAAAAATAAAATAAAAATAGGTTAATATATATATATAATATCTATAAATTTGCTTTTTTAATAAAAATAAAATAAAGGTTAAATAATATTATTAAACTTTTATTAAAGTCCTTAATAATAAAGATAATATAAAAAACCAAAATATTAAAGTATATAAAATATCTGTGTATTTATATAATTTGTTTTTAAATATATTTTAATTTAAATAAATAAATAACGGATATTATAATTGGACTAAAACTAACTTTATTTATAAACGCTAAATTAAATATAAAATTATTATTTAAAACGAGTTAAATAAATTAAAAGAGCTAAATATAGTAATCTATATTTTAAATATAATAAATAAGGAGTTATTATATATAAAATACCTTATATATAAAAGCTGAAAATATAATATTAAATTATATAGAATAGCATTTAGCAAAATAAATAAAGAGCTATCCTTTATAAAAAATATTGTAAACCAAGATAAAACTGGACTCTAATATACTCCTAAAGCCGTAAATTACCAAGCATTAAAAATACCTATAAAAATATATAATAAAACCAAGATTAAGATTAGAATAAAGAATTAAAATATAAGAAACCAAAACAATAAGCTATTTTAATAATATTTTTAATACAATAAGAATTGGTATATTACCTATATATTTTAATTGGGATTATATTACAAAAACCAAAACAGATTTATTTTATTTATTTATTTATAAGCTATTTAAAAAACAACTAATTATATTAAAGAAATATCTTGATAATATATTAATAAAAAGCTGGATTTGTAAATTAAAAAGCCTAATAAAAGCCTTTATATTATTTATATTTAAAAACAATAATAGCTTATATTTACATATTAATTATAAAAGATTAAATAATATAATTATTAAAAATTACTATCTATTTTCTTTAATTAACAAATTTTTAACTAAATTAGAAAAAGCCAAAATTTTTATTAAGCTGCATTTTAAAAATATATATTATAGAATTTATATATATATATAAAAAAGGTATTTTATATAAAATATAATTATTTCAAATATTTAGTAATATTATTCGAATTGGTAAATATATTAACTATATTTTAAATTTATATAAATATAATATTTAAGGAGTTTCTAAATATTATTATAATAGTTTATTTTAATAATATTTTAATTTATTTAAAAAACCTTAACAAATATAATAAATATATAAAAGCCATATTTAAAAAACTATAAAAACACCTGCTTTTTATAAAAGAGAGCAAATATAAATTTAAAATAAATAAGGTCTTATTTTTAGGCTTTATAATAAAAAAGAACAATATAAATATAAAATCGAAAAAGATATGTATTATCCAAAAATGGTTTATATTAATTATAAACATATAATTATAATTATTCTTAAAATAAGTTAATTTCTACAAGCGATTTATTTTAAAATATAATAAAATAGTATTATTTATAATTAATCTGTTTATCGATAATATAAATAATAAAAGAAAAAACTTATTTAAATAGCTTTTAAAAATATAAAAAAACATTTTAATATATTAAGGATATATTTATAAATAAGCTAGTATTGCAATACTTCGATTTTATAAAATATTTTTGAATTTATAATATTAGAGATTTTAAAGTAATTTAAAAACTTAGATGATCCAATATAATATTATTAGTATTTAATAGCCTTTTAGTTTCATAAGGTAATTAATATAAAATTAGTGTATTAAATATATAATATTAAATTACTTATAATTATAAAAGTTTTTTAATATTAAAAATAATATATTAAAAATATATATTATAAGATTTAAGTGTTTTTAAACTATAATAATCTATATTATTTTATAAATATAAAAAAACTTAATAAATACTAAATAAAATAGATTACAAATTTAGGATTTTATAATTTCGATATCAAATATATTATAAAAGTTAAAAACGTTATTAATTTTTCATTTTATAAGCCAGATTTTTAAAAAAATAAAAAATAAAAAATAAAGATATTAAAAAAGTTTTTATTTATATTATAATAAAAACTCTATTATTTATTTAATTATATTTTAAATATATAATCTTTGAAAAATATAGCTGTTTTTATTGATATAGTAATTGTATTTCAATTAAGATTATTAAACCAAAAACTTAATATTATATACTTTATTTATATATTATAAATACAAATCTTTAAATAAAAAGTTATATTTTATTTAAATTATAAAAACTTAAAAATTGGAATAATTAAAACAAGTTTTATAATTATTTTTAAAACTTAAAAAAATAATAAATATATAAAGAAAATATAAGGCTAATTTATATTATATAAAAATAAATAATAACAGTTTAAAAATAATATATTACATAAAAAGGGCAAATTATACATCCCTATAATAAATATATTATATAAAGAACTCTTATATATTTATTATAATAGCGAATTAATAAGCTATTTTAAAATAAATTAAATATAAAAACAAAAATATAGAATTATATATATAATTACTATATTTACTAGTAAAATAAAAATCGTTAATATATACTTTATAATTAATTATAGGCTTTATTTTTAACCGGTAAATTATAAATATATTTATTATAGAATTTTATTATAAATTTATCTAAATTATAATACATAAATAAAATATGCAATTTTATTTTAATAATAATGAATTATTATATTAAAGCTATATAGTTTATACATATAATTAAAAATATTAATATATAATTTTTAATAAAATTATTTATTTTATAGAAATCCCTAAAACTATTATATTTAATTATAGTTTTATGTTTACTAATATATTATAAAAAGCCTTTTATTATAAGTTCTATATGATATATAAATATTTTATTTTATTTTATTTTTAAATAAATAAATAAATAAAGCGAATAAACTAGATTTTGAAAACCTATATATAATATTATTATAATAATAAAGAAATAAATTAGGTAATTTAATTGGATATAATAAAGTTTGTTTATAATAATATAAAATAAGAGATATTAAAAGAAACTCCTTTTTTTTATAATATGCAAATATTATTTATAAATTAGTATTAATTTTTTTTATATAATTTATAAAAACCGAAATACCTAATATAAAAAAGCAAAAGAAAAGTATAATATAATAAATATATATTATTATAAAAATTAGGAAAATATTATTAATAAATATATAGAATAATATATAAATAAATATAAAATTATAAATTTTAATAAAAAAAACTGGGTTTTTATTTATTAAGAATATATATTTTAAGGTTAAAAAATTAATAAAACAATATATAAGCCTTTTTATTATTATTAAGAAAAGAAAAGCCTAAATCTATTATTTAAAATTCTTATTTAGATTTTAATTAAAAATATTATATAATATTTTTTATATTAGTTTTTTGAAATCCGCTAAAATATCCCAAAATAGTATATATAAATTATATTTTATAAATTTTAAAAACCTTAAAAATAATCAAAAATAGGAAATTAAAAAAATTATAATATAAAAAAAATAGTTAGCTTATATTTTATATATATTAGAAAGGCTAAAATTAAAATTAGAACTAAATATTAGTTTAAAAAGATTTTAAAAACGCCCTAATAATTTTAAATAAATTTATTAAAAAAATACTAAAACTAAACTATAATAATAATAATAGAATTATAAAAAAACGCAAGCTTAAAAAAAAGGATATTGAAAAGCTAATTCCAGCCTTATATTTAAAAAAAATCTAATTACATATAATATTAAATAAAAACAGAAATAAAGGTATTTAAAATATAAGAATATAGATTTAATTATTCTTTTATATTTTAAATTAAGCCAATTCGAGTTATATTTTATAAAAAATTAAATTAAAAACTCGGAAATTAGACAATAATTGAATTCAATTAAAAATTATAAAATATATAAATAAAGATTATAAATCCTATATATTAAATAATCTAATTAAAACAAATATTATATAAAATAAATCTGGTTAATAAAACTAAAAAACTGATAATATTCTTAAACCTCAATTTATATATATTAAATCTATAATTTTTATATTTTATATTATATTATTAAAAACCCGGTATTCTTTTTATATTAAATAAAATATTATTTAAAAAATGGTTAAAATTATAATTTATTTATATTTTAATTGAATATATTCAAAAAAGACGGAAAATAAACTTATTAAATAATATTGAATATTAACTATTATATATATTAAAATATAAATTACAAACATAACCTTAATTAAAATTATTATTATAGCTATAATATTTTTAGAAATAATATATATTGTATATTTTAAAAAAAATACAAGTTTTAAAACCAAAACACTCCTGGTAGCCTTTATATTAATTTTTAATCGGATTAATTTCTTATTATAATTAATATATTAGTTTTTAAAAAAAGCCTGGACTTTAATATAGCGATTATAATAAAATATAAGGGTATTATAAACTATATTAAATAAAGGAATTTAAATGATAAAGATTTATAAATTAATAAATTAATTGGTAAATATATATATATATATATATAAACTTATTATATAATAAAAAGACTTATAACTATTTTAATAGTAGTTATATTTAAAATTATTTATAATTTAATTATAAATATTAAAATTTTTATAAACAAAGTCCGAATAAAAGCTTTATATATAATAAGTATAAATATAGATTTAAAATATAAATACAAACTTAATAAAAATATAATTTAAATCCTATAACGGAATAACAAATTTAATATTATTATTATAATTATAAATAAAACCTTTATTATATAAAACTTAAAATAAGCTATTACCAAGATTCTATATCTTATGGTTAAAAATATTAAAAACTATAATATTAGAATTAAAAAAATGTCTTAATTTATATTAAAAAGACATATATTAAAAAATCCGTATAAAAACGATAATAAAAAAAAGTCTAATAAAAACAGAAAAGCCTGTTTTATATAAATAAAGCCTTAATAAAGTTTAATATAATTATTATAAAAAAAGATATTAAAAAAAAGACTTTAAAATTTATTAAAAAAGCTAGAAAAAGATTTTGTCTTAAAAACGCAATTAAGAATTAATGTACTATTATTATAATAAGTATATAATATATATATAAAAAAATAAAAGTTAAAAAAACCTTAAAACCAATTATTGGGAATAAGCCGCTATTATTTTAATCTTTTAGTATTTATAAAAAAGATATATATAAAAATCAATATAATATATATATAATTAATAAGAATAATAAAATCCTAATAAACCTTAATATAAGAAAACAAAGATTTAAAATAATAAAAACAATTAAATAAAAGTTTAAAATCGATCTAATAATAAATAATATAAGCTATATATTAAAAACTAAGATTTTAAAAATTGAATAATAATAAATTTAAAAATAGTTATTAATAATAATAAACTAATAAAAGTTTACCAATATATATAATTAAAATAAAAAACCGAAATTAATAACCAAAGCCAAATATTAAACTATTAAAAAATAAAAGTCTATATTTAAAAGCTTCAAAACTCGAAGCTATAAAAAAACCAATTATTATATAAGATTAAAAAAGGCATTTTATAAATATTTTATAAAAGATATATATTAAAGATATATAAAAGACAAATATTGTTTATTAAAAAAGCTAAACAAGGCTTTTAATATACTATATATAAACGCTGTTATTCTTACTTAAGAAGGACAGCGGCTATTTTTTATAGCTAAGGAATACGTATAACACACCCCTATCTGCCAATCTATCTTTGACCACTATGACACTATATTTCGACCTTTTATTTTATAGCTATAAAGCTATATTATTTAAAGCCAAAAGATGATTTGAAATGAGAATTGTTTATCTTATTAGAAAACAATAAACTTTTATATAGTTTATTACTAGCGTGAGTTTATATTAATTTTTGAAATATAGGAGTTTTTTTTTCTTTGGAATTTGGCTACCTTTTAAAGGTCGTTATTTTTATTAATTAAAAAGTGTATAAAATAATGCTTTTTTATAAAAGGATATATATAAAGTTTAGATGAAATTGACCAAATATTTTATATTTAAAGTTAGATTTTAGAAATATCAAAAACGGACCAAAATATAATAGCATTTATTCAAAACAAATGTGGCCAAATTATAATTTGAAAACTTTAAAATTATTATATTCTTTAATTTTTAAATCAATTGCAGCGCTATTTGTTTTAAAGATAATTTAATTCTGATTTCGGATAATTGATGTTTTTAATTAATTCTACAATAAAATTTATTAATTTGATTAATATAAAAACTGCGTGGGTATAAAAATTAAAAATAATGGGCAGCGCTGGAGTAAAAGCTTTAGCGCTGATTTTTAGACTGTAGAATTTGATTTTATTGAAATTTCATTGCTATTATTATATTTATAGCAAATAAATAATTTAATATTAAAATTTTTATTATTAAAATTAAAATTAGAAAAGTCCTTTGTTTTAATATGCTTTATATAGCTATAAAAAATTCCAATAAATTCCTGGATTAATTTCCAATTTTTGAATTTATTCAATTCGGCAATTAGGGCCCGTTTATAGGCTTTAATAGCGTTTTTTTAAATAAAATATTGGTAAATACCAAGAATTTAAATATAGAAATTAATTAAATAAAATTATAATTTTGCAATAATTTAAATATACTATTTATAGTAAATTTAGGCTTATATTAAGAAAAAAACGGATTAAAATTTTGGTATATAGCTAAAGATTTTTTAATTCCCGTTTATTAGTATTAAAATAATTATATTATTATATATAATAAATATGGTTTTAATATAGAAAACTAAACTAGTAAAAAAGCGAATATTTAAATAATATAAAAAATAAATATTGGATTTATATTAGAAATTTTGCTAAATGTTTTTATTTTTGATATTAAAAAATTTACAACAAAAAATATAAAATTTGGAAAAATATTGCTTACTATTATTTTAATTGCTTTAAAACTGGTTTATAAAAGCGGCAGATTTTATTATATTAAATTTATCCTGCTAATATTTGGCTATTAGCTATAAAGCATATTTTTATTTAATTTAAAGGTTTTTTTTAATCCTTTTTTTTATATTTTATTATAGGCTTTGGGATAATTTCAATTAAAAAATTTGGCCTATTAGGAATTCTAAGCAATAAAGGAGATATTTTCTTAGAATTATCCTGTATTATTGGTATTAGCTGCGTAGCTGGGCATTTTTTTTAAAGAAGCAATTGCCTTATAGTATAATCGCTTAGAAAAATAATTTAAATTAAAAAAATAAAAATTTAAAGCCGTTTTATTAATAAATCGAATTATATAGGCTATTTTGGCAAAACAAAATCTAAAAAAAAACTAAATAACAATTAAAAGCTATAGCTAATTGCGATTTTTGCCTTAAAGCTCTAAAGCTTTTAAAGCTGGGGTTGCAAAAAAAATTATAATTTGGTAAAATTGCGGCTCCATATCGCTAGCTACGCTGGCTAAATGGATCCTTGGCCGACGGCCAGCCTCACCAAACCACATGACGCAGGTTAGCTGCCCTCCCTACCATATACCAATATCATATACTATTGTGATCAAAGACCGAAAGTCTTTCCTACTCCTTTATTTTGACTTCATAGAAACAGAATCTCTCTCCTTTTGAAAATTACAAATACAATTCCTAGCCAAAATAACTTGATATCGCTGCTTTGCAAAGAATTTTCAAACTAGCTATTGCTGGTGAAAGTTTCTGCTGTCGTTTTTATAACCCCTTGTCAATGTCAGGTGCTACCATGAGTGTGTACAAGTAACATGATTTTTATTATATAAAATCGGTAGCTTACCTTAAGGTTACACAAAATTACAGACCCTAGCGTATTTCGGGTTATATATACGCCGTCCACCGTTACCCTTTTCAAGCCAGAACCACGACGTCCACTCAACTACTCACACTGTTGTGACTGAAGAGCGAAAGTTTTCCCTACTCCTTTCCCTCGACTTCCTAGGAATAGAATCTCTCTCCCTTTGCAGATCACAAATGCAATTCCTAGCCAAAATGACTAAACATCGCTACTTTTCGAAGGACTTGTAAACTAGCTACTGCTGGTGAAAGTGTTTGCTGTCGTTTTTATGACCCCTTGTCAATGTCAGGTGCTACCATGAGTGTGTACAAGTAACATGACTTTTATCATATGAAATCGGTAACTTACCTTGAGGTTACACAAAATTACAGACGCTAGCACCTAGCGTACTTCGCGTTATATATACGCCGTCCACCGTCACCCTTTTTAAACCAGAACCACGAACACATCCATTCAACGATATGGAGACTGGAGTGCGAGGGTCTTCCCTAGGTGCTGCTTTCTTCGACTACCTGGGAACAGTCTAACAGAATCTCTCTTTCTTTGGAGGTCACAGTTACCTAGCCCAGATGATTTTGACTTCGCAGAAGACTTGCAAACTTGCTGCTGCTGGGGAAAGTGTCTGCTATCGCTGCAGGGACCACTTGTCATATGCTATTCTGTTTGAGCTGTCAGTATCGAGGTTTCAACCCTTGGTTGGACTGGATCTGAATTCGTGGATTCAGCAGATGCTAACTGGCCCGATCTTTCCATGGACACGCATTTTTCGTTTGATGACTTCAGTCCATTCCCGTTCTTGCTTGGATCTGTGTGGCAGGGAATGTTCCTTATATAGATATCTGGGATGGAAGGTGGGCGAGTAGTAGCTGAAACAGCCTAAAAGTCTCACAGAAAAACACCGCTAAACTGCTGTCGCTGACGGCATCTACTGTTGGTGGAATACCCCATTGTTGAAGCTCACTCGGCTTGCTTAGATGCTTAGGACTCGGTGGATTGAGATACGGGCATGTGCTTTGCAGTGAACACTATGTATCTGAACTACAATCTGGATTGTAGCCGCTCCAAACTTCCTAGATCCAACAAAGTGACTGAACCTATCATGCGACTCTAGACCATGCGTTACTGAGGAGAAGTTTCGGGTCATGCTTGGACTTATATGGCGGAGACGCTCCTTATATACCTATCCCTGGCTTGGAGATTGGTGAGTGCCAGCACGAGGCCCTCACAGAAAGCTCCGCCGGGTATAGAATTTGTTGCTGAATCATTCTGCTGAATCATTCTGCTGCTGCTGCAACAAACCTCCTGTCATATTTTGGCTACGTTGAGTTGTCAGACCTTGACCACTTGAGATTCAACAACGCTTGGATAAGACTTTAGTAGTATGTCTGTAGCCACTAGCCGTTCTAATTCTTGCCTAGGAGAAAATTTCTGATTGACCGTGCCAAATGGTACATTCACTACGCGGGTTAGGTTTTGCTTGAAATTATGCGGCGAAGATGGCCCTTATATACTTGAGATCAGAGATGGACGAGTAGCAGCCAAGCCTCCAAAGTGACGCAGGGATTCTCTCCAAGCTGCTGCTGTTGAACGATTCTGCTGTTGCTGCAACAAACCTGCTGTCACAGTCCTACTTTAGCTACATCGAGGATCCAGGGGCCAGAACTTGACCACTCAGACTGCAGTAACGGGTGGATAATGATCTGGAATGCAGCCATCCTAATTTGCAAATTAGAGGGAGGTCGATTTTCCCCACGAAAATTCGAGCCAACAGTAAAGATGGTGGAAGTGAGAAGTGTTCTTGCCTGAACCAATATGGAAAAGATGGTCCTTATATAGTACTCGAGATTGGAGATTGACGCATAGCAGCCCAAACCCCTTGCATGGATCTTGATCGGGTACCTAAGCGGCTGTCCTTGAAAGATCCTGCTGTCGCTGCCACAAGCTCTTATCATTCCTTCTTCCATGGTTCAGCACAACCCGAGCTTTCAGAGGTCGACTACTTCTTCCAGGATGTCTCCAAGACTTGAAGACTAAGCCCTGAATTGCACCTTGGTGTTCAGGAAACTGCACGAATCACGGTCGATTGACCAACGTGCGCAGTTGAATTTCGGAGATTGAAGATCATGTCCATGCTTGAACTTATGCGGCAATGGTGGTCCTTTTATACTGAAAAGTCCCGCCTGAAGGGGAGCAGACAGCCAAACACCCTCGCAGAAAACTCCGCCAAATCCCTGCCGACAGCACACTCTGCTGTCATCGCGACGCCGCTGCTGTCGTTACCCAGATTCATCGAGCATGGTAGTCACAACTTCGTCATCCAGAGTCATAGATTACAGCAAAGAATAGAACCCAAGCCATGCTCTGAACTCTAGCGGGTTGAAGGACAATGCTGCAAATTCTGCAAATCATCCGTTGAGTCGTGAACAGGCTTGTGACCGCAAGTGCTCTTGCTCAAACTGAAGTGAGAGAAGAAGGTCCTTATATACCTGAGACTGGACTCCTGGGCGCTGACTAATACCAGTTGAGGAAAGTTATAAAATGAGGCTTTGGAACATCTCGTAGCAGGCACAATCCAGTTGGTGGAGCCTCATCCGACATGGATAGCAGTCATGCCGAAGGCAGTTTGTTGAGACTTGGGAAAAGACATACTGGAAAGCAAACTTGCTCATGGTAGGGGTTACCAGCCAAAAAGTCCTTGCAGGAACTACGCCAGGTAGCTGCTGCTGTTGGTGGAAATTTCTGCTGTCGTTTCCAAACCACTTCTGTCGTGTCTCGGCTTCCTCGTGTGTGTTCTCAGGAGTCACGACTCAACAACGTGGGACTAGGGAGATGCAGGACAGAATGGGACGAAGTATGTCTTGACTTGCAACCCGTTCCAAGTTCCTCAAAGCCTGCTTATCTCTCCCGGGTTGAGGTTCGACAAAACAGAACCTTTTTTTACCTGAACTCATGTGGAGAAGATGGCCCTTATATACTTGAGATTTGAAAGAGGCCATGGAGAAGCTCAAAGACTGTTTCAGGGGGCTTCCACTTCCCTGCAACTGATGCTCGATCTACAGACTCTCAACAGCAGGTTATGATGCTGACGACAGAGCATCCTGACTCATGATAACAGATACAAAAGTCTTGGCCAACAGCAAAAGCCATCAGCCGCTTCTTTTCGAACTTCCCAAAAGGTCACAGGGACGATGTCGTCAGAAGGGAGTCGCTGATGCTATCCAAACTTTCTGCCGCCGTTGCGACAGACCAGAGGCAATCCTTCCCTCGTGCACAGCAATGCTCAAGTTGAGCTTCATTCATTTCTGAGAAGGGAGCAATCAGCTTCCATGTCCTTGGAAGACATACTCTGAATTCGAGGTACACTGAATCTCGCAAGTCATACAGATCTCACTGGAGATACATGCGCCGACAAGCAAGGTTGCGAAATTCTTACTTCAACCTGTGTGGCAAAGGTGATACCTGAAGTTTGAGGATAGATCATGTGATGAGTGGCACTACGAGCCATGAAAAACTGTACGAAGCTGGTTTGGAGGGGTGCTGAAGACACGACCAGACTGATGACAGCAGACATTGAGGGCCGACGGCAGCATGTCCGAGCGTGCGGAGACTTCGACAAAGGCAATGCGCGGAAGTGTTTGGGATGAGGCCGGCTGTGGCCTTGGGACAACTCGCTTGCTGCTAATTCGCAGTCAGCGATGTCCTAGATTTCCACAAGCAACAGGTCCGCTGTTCCTTCCTACCAATATTTCTGGACTTGTGTGGTACAAGGTAGGAACTGGCATGCTTTTATAGCAAGATCAACCAGCGTCTCAGTAAGTCCAGTGAAGTCAAATGACAGATAGAGCATGTCTAAGTTCCTAGACACCCTGCGGTCTGGCCTCTAGTCCATTCCTCGTATAGCTCACGGGTCTCTGTCTCGGTGTCTGAAGGCGCAGACGCATGACTACCCATGGAGCAAGGTAAGGCACAAATCTGTAGTCAGTCGTATCACATAGATTCTGAGGCCAAATTGCGGCAGTAAAGATCTTCAATTTTCCTATCAGATCCCGCCTACTCCCTACTCCCTAGACCAGCCTTTGTATGCAAACAACCCGCTTACTCGTCATCCTCATCAGCAGCATCGTCGGTAACGTTGAAGAAGCGGAGCTCGTAGACACCCTTGGAGGTGGAGACGACACGGAGCCAGTCACGGAGCTGCTGCTTCTTGAGGAACTTCTTGGTGCTGTGAAACAGGTCAGCACGGCACATTCGAAGGAAGCACCCCGTAGGCGCATGTATGAAAGCAAGGGGATGCCACTCACAGGTACTTCAGGTAGCGGCCAGAGAACTCGGTGTGGGCAATGACCTCGATCTTGCCGTCGCCAGCCTGGGAGATCTGGACAACGTCGCCGAGGTTGCCGGTGCGGCCGTCGACCTTGACCTTGTCCTGGAGGAACTTTTCGAAGGCGGAGATGTCGAGGATCTTGTCGGAGACGGGCTGGGAAGCGTTGATGATGAACTGGATAGAGTCAGCACGTCGCCTTCACCTGTGCATTGCAATTGGGAGTGAGGTGATTCTCGTTGCTTACCTTCTTGGTCACCTTGCCCTTGGCCTGCTTGCCGGTCTTCTTCTACATTGCGCAATTGATCTTAGCCTACTGTCTCATGCCGCGACCTCAGTGAAGAGGTCGCGACGGCAGCAAAGCGGTTCATGTACGTACTGTAACGGGAGCCATTGTAATGTCGGTGAGTTGGAAGGACGCAAAGAAGTGTTTATCCTACGCCTTGGTGATGATGTCGGGAATTGACTGTCGGGGGGTGGAGAGGATCGTGAGGATGGAGAAGCTCGAATATTTTTTGGTTGTGGTTGCCAAGACTTTTCGGTGTCGCTTCCCGGGCGAAAGTCGGGCCGGGCTTCGGATTTCGGAAGCACCGCTCACGTGACTCAAACTTCACTCCGCTAAGGCCGCCAAGGATCGACCCGCTCTTTCCAGGGATGATGCGGCCGATCCTTCCCATGCGAATTCGGGATGGCAAAGGCAAAACGTCATGCTGAAGTCACTGTGGGCATCTCGACGAATTGCGTAGGAGCTGTCCGGACTGAGTTCCGGCCTATATAATTGTGCCTCATGGCGGGAAACTACGACTTGCACCATAACTCGCACCAGCCACCCGTCACTTGAGCTTGCAGCCTCCACAGCTTTCACAACCAAGCAACCCCTCTCTACAACATCCCACTTCTCACTCACACCCACTGTAAGCTTTCCCCATCTTGTATTCAAGTAGTGGTACGAGTACGAACTAACAATCTCTTCTTCAGCACACAATCCACCACCATGCCTGACCAAAGCAAAGCCGAGCTCATCGAGGAGCGCCGCTCCAACCTCCCTCTCCCCGACGACCCACCTGTCAAGAGCGACTGGAACTCGGCCGACGCCCGCATCAACGTCGAGGGCAGCGAATTCCAAGGCTCCGACCAGCACACCGGCGAACCCACTGTTGACGCCAACAGCATCAACGAGCCAGCCACCAAGCCCAGCGGTGCCAGAGTTGAGGGTGGTGCAGACCTGAGCAACGTTGGAAGACAGGGCAAGGACAACCTGGACGATCTGCCAAAGGATGCAAAGGCCAAATAAAGGGGATGACTTGGGCAATTGGCGTTCTGACGAAGGATGACATGGTCTGCTTTCGGATGCTTGCTTTGGAAGTTCATAAAAAGCTTTTCATGAGCCTATATCTTCTATAGATGCTCATAGTCGGATCAATTGACTCGAGATTCTGACCACAATCAACTGAAGACCGCGGTGAACTGAACTCCACCGCAAACGTGATCCGTACGTATCATTTCTCTAAGCTGTCGAAAATTGGGTGACACAAAATTACCCCTCGATGAGGGGGACGTTACCTCACCGAGGGGTTCTTCCAAATACTGATCGCGTGTCATACTAGGAATGAGATCCCGATTTCCGATCCAGGGATCAACGACATACATGTAGTTTGTCGACATGTTTGCTGACAATTGCAGCATTGTGATGTAATAGCTGCCTGTTTCAAGTGTAATTGGCTCCACCGTATGATCGAATCAGAAGGCTGGTGAATGTGAAAGAGCTTCAGCTCCCCCATGATGTCCTCTCCCATGATGTCATGCCCCCAATGACCCGCCACAAGTAGATCGTCCCAAGGTACTTAGCTAGCTACAGCTCCAAGCCGCTCTCTTCCAGTTTCATACCTTGCAACAAATCCCAACTTCAATTTTCACTCAAGGCCTACGATACTTGAGTCCGTCACTCAACCCAACAACCAATCACCCCCAAGAACTACAAAACTCTCCAGCGTACAGCAAACATGTCTCCCGCAGGAGCTCCATCGCACGGCACCAAGGTAGGTTACTTAGGTACCCTGAGGCTCCAATTTCAAAACCTCAATTTTCTTCCAATGTCTATATTCGCTCACATAAAACCCTCCCCTATCTCACCAATTTCAAGCACTTCACTCAACTCTCAACTTTCCTACCCGAGACCTCACTAACAAAACCCCCAGGTGACCCCATCCGAAGCCCCCACCACCTCTGAGAACGCTGGCTCCATTGCCTCCGACTCCCTCGCCGCCGAGTCCGCCCGCGCCGGTGGTGCCTTCGCCTCCAACCGCGGCGACGTCCAATCCGTCTCCGGCAGCAACAGCACATTCGCCAACACCAACACCTCGGGCGCCACCACCCTCCCCGCCTCTGCCAACTCGTCGACCCGCGACGCCTCTTCCTCTGACCCCTCCTACCAGCAATCAAAGGCCCACGCCGTAGAATACACTTCCGGCCCCACATCCACCGGAAAAGGCGATACTGGAAGCAGCAGTGCTGATGTTGCTCCGTCGTATGTGAATAACCAATACATCCGCGATGAAGCTGGTCCGCATGGAGCGAATTTGAAGGAAACGAGGGAGGGAGAGAGGTTTGAAGGGGGAGAGGGGAAGAATGCGAGTTTTACGGCGGATATTGGTAGTAAGAATGATCCGGGGCGATTGGCGGAGCAGCAGTTTCAGAAGAGAGATGCGATGCCAGGTGCGGATGCTGGGTATGCTAAGGATAGGGGAAGTGTGAAGGGGGAGGGGCAGTTTGATGCGCTTGGTGGGGAAACGGAGGCTTAGATGGCCATGGTTCGAATTATGAAAAGGGGGTGTGATTCGGGGCACTGATGATGTCTGGTATGGCGTTTTTTTAAGATTAGCATGGTTCTTGGGTCAATTGAAAGCATGACCTAGGTCCTAACCTTGATTCTCTGAAAGTGATAAAGGTGCCGATGTTGCATGGCTCGCATGGTTCGGCAGGTTCTGGTTCGCTGTAATTATGACTTGATCATTTACTCAATTTGCTGAGTGTATTGCCATCCCCTGATCTTGCTGACTGGAATCCTAGACCACGTTTTGCGTCTGATGACCTCTTTACGGGTTTGGAGTTGCGGCCCGGGGTCTGAAGTTCAGTATAAGGAAGTTCGAGGATCCAGGTCTCTCTATCTGATCTGATTGAGTATCAACTTCCGAAATACTAGGTAAGCTGCCATTAGCTCTCGTTCTCCAGAATACTCAGTGCATATGCTTATTAGAGAGTTCAATACAGCTCCTCCTCCTTTTTGTATCCTTCTGCCTTCGTCCAAGGCTAGAGACGTTCCTTCCCCTTTCGCAACTCGGAAATGGCACCCGCCAATCTGTGCCTCACTTCGACTCTGCGATTGCACCCAAGACGTTTGGTCTCAACATCTCAACATCTCAACATCATCAACACAAGTATCATTTGTCCGCCTCTCCAGCTTCGTTGCTCAACTCACAACTCCACTTATCACCACAAAGCTAGCCTTCCATGCCTGTCTCCATTCGCGAACCCATCTCCTCGCCCCCCAAAAGCCGAGGCAGACACCCCCAACCGATCCCCCAACCGATCCCCGAGCCGATCCCCGAGGATCAAGGAGATGATCCAGCGACTACTCCCGACAAACCCTCGAGCCCCGACAAGCCCTCGAGCCCCGAAGAAGAGGTCGAATACTGCTGGGAAGACTGGGTAGAATCAGGCGAATTCCTCCGCAACGCACTCGCTGCTCCTTACAGCCTGAAAAACCAGAGCTGTTTCCGGCTTTTTTGTGAGATTGGGGAATATGGCTGGGACGTAGAAGAAGACCAGACGGGCGACCAGATGGCTGACGAAGGTCTGGTGTCGCTACTCGACTTGCCGCCGAGTATGGTTGCGAATACCAAGGCTAATTGGACCACACGACGATACGAGGAGCCTGGAGAGCCTGGAGTCCCTGGAGTCCCTGTGGTATGTTTGATGTGTTTGTGAGCGTTGTGACTATCTGCATCTACTAAATCGATCTCGTGTTAGCAGAATGACGGCCTGTATACCACCTTCATCGGCGGCAAGGACGGCATCATGATCACGACCAACAATCTGAGCCCTTCGGCAGCTGGCGTTTTCCCGGTGCCGCCATTGAGCACCTGGTCCGACGTAAATTATCTGCTCTGGGAGGAACAATGCCGACTAGAAGGCGCACATGTTACGAATTTGAAATGGATCGTCCGGTATCGAATCGCGAATAATGAGACACTCCAAGCTATTGACGAGACCCTTGAGCTTATTGGCGCAGATACTGGGTTGCCCGAGTGGCCTGGCCTCGTTTTTGAAATTCAGGAGGCGCAGGGAAATCGTAGTGAGGACGGAGATGAATCGCCAATCCAGTTTTCGTCGCCAATGAAGGGTCGTGCGCCGGCGCAGGGAAGCAGCAGTAGTGAACGCATAGATGAGTCGATTGGATTGGCGTTGCTGGGAACGCCGAATGGGAAGGGAGTGGGCTATTTGTTGTTAAATCATCAGGCACAGCTGGGGATGAAGATTGTGAAGTCTGTCAATGTGTTCTCGCTCAGGGGTAGGCCGGGTACGATCAACCTTTGCTACAACATTGTCGATAGAGACGATTAGGACTTGGATCGTGCCGACTTGTTACAGGGGATTTGCGAGCAGGAGACGGTATGGCAATGTAGCTGGAATGCCTGCTGCCTGGAAGTATGAGTACTGCTGAAAGGAGGTGCATCATTAGTCGAATGATTGAAGAATCCATACGGGCCGTGATCAGAGTTTATGTTATCAGACCTAAGAAAAGCAAAACGGTGGCAAAGATTGAAGCCTTACATTCTGAGAGTGAGCACTTACCGATATTGAACATGGGCACGATGCAAGCCGACGTGGATTGGGAGACTTTGCGTGCGCAGCGCGCTGGCACTGTATGTGAAGAGTACCAAAAAGACAACACCTCCTCGCCTGCCTCGAAAAATATCTCGATCAGATAAACAAAAACAAAAAGGCAAAAAACCTCTCCCATACGCCCCAGCCCGTCTTAGGGCGCGACATTCTTTTCTTTGTTTCCTCAGGTAAGCGGATCGAAACCTGGGTACCTACACTTCGCAACTTAGCCAAAGGAAACTTACACCGAAGTGCAGTAACCTTTGCGCTAAGAGGCTCGTTTACCGCTTACCTATGACAAGAAGGTTGGGAATTAGAATTATGCGTGGCAGGGCTGAGCAGTCGAGCGAAGGGAGCGGAAAGAAAGGCCGTGAAGCGAAAGGGGCGCGGCGAGGATCTGGTGGGTGAGAGGATTCACACCGCTTGGACTTCTACCTCACACAAACGTACCTTGTTATTTTCTGCGTCTCATTTGCAACACCCCACTCAAACCTGCATCGTTGCTTCCATCCTGTAGATTTTCGTTCGAGTTCCCCTATACAACGCCACTACCCACTCCCACAAACCCCATCATACACGCTCGGCGCTACCGCATTCGTCCCCACACTGTGATCCCACGCCAGCCTCACCAAACTCTCCGTACTCTCATTATACATCGGCCACCCATACCCACTCAACCCCTTTTCCGGATCCTTCGCAAACGCTGCCCATGCCGCTCTCATATAGCTGGCAAATCTCAGCTCCTCGATCGTATAGTTCGGCACTCCATCACCTTCCGGCGCCGTACCCCACAACACGGGAATCTCGGCGGCGTGATAAGCACCAGCGTCAAAAGTGGTTGTGAGGTTTGTGTTTGGAAATGAGCCGAAATAGCGATAACGCCATGTTGGCAGGTTTTGAGAGACGTGGGCAGAGGCGCGCGCAGAGATGGGACAGGTGAAGAGATAGGCTGTTACTATATCGGCGTACGATGAGGGAAGAGAGATGTTGGATAGTGCGTAAATAATCGTAAGATAAGTGCCTTCATCATCATTACTCCCCAGCAACAGCGGCTTTTTCGCGAAATTGCCCGCAGCCATCCGTTCAGCATAGTCCGAGAAAATAGTCACATCGTCGATTGTGGGGTTGAAGGCGCCTGTTGCGGCGGCGGCGAGTTGGTCGACGGGGACTTGCCGCATGCATGCCAGCTCGGCGGTAAAGTTGGAAGATTGGCAGATGACGGTGTGTACGGCGGAGTCCCAGGCAGAGGCGGCGATGGAACTGTTTTGCACTTGCTGGGAGGCAGTGCCGGATTGGTAGATAAATCCAGCTGCTATGGGGTCGTCTGGGTAGGCGTAGGAATAGAGGTCGGCGGATTGGGCACCCGCAGATTGGCCGAAGATGGTGATTCGGGAGGGGGAGCCGCCGAAGGAGGCGATGTTGTCCCGTACCCACTCGACGGCGAGACGTTGGTCCAGGAGACCTAGGTTTGAGGCACCTTCTATGCCGGGGAATCCGAAGATTGATACACGGTAGCTGGGAGGGGGTTTAGTTTGGAAAGCAGCGAGGGAAACGAGTGGACGCACTTTACTGTTACGACGATTACGTCATTCTCGCCTGCCAAGGTTGAGCCGTCGTAGAAGGGGATGGAGGTGGATCTAGTACGTGTTAGGAACCAGATGTCAGTTCTAAAAGGCCCAGTGCAAAAAGATTTGGATGTCATGCGTCTCTTTGACTTACCCAGAAGCGAAACCGCCGCCATAAAACCACAAGAGGACAGCTTTCTCCTTGTCCCCGGTCTGAGGGACTGTCCAAACATTCAATGTCAGACAGTCTTCGCTGAAAGCATAACCATTCTCAGCAGTGTTGTTCTCGAAATAGAACCCCGCAGCCGTGAAGTTTATCAAGGCATTGTCATATGGTATTGCTTCAGCCTGAGCTGCCAGAGAGATCGGACAAGAGAACCCCTATAACATCGTAAGACAAACACACTGGCAAGTGTATGTACATCTGGAGGGCACTTACGTATGAAGAACCGTTGATTGAGCCATTTCCTATATATGGCTGAGGCGCTGCCCATCGGAGATTCTCCACTGGTGGTTGTGCGTATGGAATCCCCAGATATTCGGACACCTGTGATTCCTTTGATGATGAATGGCCATGCACCAACCCACTGTTTGTATTAACAGGCTGGCCGACTGTCCAGCGTCTTTCTGGTAATGTGTAGGCGCTGGAACCTGGCACTAGTAAGAAGCACGAAGCCACGCCCAAGATCTGTGTCGTCTTCATTCCGGCAATTCTGGCTGGCTTAAACGAAGTAAAAGAAAATCCAGATGGAAACAGGATGAAGGACTTGACAAAAAAAAACATAGAAACGAAGACGGAAGCAAATATAAGAGAATTCGCCTGACTCAAGACTTTGAATCTGGATTTTTGCCCACCTCCTGCAGGATACAGCCTTCGAATCCCGAGAAACCGATATTCCTGCAGTCTTTCAATATTTCCACAAAATACTGTACCTCCTATTCGTGCAAAAGACCTTAGCACGAGGCGGATGACGGGCCGCAGCACGAGGCGGCATGATGTACGCTGCATGCAATCCTGCAGGATCAACGTGTCCGAGTTCCAGAGCTCAAACTTTTCCCAATACCAGGCTTCCTGGCCCCAATCCCCGATGTGCTTGCCGGACGATCATCTTGCGAACCTGTATATGTCGTCTGATAATTGGATGCATGATGTATCCATCCGTCCCTACTTGAACGGGGCTTTGTCCGCTTTCTCGATCTCAAAGTGCGTTCCCGAGCCTCCCGCTTTCCATCCCGGGTTGCGGCCGGTTGCCAGTTGATCGCCATCGCATCTTTCTTATTTCTTCGGCTTCCCGTTCTCTTGGCCAAGGCTGGAGTCCGTAGCGGTTCCGCTCAGACAGCTTCGAGGATTCGAGCTGAATACCGGGTTGGGTCTGTGGTGGCGAGGTGGCTGCGGACACGGCCTGTGTTGTCTGTAAAAGTTGAACCTTACCGAGATTGAAAATCGGGGGACGGTCCACCGTCCAGGGTTTGGACGCCCGGATCTATATTTAATCCGAACCATCCAAGTCTCTATTTTGACCTCGTCTCTTCTACCCGCCTCAATAATTTCAAAACATGTGTCTACTAAACACGGCTATGTGCCTTTCTCGGATCCCAGGACCCAGACTTGTTTTTCAGCATCGTGGTGCCACTGGTGTGATTCATTCTCGGTAATGTTGCCTCCTAGCCTTCTATTTGACTACACCTCGTCATCGGGCTACCAGGTGGCCAGCCGACGAATTCATCCTCTCCCGTCTTTTTAGATTAAAGAGGGCCACGTCAAACAGCTAGCCAACGCATCCAAAACCATTCAGGATAATTGAGTTTTGATGTCCAACACAGAAAGCAACATGATTTAGCCAGAGGTAGTCCCAGACTTCCAAGGGACTTGGGGGGTGAATCCGAATGTACAACTCCTGTGTGACGAGACAGGCTATCGAATATACAGTGTCACACAATCACATGCACACTCACTCGATGTTGAAAAATTCCACGGTGTCAGAATTGACTGCATTGGTGACGGGCAAAGCCTTGCACGGCATAAAACCTAGCAATGCCACTACTCCTCGCTAAATACCATGCTTCCGGGGGCTTCAATGATCTCATCCTTCACCTTTCAAGGTATCTATCCATCGATCCCTACCCATCCGCGCAAGTTCCCGCTCCCTCCCGGCCGCACCTAATAGTCCAGCTCCACCACGTCATCCGCCCTTCTCGGCGGACTCTCCCCCATCGAGTACGGCCTCTTCCGTCCCTTCCTTGGCGTTCCATCCGACTCCTCCGCCGCCGACGAATCATGTTCCAAATACCTCCCACTGAGTCTATGATTTGTAGGCGCAGCTCTCGGTCCCCTCGAAGCTCCCAGAGGCGCAGCCATACCACGCTGCGGTGGTTCAACAAGCTCTCCATTCTCGAATTTCCATCCGTGTAATTTCATCTTCTGCCACTCTGTGCCAATAGCAAACCTCACAAGGTCCCCGGCCGCATTCGCATCTTCCTTGCTATCATGTCCTTCCATAGTTCCATCAGATGCATCTTGCTGGATCGACCGGCCCAGATGCTGTTGTGTGAGCGTTTTCAGCGCGTGGCGATAGGGAAGACCAACTTTGTGCGGGAAGAGCAGGGCGGTGTCGATGATGGTCGGGTGAATGATGCGGACTGCGTTGAGATCATTCTCTAGACCGTGACCGATGATAGGGGTGGTGGGTCGGAGGTGCGAAAAGAGGAGCTCGCGGGCCTTTGCCGGTGAGCTGACGATTCGTAGCTTTCGCTGAGCTCGGCCGTTGCTTTCTTCGGGGGTGAGTGGTTGTGTTGGGGCGTCTGGGGTCCAGGGGAGAGCTTTCGTGATGTGATGAGGCCAGACGCCGGAGAAGCGGGATGATAGGTCTAGGATTTCGCCAACGGGGCGAACTAGGACGTCGAGAAGCTCTTCGCCGGATGGCCACGATGTGGCTGTAAGACGAACGAGCTCCAATCCGTGTACAGTGAAGCACATCTCTCCGTCGATGCAGACCGGCCTGTCTGAAGTGATGTTCGGATTATCGGGCGTTCTTTCGAATTGCAGCACGGAGGCCAGGCGTTTGGGATCCGATACTTTGAAGACGTGGCTTTCGGCCTTTGTGCACCCAGAACTCTCGCCCAAGGACTGCCCACAGCACCTATACTTCCGTTCGCGCTTAGCCCTAGGATCATTCGCAGGTCGGTCCGCCATATATGCTTTACCCCAGTGATGGGTACATTTTCCACCGGTCGTAAGAGCACCATCCTCTTCGCGACGGCCGGGGAAAACCTGGAATCGAGTTTTGCATCTCTCGCACACTTCCCATCCTTTGGCCGCTTCGACACCCTTCCTTGCTTGCTCAATAGCCTCGTCGCTGGGAGGTGCCGTAATATACCCGTGGTCCTCAAGCCCTTGTATAGAAGTATAAACGTGCGGCAAGATTTTCAACTCCTCTTCTGGCTGTAGCCCCGTGTCAATAGGCTTTGGCTTCTCTTTGACCTCCTTTGGTAGGGTTCCGCTCTCAGATGTGATCGCTTCAGCTATCTGAGCTGCCAGCGCTTTGATTCGTTCCTCCTTCCATGCTGTGATGTTCATCCGCTTATACAGCATGATCTGGTTCTTGATGATGTTCGAGTAGATTTTTGGTTTTGTGATCGCGACATTTTCTTCAACGTCCAAGGCCATTGTGATCACTTCCTGGTCGGAGAGCACGAGCGACTCCTCCTTCGCCTTGGGGTCTTTCGCCAGCTCGGTATTCAAGCGTACATATTGCTCATGGAGTGCCCTCAGCAGTCTCATGCGAATATCATGAGACGCGGGAGCACTCTTCACCATGCGAGGATTCAGGTCCTCTTTCTTTGGGGCTGGACGAGGTGCATGGTTTGCTGATTGCTTTGGTTTCAAAGAGTTTGTCCCCTGACTTGGTTTCGCGGGTTCTGTGACCGCTTTGGGACGATTCAATGGAGGTGGTGATACCGCTTGGCGGGATGATACGAGGTCAGAAGCTGTAGAGTTTTCCTTTCCAACAAGGGGCTGTTTAGGAGTAGTAGAGCGTTGTGGCCCATCGATTCGAGAAGGTCGAGATGAGGCGTTGGCAGCCAGATTCCCCTCTTGCGACGCACTAGATATGGCAAGTTTCCTTCGTTTGCGTTGTCCATCATCAGCATCCCCAGAGACAAGCTTCACTCCAGATCCATTGGGTAGTTTCTGAAAAGAGGTTCTCTCAGAAGAAAGCGGTGCGCCTGTCTGCGCCCCATGCAAGAAGAGACATCGGGGTAGAATGCAGGAGTCCCGATGGGGACAAGGAACCTCCGCGAAAAGACCCTTCGAAGTGAACATGGTGAGTTCGGTGGAGGTAACTGGGAGCAAGAAGTATTCTTGTATGGAGGTATCCCCAGGGAAAGCAGCTAGTACAAAGGAGGGTGTTTGGCAAGCTCTTTGCCTTTGTGTTTAGACGGGGTGAACTCCACGGGGTTCACGACATCGGGCCCTGGATCGCAAAGCTGAAAAGAGTGCGCAGTCAGGTGGGAATATGGCCGGCGATATGAAGGGCTCAAGGCCTCCTCCGAGAAATTAATTGGGGTGTATTGGCGCGGTGCGCGGTGAGCGGGTTAAGCTTTGGGTCGTGGCTGGCGCGAGATTTGCCTTCTCAATTGCAGTGATATCGCCCACTGAGACTTCGGTGCAGAGGCAAGTAGGTGGCAGCGCCGCAGAAACAGTAATGGGGTGAAGATGGAGAAATCAGACCAAGGTTACAGAGACGGTGGGCTCAATTGTTTGTCAGCGTCTCGTAGCTGGGCCCTTCCAGAAGTTTAGTTCATTGTCAGTAGCTTCGTTCGCTTCCATGTGATTGGCAGGTCTGCTCGAGCAAGCTTCAGCTTCGACAGCAGAGCGCTCCGTTGGCAGCGGGGAAGAGCCTCTTAGATGGTGGCGCTCGGAATGCCAGGAAATGTGACACGAAACGATACCACGTTCACCTGGGAATTGTGGAATGGTTTGCTGGAATGAGATGAAACTTGAGAGAAGGATGTCTGTCCAAACTCCAAAGCATAACCGGAATCGGGACGCACGAGGCTCCGCTGCGCCAAGCTGCAAGGCTGGACAATGGGGAAACGGCGATCCGCTAAGCCGAAACCAGCCGCACCTTCCATGGTCACACCAAATACTTCTAATCCAAAAAGTATTGGATCTAAACAATCGGAAGCACGCCAGATCGTCAAAAGCGATCCAAGCGATCATGAATCTCGAGAGTTGAGATGATTTTCCTGTCTTTCCTTTCGTTCAGGCAGTGTGACTCGCAATTACCTCGACTGAGGGTCTATGGACCACCTCTCCCACTCCTTCCCCTTCCCTGATGAGAAACCACAGTCCATAGACCCCCAACCATGGTTCCATTCGCCAATGAAGCCACTGTAATCGCGTTGAACATTTCAAGAACACAAGCAGCGATACTCTCATCAAGATCCATTTAATCCAAGAAAAAAAGCTCTGAAGCACAAGCCCAACAATATGGATACCCTTCGCAACCTCTGGAAAGATCCTGCTCCGCAGTCAGCGCCGTCAAACCCAACCCCGGATCAGCAAGGATACACTCCCACCAGCGTTGTTCTTAACCCAGACTATACAATTGCTGCCATTATCTGTAACTATTCGTCAACGCCGGAATCCAGAGCGAGACCCCAAACAAGACCGGTAAGGTATTCCCAAATCAGCCTGTTGAAAGTTGGACATATGCAGCTAACTGTAGCCTAAGATCCCCCTTACCCATGTTATAATAAAGCAAGGGTCTCTGGCCCTTCTAACCTATGGCTTCCTGTGGCATAGCTGGGTCGTCAATGATTTCAATGACCCAAACTTGGGTAGCGAGTAAGCACTTCCTCAAGTCTCGGTGCAACTTCCCGTCTGACTATGCTTAGGCAAATCGGCATCTGTTTGGCAAAGACAGGGCTTACGGCATTGGTCTGGCTCTCGCAGCAGCTCTGAACTAGCAGTCGTATCCAGATTGTTCGTCCAGCTGTACAAATGGAATGAGTAGTTGATGGCTGGCTGGAGCAAAGACGATAGATAGACGGACATCAAATCCTCAAAAGCAGTTCGGACAACACCATGATATTTGCCAGCCATGCCTAATTTCGTGACAGCTTCCCTCAATAGACGCCCAAAACGCCCTGAACGACCATGATGTGCAGCTAGAGAAGTCATCTCTAGACTTAATCTACAGCAGGCCGTCAAGCCTAAAACAGCAGGGCATCGTGCCCGTACATCTGCACCCCCGCCAGCCCCAGCCGCTCAGACCCAATGCAAGTAATTCAGACCCTGACCTTCCGGCCTTCCTTCTCAACATACTTGAGCAGCTCCTTGTAAGTCTCAGCAAACTCCTCTTCAGCCTCCTTGTCCTCGCTAGCACTCTTGCTCGAGCGCTTCTCTTGGACCATCACCACACTTGTCGGCCTCTTGGTGTTTCCTGCAGCGCCCAGCTCGGCGCGGCTCTGGACGTAGATGTAGGGTACGTTGTGGTCTTCGCAGAGGACGGGGATGTGCGAGATGACGTCCATGGGGGAGATGTCGGCAGCGAGGACGACGATGCCGGGGATGGTGGAGGAGGAGGGGCCGCCGACAGGGGATTTGCGGAGGTACTTGACGACTTCTTTGACGCCGCGCTTCAGGGTCTTGTTCTTTGCTGCTGTAGGATTTGTCAGTAAAAGTTCGTCTTTGAATAGATATGCAGTTTGCCAACTGATGCAGTATCAGGCCGGACCGTGATGCGCGAAAGGATCTTCCCCCACTGCTTCCCCAAAAGCCACACATACCTTTCTTAACGCCCTTCAGCACCTTCTTCGTACCCTTCTCATCCGCCAACGGGTTCGCAAACGGCACCAGCGCACCCACCGGCACGACCTTCTTCACCTCCTCCTTAGTCTCAGTAACCTCGACCATCTTGGTATCGCCATCCTCATCATCTGGGCTTATCGCCTTCTCAACCTCACTGCTTGCCTTCTCGCCGTTCAAAAGCTTCTCCTTCTTTTCCTTCTTCTCTTTCTTCTCCTTCTTCTCCTTCTTGGGCTTGCTCACGCCGCCTTCCTCGAGTAGCTTCTTCTCCTTCTTCTCCTTCTTGTCTTTCTTCTCGCTGCGGTCTTTGCCCATTTTGGCGGTTTGTGTGGAAGAGATGCTGGGAAGAGATGCTGGCGCTGTTTTGTGGAGAGGTGTGGAAGAGAAATGCGATTGGCGATAAGGAGGGGAGATCGGAGGGGGACTCAATTGCACTAGATGGGTCGTGGTTGCGTGGTTGTGCTTTGGGTCTTGTGCGCGAGTTTTCCTTCCTCGAAATTATTTTTTTGCGAACTTTTGGCGGTTGGCGGAAGTTTGCGCTAGGCTGCTTTCGAACGGCGCCGCTGTTGCGCCCTCTGTCGACGTGCGACAAATTCTGCCGAGATGGATATAACCCCCCAATTCCAATAAGCTTCCACGAGTATGGATTTTACTACATTCTATAGAATTATACTCTTGAGCGCCTGTGTGTTTGAAGCGCGCTACTAATTTCTCGTACAAGCATATATCTGAGCAGAGACACAGAATTTGAGCCTAGGCATTTGCTGGCACTTCAGACACGGCAAACAGTCGAGCAATGTTTATGAAAGAACCCTTCTCGGAGGTCTCGGTTTGTCGGATTCATACGGACTCAAGATTCGATCTCCCTTCGATCATCCGTGGAATCCCTGACTGGGAAATCAAATTGTCAAGTCGCAAGTTCCAGATTCGGCCAGGTTCATAACGGGGAATGAATTTCTCGCTCCAGTCTACTAGAGTACACTCTACCCACCCTCCCAATCAATGCCACTATTCATTCTCACCCTTACTCCTCGTCAGCGTAGAGCGCACGACCCTCCTTGGAGTTCAAGAACTCGTTTCTGTCAATGGAGGTCAGCTTTATGTCCCTATCAAGCCCAAACTCCCATCCAGGAAGCAGCACGTACCGCTCGATAGCCCACTGCATGGTGAAGTAGGCAATGACGAAAGGAGGCACAACGTAGAGGAATTGGGCGCTGGATCGGCGGAAGGTGTTGAAGACGGCGGCGTTCAATGCACCAGCAAAGGGCTTTTGTCGGTTGGAGGAAAGAGCGTAGGCCTTGACGCCCTTCTGTGGTTGAGAACCTGTTGGAGGATGGCATCAGCCCCTGTGTCATCCCAGATGTGCCCTTCCCCGCAGATGTTCCTCCCGATACTCTTCGCCTATCGAGTCGTCCTCCTCAAGCTGACAAATGACGTTCGCCGTGGCACATTTTGTAGATCGTAGGCGTTGCCATTGTTCATTCGATCGGTCGTGATGTCGTCGAAGGCGCCGCCCCTCGAGCCAGCATCGGTCCACCGGGAAGAGCCGATTGCTTACCAAAGTTACCCCAAGGTCCCAAGTAGCTAAAAGCAAAGGTCAGCATCATCTTCAACACAGCTTCCAGATCGAAGCGCAAGTAATACGGCATTATCGTTTCACAGAAACATCAGGGGAGCGGGCGGCACTCACTGTCCGTATTTTCCAATCTCCTCACCACCACCAGATCGAAGAGCCTGGGTGGCCCTCATGGCAAGTCTCTGAGTAGGTCTCATGGCGCCGGTATTGCAAGACTTTCGTGCGGGTGCTCAAAGGTGTTGCTGATGGCACGAAAGGAAGTCGGGAGTTGGGTCATCGAAATCGGATTCGAAACTCGGATCAACCTCAGGCCGAAGGTGGCACTAGCGCAAAATGGACCGACCTCACTTCCATTTCTTCTAGAGCTCTAGCAAGCTATCCAGCTCGTCGCCTCTTCAACCCTTTTCGCCATTCCCGCAAATTGATAATTCAAGATGGCCAACGCTCTGAGAGGAATCTACCAGCTGTCCGTACCGCTCGGTATCGGCGCCGCTTTGGTCTCGCAATCCATGTACGATGTCAAAGGTGGCACCCGCGCCGTCATCTTCGATCGTCTGAAGGGAGTCAAGGACGAGGTTGTGAACGAGGGAACCCATTTCCTCATTCCCTGGTTACAGAAGTCTATTGTCTACGATGTGCGGACGAAGCCAAGGAACATTTCTACGACGACCGGTAGCAAGGACTTGCAGATGGTGAGCTTAACGCTCAGAGTGTTGCACCGTCCGGAGGTGAAGGCGTTGCCCAAGATCTACCAGGTATGCTTTTATTATCATTGATATTTCACACGAGAAACTATCCTCGAATCTCTCGGTTCATGAATTGTAAACTAATCCATTCGCTCCACAGAACCTCGGTCAAGACTACGACGAGCGTGTCCTCCCCTCCATCGGCAACGAAGTCCTCAAAGCCATCGTCGCCCAATTCGACGCCGCCGAGCTAATCACCCAACGTGAAGTCGTCTCCAACCGCATCCGCTCCGACCTCCTCAAGCGCGCCCAAGAATTCAACATCGCGCTCGAAGACGTATCCATCACCCACATGACCTTCGGTAAAGAATTCACACGTGCCGTCGAGCAAAAGCAAATCGCCCAACAAGATGCCGAGCGTGCCCGCTTTATCGTTGAGAAGGCCGAGCAGGAGAGACAAGCCAACGTCATCCGCGCCGAGGGAGAAGCCGAGTCCGCAGAGACTATTTCCAAGGCAGTGGCGAAGGCGGGTGATGGCTTGATTATGATTAGACGTATTGATGCTTCGAGGGAGATTGCGCAGACGTTGGCGAATAACCCGAATGTTACGTATTTGCCTGGTGGCGGAAATGGCGAAGGCGGAAAGGAGGGAGGAAAGTTTTTGCTGGGTTTGAGATCGTAGGGGGGAATCGAGGAAGAGTTGTAACAATATTGTGGGGTATAACTATCCTCTCTAATCTCACTCTGGCGTGGCGTATGGGAAAACAATGACCGATTTTTGATGAAATGATGACTCTACTACGCTTTCTTTTCCGAACCGTGACCACTTTAAAGGCCCGGAAGCTCATGCTTGTCCAGTAGTCTGAGGGCACAAATCTCGGAAGGCGGAATGGCTTATATATCCAATATACTAACTCTTCACTGATGAGATTTAAGGATGTTCAAGCAATGGAAGGCATGTGTCTCGCCCCTGGACCTTCTAGTCCGCCAGGCTGGCTTACACTTGGTAGTTCCTGGCAGTCTGAGAGCTTCCATAATCCAGAGACTGGGAATGTAGTCCTTGAATGGGTTGTTTTCCGTTCAAGGGATGAAGCCTACTCGTCTCTTGAGCATTTCACTTCCTAGGGTGTGCTTGTCAGGTCCTGTGGCGATCCGCCAGGAGTTCCCTTCGGATTTTGTCATATCTGGACCTCGTCATGCGTAGATTTGACACCATAGCCCCATGAAGTTTTCATTGATGGCAATATATTCCAGCCAAAAAGTATATAGATCGTGTTGCTGGGCGAAGACTCTTAGTAGTCCAGCCCAGTCCAGTCCATCCCGAGGCTCGAACAGGGGTTGCGCACCATTCTAGCCAAAAGATCACTTTCAATTCCCGATTTGTATATCATGCGAAAGTCACGCTCAAGGGCTGTCCAACGCATGTCGAACTATCAGAAACGAACTTGGTTTGCGGTCGTGGTGGGGAACAGCGATATTCTTGGTATGGGTAGTCCAGGAGGGAGGAGGGGGAGGATCGTCGATGTGCAACAAAGGGAAATTTTGAAGTTCGGTCACTTGATTGGTCCTAATCAGCGGAGTGTTTTTTGATCTTGAGAATTCTTGTGTCGGTGGTGAAGGGTTTGCTATCGAGAGGTAGATGTGGACATGGGGAGGGGAGTCGTCCTCGACAGGAGAGACCTATATCTCGGCAGTTTTTTTTTTCAGGAATTAGGTAACCTCAAACTGAGCAGGAAGCACTCCTTCTCTAGGGAGATGTCAAATTCAGACCGCCTCAACTCAATGACCCTCATGCATCTTAGGTACATCTGGAGCTGTAAATTGCAAAATGGATGGATGGTTGTCGAGGCATTTCTTTCGCTCGGTTCGATGACTCTCATCCCAAAAAAGGTCTACCTAGTTGTGTAATATACCGACAGTCTCGAAAAGAATGCTCGAATTGGTAGCCAATTGCCAAAGCCAGCAAAAAAGGAAAACAAAATCTCACCAGATAAGGAAGCTGTGCATAGTAGGAAAAGGTTAAGTTAAATGAGAGTAATCTTGTAAGGAAACTCGTCATCGCCCGGCAAAGACTCGTAGAAGCCCTCATCTTGGACGAAGCAGGATTTCGCCCCTATCTGGCCGCTTTTGATCAGCTCGTCAATCATCCCGTCAATTCTTGCAGAGCTGAAGTCCCAGAGGAAACGTCCAACACGAGAATAGGTTCCCTGTTTTGCCGTCGGTCGAAGTATCAAACCTGATGTATCTGCTAGAACCAAAAGAAAGAAAGACGTCGTGTAGATTCTCTTTCCAGTCTTAGGATACCCGTCGTAATCTTCCCATTGGATAGCATCCGCCGCCGCCGTAGACTGAAGGATGTCGAAGTCCAACTGTAATTCTCCACGACGAGTATGCCGGGGATACTTGACGAGACTGACAATCCGTATTAAAGGACTCGTCATTATTGGTAATGCAGCAAACTTGATTTGTCCAAATGCGTCTGCAGTCAAAAGCTCAAGTCGTGGTTTGAGGATACGCGTTCTCATTCTTTTATATTCGAACACAATATAGGTAACTGGCCCATTCATCGATGCCCACGACCATGAAGGCGCACGGTAGCGTTCTGGGAGTGGCCGGTGTTTAGCTTTCTTGGTCTTTGAGATGAACCATAAGAGCTGCTTTGCGAGATCCAGTTGGCAAGTTGGGAATCGTTCTTCTTCTAGTTGAACATCCGCATACCATATTCCAGCAGCGTAGACGTAAGTGTGAGACCGATTGAGGTGTTCATGGAAAAGACGTGCTACGCCAGAGAGTGCAACTAGCTTGTCTTCTTCTTTCGTCAAATCCGTTTGCGTATAGTATTTGATCACACTATACCACGTTGATAGATTCAGCGCAGTGAGTCGGGAACCACAATCGCCGATACCGGGGTACAAGCTGCGCTTATCTCTCATTCCTTCTATGACAGTCTCACAAGCTTGCAGCTCGTTACATTCCCAGTACAGCTGCTTGGATCCGAAATGTAGCGTTCGAGGCGCCAAAACCCGCTCCTGTAAGACCCAGGCGCGCTTCATAAGAGGAGATTGCTCTAAGCTGTCCCAGTTTTCCTTTATAAAACCAACGTAGAGTGTTTGGCTTCCATCGGAATCGGGAACAACGACTTTGCATGGTCTGATAGCCTGAGAATTCCGGGTACGAAACAAGCCCTCACTGCCGTTCTTAGAATCACTGGCAGCTAAGTTGAGGGAGGATCCAGAATAAACATTTCTCATGGTAGCGGCCTCTCGTTGCCAATCATCAGTATCGTCTTGTATAATACATAGCGAATCGATCCAAATGTATTGAAACCCAAGACGTCGGGCAGCATATATAGCATTGTGGAATGTCTTTGATAAATCCTTGCCGGGTATCAGGATTTGGAATTGTTCGAGAACCGCGTTTTGGAGAGTGAGTATCTTTATTGTGCCCCAACAATGACTAAGAGTGCAGTATTCAATAGCAGAAGGCAAATTCGTTGACAGACACAATTTGATAGCCGGCATCTCTAGCGAGCCGACGTATATGAGACGGGTCGGAAGCGAGATCTTGCTCAACTGGGGAGAATTCAAGGTCGAATTCATTGTCGCGGCTGAGGTCCCTCGGTGTGCGAGCGATTTGCATCGGTGGTTCTCTTTGCAACGTTTATACCAGTTTCTGGCGACTGCCCAACTTGTCTCAGAGTCAGTGGAACATTCTGATACTCGAGAGCTCTGTGGTTCTACACATCATATTAATATCGCTTTTCAGGGGACTAGTAAATAACTCAGAACTCTTACCTTCGGGATGCCATTCAATACTCGCCATCCAACGTGAGTGACCATCTTCTTGAAACGTCAAACAAGTTATTGGGTTATGGGAATTATTATCTTGAATATCGAAAGCTTTCACAGTCCACATTGTATTACTGAAGATGGATTCCAGGATCTCCGACGGCATGAAGTCTCTCAAAATGACACACAAATGGCACGAGCCGCTTAGATCCATGCTCGCGGTGACTTTTGCAGAATAAACTCGCCACTTCCGAGGCAGATGATTTCCAGTTGCCGAGCCTTGGGAAGGGTCCGAGAGGAGATCGTCGGATGAGTCTTCGAACAATATCTTCTCGCATCTATCACAAAGAGTAGACTCTCCCATGATCAGATGATCATGGCCTGGGTTTCTGCGAGGCTGTGCCTGTGAGTCGATTTGTTTCTCTGAGGGCTGCGATGTAGACGTCGAGTTCGTGGTAGATGATGCAGTGGTGCCTGGGCTCATGGCGGGAGAGCTCGGATCTGTCTCAAGTTTCTTCTCGGGAGATGCCATAATGCCGTGGTTGCGTTCTAACGGCTCTATAGAGTAGACATTCCAGTCGAGGCTGCGGGCAAGAAAGACGGGACCGAGGCTGTGAAAGGGCGGTTGGAGACGTGGTCGCTGGTAGAAGTAGAGATATCGCAAGAGCCCAGAGGATGACAGAAACGAAGAAACAAAAGGATTCAAAGAAGCTGAAAAGCGGAGACATGGGCTGAGGACTTGATTGGAGTGCTGCCTGGGTGAGCTTCTTGCGTGAGCTGAGCTCAATCACATGGCCATGCGGCATCCCGGGCGAAATCAGCCAATGGCACACAACTTGTACCACCGAACATAGTAGAAACTCAAATAACGACTGCCAGCCTGCCAGTGCAATATGAAATACTGAGTAGGTTTACAGAAGCCAAGAAAACCGCGTGACTTCTAGCCTGGCCTCACCTCAGGGCTATCGAGATATCTCACCAAAATCCGCAAAAGAACATGCCAAAAACAAAACAGATGCCAAAAACCTGGGAAAATAGCCTGTATTTCCCTCGACACACGTTACTCTCACAAAAGTCAGCCGAGCCTAATCGACAGCAGCATGAGCGAACAGCAGTAGCTGCCCAAATTCTTGCAAACTCAGCCAGCGGAGTAGACGCAAGCTGTCAACCTATATCACAATTGTCTCTGGCCAACGGCTACGTAAATTTGGTCTGATCCTGATAATTTGATTTCTGAACTTTCACAGCGCGAGCCAAAGTCATGCGGTTGATGCTCTTTTTTTCAAGTTGAGCTCTCCAATGGTCAGTCAGCGGGCTTCTTTTTATACCACTTTGCTCGCTGGTAAAGCTTTGGCTCAACTCCCGACTGCAAGTGAACCAGAGTCCAACAATCTGAAGCATCACGTGCCACACTAAGCTGACTCTTCAACTGCACCAGAGGAGTGTCCACCATTGTCTATAAAAGGACCGAGACCTCCCGTCACTTTTCACTCCATGGTTGAATTCAGCAAGCACACCGTGGTACATGTATGGAACCGAAGATGGGAGAAGACTCGCTGCCAACAGAGCGAACCCAAACTTCGGACTTTCGAGCACTCTCCTACGCTGCGGAAAGGCATGTAGGTTGCCCTAAGCTTGACACCAGCTTCCTTGTGTCCTGATAGGGTGTGACAGTAGCGACGCTTGTCGACAGCAAGCTCTATGACCAGTGGCGACAGGAGAAAGTGACAGCAGCAGAGCGGTGCATTCTTCCTGATTCTCTTCTTTGAACCCCTGGCAGCTTTGCTTGGCATATTTACGTTCAAGAGATAGGATTGGGAATTGTCGAGTCGCGGGGCCAAAACGGCAATTCAACACCGAGGTACCTAATGTACTCGAGCATCTCAAGAACGTTTTTGGAGGTCGAGGAAGAAGATATAGAGAGGGTGATGCTTTATATACTGCTCTTCAGCTCAAGAAAGCACGTGAAAGCTTTGTGAAGCAAACCACACCCAGTCGAGCACGTGAGTTTGGACTTTGGACAAGTCTAAAGTGCGGCAGTGCCTAGTCCGCGTGACGCTGTTATGCCAGAGGGAGGATAGGGTATAAATACAGCCCAAGCCCCCCGTCTTCTAGAGGCCAGAACAAGTACAGATTACAGTGAGACCTCATTGAATCTGTACAAATGCGGTACAATGGCTACTTGTCGACTTCAACCAAGTATCCCCTGAGCACAGGTTTCAGGCCGTGGGATCAGGCAAAGTCCATTCAACTTATGGAGCTTAGCACACTGTTATAGCTACTTCAGAGCCGGGCAGTCAAACTTCGCACTGCCGAAGGCTGGTCTTTTCTGGCCCCACCGACCAATCTCGACTGCTGCCACTGTAACCTGTATCTCCTGTCGACTTGGTGGAATCACGCCCACCCAAACAGCCCGGGAAGCCTGTCAGATGCTACCTTCATCTGAAGCAGCTGAAGACAGGGACGCCAATAACTGAAGTCGGATACTCTATGAAAGACACCTCTGCGGTAATTGTCCTCTGCGGCCAATAAAGAGTCTGGAGAGGAAGAGAAAAGTACTGGCCTTCTTTTATAGACGGCACCTACCAGCTGCTTGGCCCACCTCATGCCGCACTTGGGTTAGAGGCTAAGAGTGACTAAGTAATCTCCATGTGTGAAGATTATAGTGCCCTGCCTAATGCTAGTAACCTGATTTCCAAGTTCTCTGAGGCCTGTGATAAAGAAACTCATGATCTGCAACCAGTCAGTCAGTCGCAAGAAAGCGGCAAAATAGCTCTGCTCATGCTATGTGCTTCCAAGCAGCAATAGTAAAGCTTTTAAGACCCAAACAATCCTTGAAGTTCTTGTCACGGTCCATTGTGTAGTTCCGCAGTTCCGTGGGAACGTAGGATTAAATCCGCAAAGGAGCCGGTCAGGCTGAAGGCTGCCTCGTCACTCAATCAGTCCTTGGGAATTAGTAGCAGCCAATGGCCCAATATTGTTTTCGACGAGTTCCTATTAGCCAGTCAGCACTTTAAAAACTCGGCGCCAAACGATATACTGCAGTCTTTAAATAGCACAGCCCAATCGTTAACCCATGCAGTAATCCATTCTGCACGATACATATCAAAACACCCACATTTATAAGCCCATATAACGCACCTGACAGCCCCAGACTTCGGTTGCCTAGTATGCTCATTGATCTCGTCATTGTGACATGACCCGCTTCGAGATGTTGTGAATACCAGGATGTTGATAGGGCGGGTAAATGCGAAAGCCAATCACACTGTGCGTGGTGTTGCATGGGCAGGCACACGCGGACGTGGTGAACTGGCTAGGGTGGAGTAACATCCCACCACCATCCCACGTTTTTGTGGATATCCAACCTCAGGGCTGCAGGTTGCGGCACAGAATACATGTACCCATTTGGCAACGTGCCGTGTTCCATGGCCATTGCGGAGTATTGGTCGGAAGTTACAACATTGATGGGGTTTGCAGGATTCGCTTGCCTGTTGTGACCTGTTTGCCAGTTTTGACGATGTAGGCTTTAAAGGTCGGGCGCTTAGATGGTGGTTATGATAGGTCTTTGTTGGTTGAAAATGTGGTGTGGTCGGCCTGTAGATTCTCTGGCAATTTGAAAAAAAGACTGGCATTTCCGTTCTCCGAAGTTTCTTGGTTCTTAATGGGTATGCTTCAGGTGTGAAGTGACGAAGATCTGCAGAGTTATTTGGAGACTTGCATCCACCATGATTGTCTTGATTCTTGAAGACTCGAGACAACGGTTGGACTGGAAAATCTAGGGTCCGATAGAAACGCCGGTACCCAATATAGTTTTTCGGGTAGAGTACAGGACTCTACAGAATGAACGGCTTCAGGCCCTAAGAGCGGTTCTCAAAGTGACAAAATGGAATATTCAGCACCCACCTACCTTTCTGTGAGAACTAACACACAACATCTGGAGCGGCTCATGGGCTATAACTCCGCGGGCTATAACTCAGCAAAAGGCTTCAATGTACCTGACAGCCTGCTGCCTCTTTCTGCAAGCCACCCCGACTTTCGTATGATAGTTCACAACCGCAGATAGGCAAACTGTACAGCAGACCGCATCCGGTAGTTCTCCAAAGCTCAGCCCACCCGGTTCTGACGTGCAGAAGTCGACTGTTTTCTCCATCCCGAGTGGCCGGGCGGAGAGGCTCCAGGATCCGGGGGCACAGAATGTGGTTCTATTTTAAAATAGCTCCGGCTGCATGAGCGGGGCTGTCCTTGCCGTATCCCGCTGAGCCTCATGGTTTGTACTTCCAAGGGCGAGAGACGTATGAGGGGAGTCCTGGAATCGCTGAGAAGATGGGTTGCTGGTGTAAGATCGAGATGAGAATTGAAAGAAACGTGGGGGTAGAGCTGAGATGCCATGTCCTGGATGGGAGAGCCGTGCAGAGGAGAAAATGAGGTTACTTGTAAACAGTTTTCTGAGGTATTGTATACTTCGTTTCTTGTGCGAGCTGGACTCGATAAGAGCTGGTGGGGTAGAGGCGGGGGGTAGGACACGGAGTTTGAGGACAATCGTCGTTATGGTATTCCGTGAAACCAGTTACAACACAGTAGACCTGCAACCACCCCGCTGGGCCCAAGTTCAAACAATCCACCCCGCGATGCATGTTGAAACTGATGGCAGATCGGCGTCAACACTCATATCATCCAGGATCAATCCAGCATCGCGGCAGATTGACAGGGCACGGTAGTTACTCCCGAAAGCTTGGATCGCACGATGATCAGGTGATTTATCAACGATTGAGTTTGTATCATACTCCAAGTCGAAGTCTCGCACGCGCGCTCAAGGTGTCACTGAAAGTCAGAAAATCCTTTGGCAAACCCAAGATAGTGAGCTGAATCTCAGTCACTGACTTGCAGCAGCAGCGTCCACGGAAAATAATATACCATCTTCTCGAAGACTTGGTCGGTTCCCAAACACGGCGTTTTGGGGTCCACGATTGTGGTTTCCTGGTTTCGAGGCTCTGAGCTCGTGGGCAGCACGTTCAAGGCTGCATTCAAGGTAGCAGTGCAGGTGAGCAAGCCGTTATAGAAAGCAACAGGGTATGAATAGACGACTTGACCTGCAGTAGGGATCCGAATCTGGCTGGCTGGGAAGTGGAAGCGGAGAGCCGCGGGTGGTGTTTTGGGCCAAGTAACACATATCTGACTTCCACTGAACAGAGTCGACCCCAGTCGTGCCAGATTTGGCCTCATCCAGCATCCAAAAAGGGCCGTTTGGATTTGGTGATGTCGCACAGGACGGCCATGTGTCGTTGGAGGACGAGACGCAGTTTCCTCAGCCCTCTTCCCGATACGTGGATGGCATGGCGATGGAGTGTTGTCGAGCGGAATGAGGTCAGGGACAGCTCTGTATCCGCATGCACGTAGGGGGGCACTCTGCATGTGCGGGCGTCGAAGGTCATCCGAAAAGAATTGGGGATAAGTTGCGGCTGATGGAGAATGGTTGTTAAATGCTCCCATTCGGGCTATATTTAGGTACATTTCCCGTGCTGCGACTGGCCAGAGGGCTGGCGGTGAGGTGTCCGGGTGTTTGTCAGACTGCCGTCCTCTCTCGGACTCAGCCAGTCAGATGCGATGCCAATCCAGCAGCCGGCGCTTAACTGCTGTTGCTTCTTCGATCTTGGGACTTGTCACCGCATGGCACAGGGCGAAGCACACCGAGTTGCTCGCAAGCTGCCGGCTTGGGATCTCATCAATGCTCTTGCTCTCTGCCGGCCGGACGTAGAGCAGTCGTGCGACGCTGAGAGGGACATGGCCACGATGAGAGGAGTAGGACCCGAGCCGTAGGTCCTCGGCGGACGTTGTGTGTGATGTCGGCGACGGGCAAGGTGGCTGGCGAATGGCGAAGCGTGCAGTCGCTGGGAGAGACAACTCCCGAAGGCGGGATGGACTTGGAGACTTGGAGGACTCGGATTGTTCCGAATAGCCCGGATCTGTTCACTTTCTTGCAGACTCTGCAATTATTTCCGCGACACCTAGCCACGGGATTAATCTGAACAACCAATGGAATATTCGGTAGAAAATCAATCAAATCCGAGCTTTCGGGGCCGTCTTTCACCCTCCCGGCCCCATAGTGTGCGGTCGAGTCGCCTTTGTTCCTGGCCGGGCTGCTCTTTAACGGGCGCGCTACGCACAAGCTCTCTTTCGATCCCCTGTGAGCCCGTGCCTGCCTCGCTGCCTCGAGCCTTCACGGTGCTTGCCTGTCGCTGCTGCCCTTCCTCCACTCGACTTTTCCTCACCACCCAAACCGACTGACGACTCTATAATTAGCATCGCGACCTCTACGCACACGCTCTGCTATCGGTCTGCTATCAACACCACTGCGCAAAAGTCACCAAGTACTGCATCTCCAGCCTCTGCCCCACGAAGCTTCCTTATATCACCACCGCTGCGCCGCTCATTGTTCTCGCTCGCCATCTAGACAAACCACCACCATCGCCGTTGACCCTTACCGCGTTTCACATTTCTGCTCAAGTGAAGACACCGAGGCCCAGCCGCAACCGCGTCCCCCATCTGCATAGAGCCCGTCCAACCCCAGCTCATCGTCGCCACTATCGTGGGAGCTCAAGTCGCAAAGCTCCTACCATCGCGTTCGACTATCGCCGCCGCGGTCAGGCCAACCTATGCCTTTCCTTAATTGACTCCCCCGTCGAACCGTCCAACGAACGCCTCGCATTGCCTTTTCCAGACAGGGACCTGCCAGCACCGCCCTGACCAGCACAGCTCAATTGCTCGACTTCTCCTATCGCCCCCTGCGGCTCAAGCGCATTCATCATGGGTCGAAGGAAGATTGAGATCAAGGCCATCAAAGATGACCGCAATCGCTCCGTGTACGTTCTGGCCTGTAGATGGGATGGAAGCACTGCTAATCAGACAAATAGCACATTTCTCAAGCGCAAAGGCGGACTGTTCAAGAAGGCGCATGAGCTTTCCGTTCTATGCTCCGTCGACGTGGCCGTAATCATATTTGGCAGCAACAAGAAGCTATATGAATACTCCTCTAGTGATATTGGAGAGATCATGCAGCGTCACCAATTCGTGAGTCCAGCCCCTGACGCCCTGGTCAAGATTGCGCCAACTGACCTTGAGCCAGTATGGAATAGCAAATGAACACAAAGGCCCCGCCGACTTCAACGGCAAGAAAGACGCGAATAGCGACGATGACGATGACGATGATATGAATGGCCCACAATCGCATCAACCCTCTGTTGAGCCGCCTCAAATGATGCCTCCGCAGTTCCAGAACCAACCCCCCTTTAAACACGTCCGACATGGGACGCCGGGTGCATCCCCGCCGATTGCCAATGGCGTATTCCATCCGCAACAGCGAGGGCACACTCCGCAACCACCAGGCGGTCCTAGACCTGTATCGCGTAATGACCCGCGCAGACCTGGCGCCATTGGCCAAGCGCCCATGGGCCAGCAACCGAATGGCTATGCCTATATGGGACCACAACCTGCTATATACAACCCGCAAAATGGTCAAGCTATGGGCCATCATCATGCCCTCCCGGTGCAGCCGCCTTCCTACCAATACCAAGGTCACCCTCAGGGTCATCCACATGGTCATCCTCAGGGTCATCATCCACAAGGTCATCCACAGCCACCGCATCATCAACTTCAGCAGGTTTTTATAGGGGATCAGCCAAGGCAGTCTATGCCCCCGTCATTTCCGCAGCATGAGAGGCATGGATCGCATCAACCATCTCCACAGCCCCAGCACCAGCAAGTTCCGCAGCAAATCTCGCAACAAATTCCGCAACACCAACAAATTCCGCCGCAAGAGCATCGACAACAGTCGCAGCAGCCTCAGCCTCAGCCTCAGCAACACCAGCAGCAACCAATGAAGCAAGAGCAGCCAGAACAACCACAAGCTCAGCAAATGCCTGAACCGGTCAAACGCATGTCTATCAAATCTCGGAGCATTTTTACGCCAATAGACGATAGTCGATCCATTTTGTCACAACATTGGAACAGTTCGACGACCGTTGCAGAGCCTACTCGCACAGAACCTGTCACGTCGAATCGGGCTCAATCTGTCGATGTGGGAAGTGTTGCCCGTAATGGTAAAAATCCGTCGCCTCACCAACATCCATCACCTCCACCGCCACCAGTTCAAGTCCAAAATCACGATAGAAACAAAAACGTTTCCATGTCTTCGATGCCCGAGGGGTTCACACCGCCTTCAAGGACCAACAGTGCTTCGCTCGGCGCGAAGAGACCGAAGCTCAAGGTGCACATTCCCGACGAACCATCAGAGGGCGAAGGAACAGGAACAGCTGGTTCATCGGCTCACGAGTCAGCTGCTGCAACCGGCAGCGACCCATCAAGAAAGACGGGCACAGACACATCCGGCTCCCACTCCTCTGGAGTCGTACTCCCCCCTCCTTCACCTAGCGCAAATTCGCTATTAAGCGCAGGAGCAACCGGCCCCCCTAACCCCTTCGCCCGCCCGCCCCCACCATCTCAAGCGCAGAATCCTAGCCGCGAGAACAATATTGAGACGCCCGTTTCCGCTCTACCGAGCCGTTTCATGAACAACGAATATCTCCCGTCTCCATCCAGCTTCTATCCCGAGTGGAACTTCCGCGGCTCAGACTCCAACACGCTTCCTAGTCCCCTGAATTTCGCTACGCCGGTGATGGGCACGGGACCGAGCTTTCTGAGAGATGATCTTAAGCGGAAGACGCCTGAAGCTGAAGAGGGCGCTGCGCCTCGCAGTGATCCGGCAAGTGGCGATGCGAAGCGTATTAAGCACGAGTAATCGGAGCATACGCCAGGGACCGAGAAAAGAGCAGAACACTTGTTCTGCACGAGTGTGTCATTTTGAGATCTTCTTGTCGGTCTCGGATCCTCTCGTCGTTCCGAGAGGTTCTTGTCGTTCCCAGAGCGTCTTGTCATTTGCAAGTTTCATCCTCGCATTCGCGGACACATGTTGGCGGATTTGGTCGGGGCATTTCCTTTTTGGTTTTTTTCATCCCTGGCGTTTTGGTGGAGAGGTTATTGTCTGAGTAAAGGGAAAGCGGCCCTGACGTTCACCATTCCTGCCGATGGGACCACTCTCGACTCCATCGAACACAACACAATCAGAGGCAGTGACGCTAGGAAAGGTTTACCTATGAGCAGGACAGGTGGAAAAGTGGAAATTGTCATTTCTTTTTATTCTTCACGAGGGGTTCGGTCAGGCGAAGAAGGGCAAACAATGGGACTCATGGGATACCCGGCGTTTCAAGCATGGGGTTTTTGAGATTTTTGAGATTTTGACAACCTTGGGGGGCGTTTTGTGGGTACTCATTTGGTCGCGGTTCATTTGGTTGCTATTTTTCAGGGAAACCTGGGTGCGTTCGCTTCAATTCTTGCTTGCTACTTGCTTGGCCTTCTGGGACCTAACCTTCACGTGGGACTTGATGATATGGTGTGTTTTTGTGTGTTACGCGAAGTCTAACTAGATTAAGGACTAGAAAGATACATGAGAATGATTGTCTGGAATTAGATGAGATAGGACATGATAAGTTCCAAGTGTCGATTTTGAGATTGATAGTTGATACAATGTACATTGATCCGATCGTTGCTGATTTTCTAAAATCTCCCAGGCATACAATCCGAGCCGTTTTCAATATCTCCATGTCGTATACATCAAATGACGCCCAATCCATACCCACGCCCTCGATTATCATCATGTGTAACACTTCCCATGGGGTATTTTGGGTCTCATACGAAAGACAAGACGTCGCCCAACCGCCCACCTTTATGCAAGCAACTGAACCGAAAGAATACCAACGCCCGACCCGTATCCGCGCTCTGCCATTACCATCGTCCCAGAGGGTTCTCAATCCTCGAAGTCCTAGTAATTCGTCGCCGGGGTGTAATTCCCATTGTTCGCGCCATAACCATTCGTAGTCCCAGTCGCGCCATTCCCATAGTGCTGCTTCCTGCTCTCATTGGCATCGGCATCATTCATCTCCTGCTCCAGCTCTGTAGCTCGACTCGTATGGTTTTTGGTGTGCACGGCTGGGATCAGATCGACGAAGAAACTAAAGACGTAGAATGTGAAAACGAATGCTATTGTCCATTCCAGCACTGCGGCTGGGTCGTACTTGTCGAGGAACTTCGTTGCTATAAAGGCGATGGCGAGGATTAGTTCGACGATGATGAAGAATAGCTTGATCCAGAAACTGATTCGTAGGATGCGGTGCTGGCGGAAATGCACGCCGAGACGCTGGTATTCGGCGCAGATGAAGATTGCGGAGATGACGTAGCCGGCGATGAAGAGGAGGAGGAAGATGTCGTGGAGACGATTGTGGTAGTGGTTGTTGAAGATCGAGAGACAGATCAGGCCTACGGTGCCGATGACGGCAAAGACCATAGATAGACCGGAGAGGATCTTCTCGGCCATAGTGGTATTCGGGGCGAGGCGACCGCGGTGGCGCAACCAACGCTCAGAGGCGAAAGAAAGGTCGAGAAAGATGCTGGTTACGACACAGCCGCCGATGAAAAGAGGTTGCTTGGAGGAAGCACCAACGTCGCTGATGTAGGCGATGGACTGATTGTCGCCCATCCATTCGTAGTGGGGACGGTGGTCGACGGCGGCCCAGATGATGAGCATGGCCATGAGCATTGCTGGGGAGGGTGTTAGCCGTGGTTCGCGATATTGCGGTTGGGGAATTCGAATGTTGCGATTCTTGGAACTTTCAACGTACCTAGCCACATACAACCCGAGATGACGGGGAAGACCCAATATGAGACTCCCCACATCTTGACTGTAGGAGAGGGATTCTGGCTGATTGCCTGCTGTGTAGGATATCGAAGTATTAACACGTGCCGTCGGGCAAAGGCGATGAGCTCGAAGGAAACGAAAGGCGTCGAGCGGTTGTGTTTTCCGGATGCGCTCAGGTCTCACCAGCGTGGCGGGTGCCTTTTCAACAACAAAGCAGACACTTGTCTTGCAGTCAAGTTCACTAGGTACCTAGACGTCAGGCGCAGAGTAAAGACGGTTCAGAAAGTTCAGATCAAACATTGAGAAAGTTTGCGATCAAGATACTAGAGTGTGACGGGGAGGTGTGGCAGATATTAAGATTTATTGGAGGCAGCGGATGAGGATCCTAGTGAAGTTTCGGCCCCTGCTTCGCCGCTTGTTTGTGATGGGATTCTGTTTAGCAAAGAAAGACGGTCTTCGTCATTTACCTTTCACCATTCCGCACGCCAAAACCTGGATATTGGGAGTAGGCCCAGACCATAAGTCCAGCTGTGACATCATTCCACAAGGAAGTGGACCGGCTCTCGGCACTCAAGCGCCTGGCGAACACTGCCATCACAACGCGTATCACGCCGAGGACAGTTATTGAGATGTTGTAATTGTCGTACAGCGAGACCTGGAAGATGTCTTGACAGCTCTGCGAAATTCGGGCAGCCCGCTGTCGATTCGAAGCTGCCATGTCGAGATGGAAAAGTTCAACATGACGCAAACAGAACGTGATGAAGGAAATTGGAGGTTTGGGCCAAGACACCGGACCGCGCCATCTCCCGTCGCATCCCATTCTGGTCCGTGGACTGGAGTTCATGGAGACCTAACTCTAATGAAGCTAGAGCCAGTCACGTGACTCGACAAGGCTGGATCTTCAACCGCAAGATCGCTGTTGCCGAGCTCTCAACCTCAGCCTTGCGCAGCTTCACTCCCCTCGTCCAAGACTCGGTCGTCAAACCACCTACATAATCATCAGTCAATCAACCATGCGGTAGCAGCAAACTTTCAGAGATACGTCGCTTGGACACTGAATAGCTGCCCGTGATGGCTCGCTCACCCATGATCGTCCGGCCTCCGGGCGCGTCGCCTGTGCCCGTAGGAACTCCACGATCGAAGCTCAAGCTCGGAAATGCCATGCCCAGCAAAGACCCAACACCTGCCACGGATATGCCTGCAATCGCCCCATCTGGAGGTCGCGATTTGGCAGAACAAATGAACGAGGAAGAGAAGAACAAATGGGTGAAAGGTACTTTTCAATTCTTGATTGCCATCACCCCACTACACACCAACTTCACTTCACTAACAGCAATTCTGCAGGCAAGAAGCTTGGTGAAGGTACCTACGCCAATGTCTTCGCCGGTCACCTCCGCACCGATCCCACTGTCCTTGTCGCCATCAAAAAGATCAAGTTTCAAAAGGACTTTACCGAGGGCCTCCCCGTCGACGCCATCCGCGAGCTCAAATGTCTCCAAGAGCTCTCCCACCCCAATATCATCTCTCTCGTATCCGTCTACTCCTCCAAAGACCAACTCCTTAACCTCGTCCTCGAATACCTCCCACTCGGGGATCTTGAAATCCTGATCCGCGACCCGAACAATATCCGTTATGGTGCTGCCGATATCAAAGCCTGGATGGGCATGCTCACGCGTGCCGTAACCTTCTGCCACGATAACTTTATCCTCCACCGCGATATCAAGCCCAACAATTTGTTGATTGCAGCCAATGGCGAGGTCAAACTCGCAGATTTCGGTCTTGCGAGAAGTTTCGCTGATCCGAACCGGAATATGACATACTTGGTCATTACCCGCTGGTACCGGCCCCCTGAGCTGCTTTTTGGCGCCCGTCATTATTCTGGCGCGGTGGATATCTGGAGTGTTGGCTGCGTCTTTGCCGAACTCATCATCCGCACACCGTACATCGCCGGCGGCACGGACGTTGAGCAAGTCTCGCTGATCTGCCAAGCGGTCGGCAGTCCGACCGAAGAAGTGTGGCCTGGCGTCAAAAAATTGCGCTATTATGCGATTCCGGAAGCCATCACGCCGGTAAGAGGACGCGACTACTACATGCAGATGTTTGGCACCGTGGGAGCGGAGGGCGTGGACTTGCTGATGGGTATGCTGGCGCTGGACCCGAGAAAGCGGATTACGGGACGCCAGGCGTTGGAGCATGGATGGTGGGCAGAGGAACCGAGACCGACGAGGACCGAGGATCTGCCTAAGAAAGGGGGTGGTGAGAAGAAGCTGGAAGAGGACTTGAAGAGGACAGGTGCGCTGGATGATGACAATGATCGGGCTGGCAAGGTGGCTAGGAAGTTGGATTTTTCGTCTATGAGATAGCGAGAGACGGAAAGTGCTAGGGTCTTCTATAACGATGGAGTGCTCGCGTGAAGCGGCTTGGAATGGCGTTACGGTATGTTGCATTTCCTTGGCGTTTATATCAGCCGAGTGGGCTAGGTAAAAAGCTGCCAGGAGGCCTAAAATCAAAGCATTCATGCTTAAAAATGATATCAAATAACCCCAAAACAACTTGGCCGATAGAGACATTTTTCATGTCTTTTGTTCACGAGCTTTTGATTGTTCAGAGATTCCGAGAACGAATCTGGTTACTACCTTACGTCTTACTTGGTAGGGGCCAGAGCAACTGACACTTGAAAGCCTGCGTGACGAGTCACTCCCTGCTTGGCTTTTGCGGTTCAGCCAGACCTGAGCCATGAGTTCTTGGCCAGGTCATACCTCACCCAAGGTACGTACAAGAGAGGTATATAAAGGACCCTTTCCTCTTCTCTTGATCTCCACAACTTTCATACACACAAATAGCTCAAAATGGCATGAGAGCTTTGTCCGGCGCATTCGAGGTCTCAAATTCGACCACTGGCCTCGTTGGCTTTTAGCTGCTTTGGACCACCATGGCATCTGGCAGGCTTTTTTTGAGCTGATTGGTTGGGTGATGGTCTTAATGAGTTGAGAGGAGGTATAGGCTGCAGTGGCAGAAGTCGTGATGGGCGGCGGTTGACAAATGACAGCAGAACAGGCCTTCAGCAGCAGCAAAAGGGGGTGTCTGGTTCTGGAGCGACTGAAGTAACAAGGAAGTTGTTAGAATCGAACAGTTGTCGGATTCCTGATTTTGCATAGCTTGAGTCTTGAGGTCAAGAACGTTTCGCCAGATCCTCAAGCGGCTCATGGACGTTCGTGGGTGGTGTGAGGTTCCAATGTGTGGGATGGCATGATGTTCCAATCTCTGGGCTCGCAAAGACATGCCAGGTTGGTTGTATTTATACCTGTTTGCTCTCTCTACCCTGACAACGTCACTTACGCTAACAACTACAGGCTTGTACCAACCCGCGTGCTCGAGTGAGCCTGTTCTGCTTTACACAGCTCCTCACGTGTCTTGTTTCCTCGCACTCTGAGAAGCACTATATAAGGCATGGCCCTCCCTCTCTCTTTCCCCTCCAACCATACTTGACAAGGGCAATGGACAAGATGTTGTAATCAATGCTCAGTCGGACTGAGGCTCGATAATTCTTTCGTGCAGAAAATAGGTGAGCGACATCAATTCTGTGTTTTCAATAATGAAAATACCGAACTCAAGCAGATCCCTTTATCGAGACACCAAGAATAACGTACCGTTTTGCTGTTACCCCTTTGTCCTAACGCCGCTTGTTACAGACCTAGGTAGCTGTCAACAAGTCTTGCTGCTGTCAACTCTGCGAAGCTAACCCGGTTGAATGGCGCCGTCTATATCGGTATACTTTCACAGTTGACAACTGAACATTGGCCAGATCCCCGAAGGTCTCGGGAATCCACTACTACCTTGCGCAAGTGATCAGCACTGGACCCACCATATTCTGAGAATCGGCTGTACCATCCATGATGAGAGACTCCGGTCCCTTTTATGGCCACATTTCATCAATGAGTCAGCCCCGGTGTGGACCAGTTAACTGGTAGTTTAGAAGCATTTCACGTGACACGATTCAAATTACAGGTCTCTGAATCACTTGCTAGTCGGCATTTGAGTCAAAATTACCCGGTTAGCAGTCAGCAGATAGGTATAAAGAGGACTTCCCTGACTGACCACTTGGAAATCAAACACTCAAACCAGAGATGGGTCCCGTGACGCATCGGGACAGTTTGGCTTTCCCGGAGGAATTTGAAACTTCAAACTCGAACAGAGTTTGTGTGGCTACTAGCTGGCCAGGGATTCGAATTTGAAACTTGGGTTTACTCCACCGGTTGCTTTTACGAGAATATTGGCTGTCACCGCCGTCAGTTCTTGCTGCTGTCGATTACCTAGGTAGTCTCTCCTGCCCTCCGTGAAAACAAGGTATATACCGAGACTAGATTACACAGAACTCTGAAATACAATTTTTTATAAAGGGAAATACAGCTCTATTTTTAATTTTCGAACATGAATACTTCAGCATAAAAACAATCTCCAAGCACCATCAACCGGGGCCGAAACATTTGGTTCCTAAAGAAAGAAGAATGCGAGAGAGGGCAAGAGCGCTCTTTTATAGACAAGAACCTTGGTCCCTGGCGAGCCTCCTGCGATTACTTGGGCCCTGTATTTCACGTGGTTTTGGCAGGCTGAAATTACATTCCTGTGAATGGTTTCATCAAGGCTTTACACCTCAAAAGACTGCAAGTGGCCATCAGTCGACACGGAAAAAGAGAAGAAAAGTGTGCTCTCTTGTAATTGGCTGCTGAAAAAGGGGAGAGCGAACCACAGCCCAGGGGCTATTCCCTGGAGGACCGTCAGTAGGTATACAGGATTATCCATGATTCTGCAAGCTTCATCTTCTTTGGATCGAGGGACTTCAGGTATAAATAGCGTCTAACATCCATCAAGTATATCACATGGAACCACGATGAGATCATGAGTGATAATCCTGCATGGGTCAAGATTGCCAAGACTTGCGAGCGGTCATCATCTTCTGGGCTCTGGCCCTTGATAGATGAAATCCAGAATGCTTGCTCTTAGCTCTCGGTAAGAGATCTCCACTCCTGTACGCCTTAAGAGAAACGGGGCAAAATAGTAGATGTTTTCGTCGGCGGTGGATCACTTGCTCGACAGTGCTTAAAACTCGCGACAGCAGCCGAAGTTAACAGTCTAGGACGACACCCACTCATCGTTGCGTTTCTGACAGAGCTGAAATTGGGAGCATGGCATCGTGTACGACGTATTTATGCCCACAAAAGATCCTACGGAATTCTCTCAGTTCAAAATAATAATTGCACGTGCGGGTATTCTTTCTTAATCAAGGCACAGATGGGCAAGGTGGTGTTTATATACTTATCTCGCAGGCAAAGCTTCACACTACTAAAAGCGCTGACCAACAGATAGTCACATGCTTTCATGAGAGCAGACTGCTAAGCTAGCTAAACAAGCAGAACTTCAGACAAAAACTACTGCTAGAGAAATTGTGGTAGGGAGAGGTCACCTCGTGACCTGATCATCTACAATCACTTCTTTTTGTTGAGAAGTACAAACATCTTACCAGTTGGCTGGATATATTCTTCTTTTCTAAGCTTACCAAAACAATAATGGAAGATTACATCGGACTGACTTATTATCTTATAGAAGGTCGGGTAAGGAAACGTTTCTGATAAGCACCTCAGTGATGGAATATCAGCTCAGCCAAGCTCTTGACGCTGGGTGCTTGGTATTTGTTTTGACTTTACTGTGAAAACTGAGACTAGGACTGCAAAATGACTGGTAACGGAATTTACTACCGCTTCCAACAGCTGCTGATCCAAGTGACAGCAAACACCTGACACAACAGTAGTCTTAGCCCGCGGGGCCCTTCCGATCTGAATACCCATACTCATCTCATGTGCTTCCTCCGGGAAAATCTTCAACTTTCGAGCACTCTTGAAAGGATAGCCTTCTATTCAAATATCAGCGACAAAGGGCCAAGCATTGGGGACGACTGTTAGTGTGCTAGATCTTGGACACAAACCAGCTCAGAGCTTCTGTCCTTTAAATACTTCTCTCCAGCACGTGAAGGTCTGAGTCACGCGATCCGACTCCGCCTCAGAATATCTGGTTTGAAAGCTTGATCTCCTAGAAATACAACGCACTGTCTGTTGTAGAAGTCTATGATAAATAAGCGTCGCGAGACTCTAGGCATGACTGGAGAGTCCATGAGCAAAGATATGGAGTTTTTCACCCTGACTAGGAAATCGCAGGAAACAGGACTGAGGAGTGCGTGGAGTCCCTTGCCCCGGTGTGTTGGAGTTTGACTGTAAGTCTGTGACCTCCAAGTTGCAATAGCAGCATATCCAAGCGGCAGCAAATAGTTCAAGCAATAGTAGCGAGGCCTTAGCAGGTTGGTTCTTCCGATTCTCTAATCTGTGAATTGTGTCAAGCAGCTTCTGTGTTTGCGACCATTTATGAGAAAGCACCCTTGGGTATATAGACACCAACAACCAACAACCGCTGGTCATGAAAGACATCCAATACTGACAGCGGGTGGGTTAAGTCTGAGCTTTGCTAGAATCCAGTCGATAATTCGATGTCTTTGCAACAGCAGTGGAGAGCAAACGACAGCAAGCCATTAACATATTGGGTCTTCATGTCTCCAAATCTGTGCAGCGTTTCAGGTAACCCCCATATCTCTAATATTGCTCAAGGACCTCCCCTCTCGCATACCAACATGATTGACGAAACCTCGTTGTTCGTTGATGAAGACATAACAAAACGCCATGGATTCTATTGAGCCTGGCCTTGATACCGTGTACCCATGCCTCTTTTTATACCCCTCCCAGGATCTGGAAGTCTTGGTCACGGCGTGACGGGATCCAGATACTTAGCTTTAGAAGATCGGTTTACAAAGTCATATCCCCTATAAATACAGCCAACCTCTCCCTGTTTGGAGGTTACACTACCCCCGAAGACACTGGAGCTGGATGGTGCTCACTAGGTAAGCCTAGAATCCCTTCTCACTTGCAAGCAGAAGGGTGGGACTTCATTGTAGCGACAAGAAATTCGAAAAAAAATCGCAATCGTGAATCGTCCATGGTTTCGGTAATTGATTTCTTAATGGCAGCAGTAAAGACCAAACGAGAGCGAACACCTCATTCCACAGCAAAGCTTCGTCCCACAGCAGCGCTGAGATTTCCAAAGCCAGTATGCTTGGCGTGAGCAGAAATCAGTAAGCATCCGGGAACGCTTGACAACTATCCACCACAATTTACAACATCAGCGCCAATAACTCGCTTTGCATACTCATTACTAGACGAATAGATGGTCAAGTAGATGATGGGTACTATGACAATTTTGCTCGAGTCTCAGCTTTCTCCCCAGAATTCTACCTCTTTTTCGACCACCCCCCTAGCCCAGAGTCACGGGATCTAGCTAGCTAGCCTCGAATGCCATATTTGAAGTCTCGGGTGTTTGCATAAATACAGCAAGATCTCTCTTTGTAAAGTCCATGATCAAACAGTCTACACAATCACCGGCATTCTGTTAACAAAGTTTTCAGATTCAGACTGTTTTGCAACTCACATTCACAAAGGTCTGGGACCTCGCCCTTGCGAAGACAAGCTCAATGAGAACTAAAGAAAGTATTAGCTGCTAGTACAGCTTATCATGATTCGAACAGTCGTACGACAGCAGCAGGACTTAGTGACAGCAAGTATTTACAACAACAGAGCGTGACAAAGGCGATAGTGAGCTTCTGCTTCCCAACTTCACAAAGTTGCTTAACTGCAAAATTTCGAAGGAGCATGGGACTTACAAAAGCAAAATTAGGTACTTTGAAGTTTCAAATCCCATCCTGAGGCAGATGGGGTACGCATGCTTTCTTGGCCTGCTACCAGGAGCTTCAAAAGACTTTATATACCTATCAATCCTCAACAGCTCATTAGATCTGAGTCACATGATTCTAGGCTTGGTAGCACTTTAGTACATCAATGGCAACACTTGGCATGTCTATAAATAGGTCATGAACTCAACCCTTGGATCACCAGGGTGACTTGAGAGTTGAGAATCATAATTCCGACATGCCAATGCAAGATGTGATAGCATCTTTCCGTAGCTACAGACCGGTGTTACCTGACGATGACTTGAAGAGATCAAGGAGGCGAGGAGCTCATGCCGTAGCAAAGCTTTGGAGAATTGGTCAAATTCAGATGCCGGTCTTCTAACGATGGGGCGTTTGCTCGAGGGTTAAGACTTTCGAACGGCGGTGGTTTAGGGAAGCGACAGCAGATTTGTGCTTTGTCATGTCAATATGTCTACCTATCGATTGCTCAGTCTGGTGCATTCCGGCATGCCGATACCTGCAGGCTTTGCTACAACGGCTACCTAGGGACGTACCTGAGTTCTACCTCTCATTCTGGGATGGAGAGGCTACGATCTTGCTTGTATTCCTTATTCCACTATTGCAGCAAGTCATCCTTAGCCTGACATCAGCAGCTTTGGAGGGCTTTATATACCTAGCAATTTTGAACAGGCCAGTAGAAATATGTTGCTAAGCACCAGAAAACCTCCTGAAACATATAGAAGGAAGACTCCAGAGGGAAGAACCCAAGGCCCACTCTCTCAAGCAATACATAGGGCTCTATCCTGAACAAGCTACGGTAAGAACTTGAACACTTTGGACTTTCTTTTTCAATTGATTTGTTTTTTCATCAGCTGTATATTTCTTATTGCCCAGCCTCCCTATAATCTTCAAGGGAGTGTACTAATATACATGATAAGAACGCAACCTCGCACCCACTGTGCAGCCGAAAGAAGTGACAGAAATTCGACAGATCAAAATCAAAAAGCAGAATACTGAGAAAATGGATGATGTGCAACTCGCTGTACAGATGACCGCTAGAACTGGCTACACAGAGCTCCTGGCGGGACTACTGTTTTGGCGGACAGTAATCCTCGTCCTCGCCCCCCTAATTGTCTGGCTTGACAATGGCCTCAGCATTCTGAGAGTAAAAAGTGTTGGTCGATCCGCCCTTCAAGTAACAGTTGTTCTGATCCTCTCGCCAGACAGCACCCGTGCACATGGGGAGCCTGCCGTCGTTGTTGTATATATCACAACTAATGGCACAAGATTTGTAATCGGTGGATGCCTTGTAGTTGACCGCGAGATCTTGGGAGCCGGGGTTGATGTCGCTGGAGCAGTGCATCTGAAACTGTTCGCCGTTGAGGCCGTTGAAGCGGACGCCGTTGTCCTGGGGGCAGGAGGAGGTAGCGTGGGCGCCGAGAGTGGCGGTGGCAGCAAGGACGAAGAGGGTGTTGAGGTATTGCATGGTTGCGGTATTGGTCGAAATGGTTTGATAGTTGGGTGTTCGAGTATGAAGTCGAAGATGAGAAGAAGTAGAGAAGTCTTTGAGTTGATTCGATACTGAGATGACTGAGAGTGTGCGATGATTGAAGTAAGACTGTGGAGGACTCCCTCAAGTAATATATGGGACTCTACGCTGACTAATCTACACTAAGAGCTTGGACACTTCTAAAAAAAAAAGGAATGACGGACGCTACCTAGGCTTGGTAGCACTTCGGCAACCTCGGGTGTCGGGGCGCAATACACTAAGGCAGCGGTCAAGGTACAACGGCGGTGTAAGCTGGAGAGGCTCTGCAGGGCTAACGAAGGGCACTGCGGGCTGCGGAAAGCTGGCACGGAGCTAGCGGCACGTGCCACAGTCACGGGCTCCTCGGGGGCCAGGGCCTGGACCAGGCCCAAAGTCAGTACTGTGACATCGGGCATAGGGCTCGGCACGGCTGATCGCGGTCCTGTCCAAGGGTCAAACCGGGACTGCGGTTTACTTCAATGCCTTACCGTGCATACGCAAGATAATTTATCGATTGTAGTGCTATAATAATGCCTTAATGCGGTGGAAAATAAAATGCGGTTCTTATGCTGTACCAGAAGGTAATGCCGCATTTTCTCTTAATGCGGCATTTGGGCGGCATTTGGGCGGCATTTGGATGGCATCAGGGCATTAGAGTATTTCTTTATTAAAAGCTGCCATTTTTATTGCTAAGGCCAAATGCCCATTACTATGCCCTAATGCCCTGGTGCCTTGATGCCGTTCTAATGCCGCATTAAAATTGCGCAAGCCTGGTGCCGCACTAGTGCCATTGCAGTGCCGCCGAACTCATTCACCAGACTCCTATAAGTTAGTGAAACCGGAACGTACCTAATTTTATACGGTCTACCCGCGGTCCGGAGGATCGGATGTCGATCCTTTAACGGTAGAGTGTTTGCTCGGATCGCAGGATGCGGGAAACTCGGAAACTCAAAACTCAAAGGATTCCAAATAAATTATAGCTAAACCTGAGAAGCCTTCGTCAAGTTAAAGCTCAAGTTACGAATAGTAATTGAAGTTAAATTGAGTTAACTCAAAACAACTCAAGATGAATCAAGATAACTAACCTCATGTGGCGCTTGGGCGCAGGGAGTAGTATATGTACATATAAATGGAACGGGCTATTGTCCTACGGCACCTGGCTTGGTGGTTAGTGCTTTTGTCTGCGAGCCCTACACCTCAGAACCCCTTGCATGAATTTTAAGCTCATGTTCATAATCTCAAGATTAAGTTCTTCCCTTTGAGTTTCCCACACCCTGCAGTCGGAGGCAATGCATCTGGTCGACGGTGGTTAGAGAGACGACGGCGGCTTTATGGCCTGGAGCCTTTTGCAATGCGGTCGGGTCGTCAGGAGCATTTAAAATCTCTGGAAACGTAGCGGTACTTCTGAACTTTGCGTGAATAACTAGGGAAACTTCAAATCTCAATCTTGGGACAAATGAGACGAAAATCTAGGTCGCGGTCATGATCAGAGTATTCTTGACCTGATATTGGCACCTCCGAACGAGCTTATATACCTGCGGATTTCCAGCGGCTTAGGTAACATGAGTCGCTTCTATAGCGCCTAGAGCTGAGGGCCACCAGGACTTCACTTAGCAGCGCGAGACTCAACATGCCTATAGATAGGGTAAGACCATGGATGTTTCTCTCCAGAACCCAGATCGCGCAGAATTCATTGCTATCGTCAAGACGGCTTCTAGACGCTCTCGACAAACTGTTTGCGCATGTATTATGTGGCTAACCTGACAATACCTAAGGTAGATTTGAGAAGATCAGAGAGCAAAGGCTTGGAAATCTCAGGAGAGAAGTGAGTCTGACCGATTCTCGTTGACAATAGGGCGTTTTCTCGGAGATGATAACATTCATCGACGGTAATATGGGCAGGCGACAGGAGCTTCGTAACCTGCAGCTAAAGCTTCCAAAAATCATCTTGCACAGTCTGGTTCATTTTGACTTTGGGAAGCATACCTGTGGTCATTGCTAGGGAAGTTTCATATCTGACTGTGGGATCGGCGACACAACAGCTTCAAAAGGTTTTCTCATTGCCAGTTTCCTCGCCATTTTGTTATTCCTGAAGAAAACTGGCAGCTTCGAAGGAGTTTATATACCTGTCCACCCCCACAATTTAGCAAACACGAGTCACGTGGCGGACAGACACGCTGCTAGAGCTTACTAGCGCTTTGCGAACTCAGGGCGATGGGTGACATAGGTATCTATAAATAGGGTAAGGCCCACGATCTTTTATTTCAGAAAGCCCAAAGCAACAGCTGAAGCGGAATGGATTGTGGTCTGTGGAAGGCGCCTTGCACAAAGTGCCTGCGCGTATGGCTCGCCAAATAATGGTTTTGAAAAAAGCCAAGAAGCACAGGCTTGAGTAGATTCTAGGAGGAAAGTTAGCAGGATTTCGATTCAAAGAAATGGTTTCCAGACGGCAGAGTATCTGAACGGGGATGATTCTTTCGAGCGATGGTAACCTGTAAAAACAGGAGCAGCTTTGCGGCCCGAAGATTTGCGATACGAGAGCTTTAGCTTGACTATTTTGTACTTTCCAAGCCTATGCTGCTCAGTTCCTTTTGAATCTTGATATTGTTGGGATTTGATTTGTTTCCTCGCTCTTTTTTTCGTTGCTCTCGAAATCTTCGTTTGGTCATCGGTATTGGAGTGATTATCCCATCGGATTGCTATAGAGCGAGATCCTTTGGAGCTTTACTTAGTTTATATACTTTTCAAATCAATCTAGAATAACACGTGACTATTTGATTACATGGAAAGTAAGTTGTATCTGTAGCAGTTTACTCACCACTTACCAGCCAAGCAATTCCCCCGTCACCCCTATCCATCCCCTTACCCTTCCATACCCTCCACTATCCTTTCGTACACCCCAAAACTCTCGTCGTTAAGCATTTCTGACTGATTTGTCTCACTCTCGCATCTCACAATACTCCATGCCCTTTCAAAAAAATCTCATCTCTTCCCCCAAACCTCTTCCACCCCACTCTTCTTGTACCCGAATCCCACACTCTCTCCCATTAAACAAAGCACAAAACACTCCGGCGTGGTGTAATGGTCAACATTTCTGCCTCTCATCAAATGAAGAGATCAGTTCGCAGGAGCTCGGGGTTCGATTCCCCGCACCGGAAAATTCACTTTTTCATGGTTGCTGAAATTTTGCTGAAATTTTGGGCGTGTGTGGGCGCATCGGGCCGAGAACATGCATGAGGGCAGGATGTGGGTCGAGATGCCCATGACTCGTCAATCACGGGCGAGGGAAGGGCTTGGCGCTGGAGTTGGGCGGATGAGGCTGAGGATGGCGACTGGATGGTGTTTTCGGAGGTTGACGGGCGCGAGGCTGGCGGAGTAAAGCTTTTAGAGTATACGGATGGTGAGAGGATTGTGAGGTCATATGTATGGGGACGTGGTGGACGGTATGATATTGCGAGGCGAGACGGGAGTTTGGATGCCAAAATAGATCTATTTTTCTGTGGCCCTTGTGTTGAGAATTGACGATGGCGATAATGATGGGCGAAGCGGAAAAGGGACGTCAGAGTTGGTGGTGAATGGGGGCCATAAAAGGAGAGAAGAAAGAGGAGACAGGGCTAGGAGAATTTCTTTCGTAGTGTTCCTTGCCTTGTTACGAATGGTGATGACTTGAGGTCGAATGTGACTCACCTCTTGTCCTGCGCTTTAGCCTTTTGAAACCGAATACAATAGCTTGAATACAAACCCAGGGTACTTTTGCCAATTTATCTTACGGATCATGGAATCGAGCAATGAGAAGTAACCCTCTGCAATCACCTACAGTAACAGTTGGGAAAATAGTGATACATGAAGTAAACGAGAGTAAAGTACATGTATCCCCACCCCCCATCCTCATGTGTAAAAAAAAGGTCCTGTGTAACAGTGTATTCCAAACTTAGGATTTGTTGTAAGTGAAGACGCCTGTCTATGCGGGGTATATCCATGCCGATGCAATGCAGCCTTCCATAAAACGCCCCTGTCTCAGGTAACAAAAAACGACTCCCGCCAGTAATGCTCGAATAGAGTGCGTGTGTGCTGACAAAAGAAACTAGTCGAGTGGCAACTGTAAAAACAACCCTGAACTCTTACAACTCCTGCTTCTTGAAGTGGAGTGTCTACTCATTCTCTAACACTTCTTTCAACGCTTCCGTATCCACGCTGACTGGCTTCACCTGACTAGGTGCCTTTTTCTCGACTTTGAAGCCGGGGATCGGTCCCGATTGGTTTATGCCCGGTGAACGCCCCATATATGACGAGACCACAATGTTGGCCGGAACTGCGAGGCTAGTGGAGCTCAGTGCTCGTGATGCGGTCGCTTTGGACACTGTAATGGGAGCGCTGACTGTGCGTTTCCCGCCTTCGTTTTCTTGTGCTCTGCTTCGTAAATCACCCGCAGAAGAAGTTGGGGTGGCGCCCCATTTATTCCAGCTCCATCCGGTGAGCTTCCGTGAAAGTCCTTTGCTGGAGCTGGCATCCCCGGAGGGAGTTTGGGCGGTGAAATTGGAACGAAGGTAGTTGGTGCTGCTGTGATTGGCACGTGATAGTGCGGGATAGGCGTGGGCGGGGGAGGTACTGAGGACGGGTTCGGTGGAGAGAACGGAAGAGGTAGGGTTTCCGGCTCCCAGACGTGTTCTCGGTATGATGTAGGCACCGGAGCCGGATATGGTGAGTTGTGAGGGACGTGATTTTAGGGTGTGGATGTCAATGCCGGAGATGGAGAGAATGGATTCGTGGGATGTGGTTCGCCGTAGGGTCGGGGCGTGGTAGGAAATTTGCGAACAGGTGTCGTCTGTACTACTTTGAGCATCGGAGTCGTGTGACGGCATGCTAGGTATCGTCTCATCGGTGGGACTGATCTCGTCGTCCCCTTCTTCGGCAACCCTTGATTGACCATCAATCGGATCGAGTTGCTCGAGATCTTGAAGATCGGCATCTTCCTCCTCATGTATGATATTGGTAGCTTGGAAAGGCGCAGGGGTGACAAAACTCCGGACTGAATGCTCAGAGCCACGCTTTCGATGGAATGGTTTGAAAACTGGGGACAATGGTTCGACACTGGATGTTGGAGATGTAGGTCTAGAGGAATCGAATGCGTGGTGACGGTCGAACATAGCCGAACTTCGATACATCGATTGCGGTGAACTTGGAACTGACGACGGAGCAAAGTCCGAAGCATGTCCAGATTGCAAAGACTGCACCGACCACCTATTTGACTGTGCTGACATTGGAACAGTTGTCGAGGTCTGAGATAGAATGGCCGAGTCAGTCGACAAGGGTGTGAGCTGCCGTGAGTGTCCTCGAGATGGTGCTCGGGAAGATTGAGAACTGCCGGGCGTGAATGAAAGAGGACGTTTCCTCCTGAGTCGACGTGGCTCTTCCTTGGCGACAGGGTGGTAATGGTGGTGGATATGCAACTCTTGATTGACAACCGGTTGCTTGACATCCTGTTGCTTTTTTGGTGCCAACTCAGCGCTGAGTGTGGGTGGTCCTTCGTTCTCACCCCTCGTATCAACAACTGACTGATGCATCATGAGCTGCTCTCTCAACACCTCCACTTCATCATTTGAGTTCATCAACATCTCCCTCAGTTCCACGATCCCCATCTGCAAGTTTGCATTGTCTTGCAGGATATCTTTCACAAAATGGGAGACAACGCTGCTACCAGTCTTTCCGGTGCCCATGGACTTGGCAGCAGCAGCTCCCTTCAGCCGACCAGCAGCAGTATCCAGCTCTTTCTCGACCGCTCGCTGCCTCTCCATACGCGCGATAACCTCGGCATGTCGTTCACGTTCCTCCCGGGCTTCTTGCTCAATCCTCTCTAACTGATCCTGCAAATCACACAATTTGCGTTCCGCAGCCCTCCATCTCGCAAGAGCCGACCGTTCTTCTGCTTCCGTGTGGCATACAGTTTGTCGAAGCGTGTCCTGCTCCTGTTCCAAGACGGCTAGCTGGTGCTCTAGTTCAAAGGTCCGGGATGCCAAGGACTCCAGCCGCCGTAGTTCTTGGTTGGTTGACGACAATGTAGCTTCGAGGGCTTTCACATGCGACTCGGACTCGGCGACGGTAGTATTCAGATCCTCGAGATGCTCCAACAGACCCCTGTTCTCGGCAATGCTCTTCTTGTTCGCCTCCTCCAGACACTTCTTGTCGCTCTCGAGCTTCTCGATCTTGGCAACCATCTCTTTACGCTCGCGTTCGGCATCTACCATATACTTCTCATGTCGTAGTAGTATGGCCTGGCAATGCAAAGTGATTAGCGAGTTGAATTGAAGAAGTATGCGGGATCCAAAAATTCCAAACAACGCAACAGGGGTAATTGACAACGGGCCAAAGCTTTAGGGGTCAGACTGGAGGGAATGGCTTCGAAGGCTGTTGCCCGAACAGACCACTTTTGGTGTATCGAAGCTTAAATGATCGCGGGCGCCACTTTCTCTGTACGTACCTGGCCTAGTTGCGCCGCCATCCGTACGTCCTGTTCGACGCGGTCCAGAGCGGCATTGTTGTGGTCGAGGAAGGCACAGCTGCTCCGGCCGCAGCAGCACTCGAGTTTGGGAGATGGGACGGAGTTGGATGCGTTCGGAATGTTGTGTCTTTTAAGCAGGGCAGCCAGGGACGCATTTGGCTCGGCGGGCTCGGCCATGGCGACTGACACGTCAACGGGCGCGTAGAGGGATTGACTTCAGTGGGCGGCAGGTTTGGGGGGTGCAAGGCGCATGGTTGCAACCTGCAAAGAAATACTAGGATGCGAGGCACATGTGGAAGGGGAGACGAGGTCGTTGTGCTGTGTTTGAGGATGCCCAAGCATATGTTCACAGCCATGACTAACCTCGCCCTGAGGCTTTGTTTTGCGACCAGGCTTAATTTGGAACCACGAGTTTGCGACGAGGCGACGCCATAAACACCACGCTATTGGTCCGTAGGCCAGCTGCCAGGTACCCGCGCCAGCGAACCACTGGCTCAGCCTCTGGGAAATTTACCAGGGTTCCACTGCAAAATGACCGCATATTTGCTGCACGACATATGAACCCCAAATCTTCACAAGCACGGTCGTCTAAGGGGCTCGCCCTCTGGCAATTTCTGCTTTCCAGCAATATTCGACCGGCTTGGCTTGCGAGAGCTTCAACACCGGACGATCGATTATCCTTGTTGACATTTGATGCTTTGACAAAACCGTAAACACGGAGCTTTTGGTGGCAGCAGTCGCCCAAATTCCCCAGTCCTGTCTCGCAATTGACTTTGTGCGAAGACGAAGCCATTGGATGAGAAGAAAGCTGTCTCTACCGCCACAGCGTTGTTATCAAATCGTGCCCCTGAGACGCAACGTTTCGCAGACTTCCCTTGTGGGACTGTTGCAGAAAAATACTCCGTCGGGCAACCGTGCAGCGATGCTCGTGTCTTACGAAAAATGGAATAGAACCACGAAGATATCAAATCTTTGTGTCTGGTTATTGGTCTGGTCCACTTCAGCTTGCGAGAGTCTGGATGGCGCCCCTTTGCTCTGACAGAACCGGATTATTTCAAATGTTTCCGTCTGCATCGCATTCTGTTACATGAGAATGAACCTAGCCAGTAGACACACATCAGCGAGGTCCTAGTACAGTATATCAACTCAGCGAACCAGTATTTCAAGTCAAAGAATCACTGGGCACTCGGGGAAATTGGTAGAGGCATTTGTAGCGCTATAAACCACATATACCCCTTAGTGCCTACAGCCTAGTCAACCTGTTCCTCCTTTATCGTCGACTCCGGCAGCGCGTCAACAACAACCTCCCTGTCAACCTCTTCCTCCTTCACCTCCTCCTCTTTCTTGACAACCTCGCCCTCCTCATTCTTCACCAACAACGCTTCCCTTACCTTGACCCCCTCCCTAACCTTCGCCCTATCCGCCCCCCTGCACAACCCCTTCGCCCCCACCTCACAACTCCCACACTTCCTCCCCACCGGCAAACAAACCGTCTGTCCAAACCCCACCAATAACCAATTAATCTCATGCCACAATTCCCTCGGCAGCCACTTCTGCAGACTTATTCTCGTCTGTTCCGGATCCTTCGTAGGCTTGTTTCCATTCCAGCCCCAGATATTCGTAATTCGGTGTACATGCACATCAACGCCTATGCCCTCGTCTTTTCCCCAAGCTGCTGACATACACAAATATGCCATTTTGGGCCCTACGCCTGGTAAACTCATCAAGCCCTCGACGGAATCGGGGATATCACCATTGTATTTGTCGCGCAAGATTAGCGCGGCGGCTTTGATGTATTTTGTTTTGTTGTTGTGGAATCCTACTGCCCAGATCAATTCATTCAGTTGTTCTGGTGATACGGCAAGTATGTTTTCCAAGTTTAGGCCAACCGGGGCGCCGGGTTTGTGGGCCGGCAGTTCGGAACGTAACCGATTCATGACGGCGAAGTTGGTGGTGTCTTTAGTTTGTGAGGAGAGCATGAGGGAGGTAAGGGTGTGAAAGCGCTTGTCGCGCGGACTGATATTCGGCGTTTTCCCAACCTGTTCGCAGCCCATGGTATCAACAGCCGCATTGTGTGCTAAATGCTCGGGGTTCAGACGCATGGATTTAACCGTGTCGTAGATTTCGCGCCAGTTTGAGGGCGCGTGGATTTGTACTTCGCCGGTGGAAGGGTCGGCGGTTTGGCGGGCGGGTTTGCGCTCTTTGCGCGGGGAGGGAGAGGGCTTGATGGTGGGAGGCGGGGAGACGCGTTTGCGCTTGCGGCTGGGGATTGCATCTTCGATGTCGAGGGAGGGGGTGGATTCTGAGGATTTGGAAGTGGGTGAGGGGTTGTAGGCGAATTTGGCGAGGGAGCCGCGGGTTACTCGGCGGACGGGGAGGGTTGGGGAGGTGGGTTGCGGCGACGAGGTTGCTTTGACTACACGGGCTGTTTCTTCATGGATCTTTGAGGCGCGGGCCCTGCCGGATCTTGAGGAGGCAGACATCGAGTGGAATTGGGAGCGTATGATCTGGAGAGATTTTAGTCGCGGCTTTTGATCTGAATTTGTTCGAGGCGAGGATATTTTCAATCCCCGAGTCCCGACATACCCCAGAACTCTCCCCAGAGTGGGCGTCATTCCCTTGGACCTTGCAGCTACGGCTCGTTCCGAGTTGCCGATCTTCTTTCGCTGGAACGTGGTTGGTCGGCTATTTTTATTGCTGCTGTTATAAACTCAAAATCATAGTAATCTCGTATCAGTGGCTTTTGACAGCTTTGACAGCTTTGACAGCTCTGCAGCTTTTGCTTTATGTTGCTTTTGGATGCTTCACGTTCACGGAGTGTGACGAGCCGCAGATTCCCAAACTTCGTATCCCTCCAAAAGCCGTCAAAACTCAGAAACTCCTGAATAATCAAAGGATAGGTAGGCCATGATGTTTCCCGAGTCCCGGCGGTTCGCCGCATAACCGCAGTTTCAGTGAGTAAAACCCTATTTCCACATATATAGGCATCGCCTTGTCCAATGTCAGTTCCAGACAGTTGAAGCCTCATCTTCAGAATCCATTCTTCATCGCCAACAACAGCCATGCATCTCTTTACAATCCTCCCCATCGGTTTCCTTCTCGCGGCTTCAGTCCAAGCCGAACCTCATCCCTTCGAGCTGGATACGCGCGCTCTCTCGCCACAGACCAAAGCCAATATCACGGCCACAATCTTCAACTGGCTCAGCGACATTGCGCGCGTCAACTATTTCGTCGACACGGTGACGCAAATCGACGACCACGCAGTCATCAGCTCCATGGCCAAAAGCGCCCTCGTAGCCGCCATGGACGAAGGCACCTCGAACGACATTCTCTTCTCCGAATTTGAAGTCCCTCTTGACGCGGATGGAGAGGCTGCCTCGAAGGCATTGGCGGCCCAGTTCAACATCATTGGCCCGGCCATAAAGGATACCATTGCCAACCCGCAGAACGCAAAGCAGAATGTCGATAAGATCAATGGCGCAAGGTATGTTGCATTGACTGCATTTGCGGTGTATGGGCTGATGCTGTCTCTAGATGTGACAAACCTCGTGGCAACAATGCGATTCTTGAGGAGAACAGGGTCATACAGTCAGCTGCTAAAGCTGCTGGAATCCACTCGCCTGCTGCCGCCTGGCCGATAGCTTGTACCTAGAAAGGAGAGTGATGAGATACTGTCTTTATGTGTGCAACTCAATCTGCTCCTCGATCTCCTGTTGGAGTCAATGCTTCCGCCCTGTCGGCTCAGAAATTTACCTATATAAAGAAGAACCGAAAAAAAAATGATAAAAAAAATCAAGGGCGGTGTTCCTGCATTGTGACTTTCGAGTTTCGGTTCTTCATCGTCGATATGCATGAAACTTGAGGCTCGGAGCGGTTTGTTAGATTATGGCTATGTGGACACGCGAGCGGTAGACTAGCGAGACACCACCGGGGCGTGTATATACAGCGAGGTAGCATCTCTCCACGCCCCCTTCGGAACCTGGTGCGCGCAATCTTGGTGGCAGCACGAGGGGCTGACCTTTGGTAACGCCACGCTCTACATGACATTCCTGACGCCCAGATCATGTTCAACAAGTAGGCCTCTGCTAAGACTGCTCCTGTATGTTTCGCGACTCTCTTTCAACTGCAGTGATATTGTCTTTTCTGCTTCTTCCATAGCTTCCTCGTACTCAGCTCGCTCTTGCTTTGCGTCATTTGTCCCACTCAATCAGATGGAAGCGACATCAGCCTTCTCGTCGTGCCAGTCCCCCTTGCCGCAAGCTGTGATATCGCAACCGTGGAAGGCTGGATGGACGTGTCCCCAAGTCGCCTCTGAGCTGGCTGGTCACCTTGTCCACCGTTTCGAGGGCTGGAATCAATTTGCTAAATTTTCATCGTCCTACCTGACTCATTCTCATCCGTCTTCCCCCTTTAATCCTGTATTCTCATTCCTTATATCTCATGGCCTTGCGGCTTCGCCTTTGTATCAGCATCGATACTGCTATAATCTTCCTCTATTTCTTTTGAGCTTCAGCAGCATGGATGCATATTCCATCTCTTACACTACTGCCTCTCGCAGAAACTCGTCCAGACTCTACCAAGACTTGTCCGCTTTTCGACAGAACGGTTACGCCGCTGTAGACTCGTGGCTTTACACGAACGGCATGGAGAGCTCTAGAAAGGTATGTCCGTACCTTTGTCTGGGCTCACCATGGTATTTCTTGAGTCTTCAAGGAAGCTCCATGGCCCTCGGCTTGTTCGCTTTGCGTCCCTCCCGAGAAGCCCGGAATTTGTCTGTCTGACATCTCGTGAGAGTAGGAACGACAGGTCAAATCGGAATCGCCACCTCATATCGGGATAGTCGGAGCTGGATTCTCCGGACTGAGATGTGCCGATATCCTCATTCAACGCGGGTTCAAAGTGACCATCATCGAAGGCCGGGATCGAATAGGAGGTCGCGTACAGCAGGTGAAAATTCCGGGGACGCAACAGCTAGTTGACCTAGGCGCCAACTGGTAGGTGCTGACCTCTTTACTACGTCGATCAGAAGCCTTCCTTTGACTCACCTTTCAATTTTGTCTTCGAAATGCTGAGAGCTCAGGATCCACGGAACCGAAGACAACCCAATCTTAGATCTAGCCAAGAAAACCGAGACCGCCACGCATTCATGGGGCGAGAAATCGCAAATATTCGACGAAAATGGTGAAGCGGTGCCGACAGAACGGGCTGAGGAACTTGGTGAAATCATGTGGAGCATAATCGTTGACGCGTTCAAGTATTCGAATCAGAACACCAAGACCATTGATCCCCGCCGTAGCTTGCATGACTGGTTCGTTGAGAGGCTCGACGAGAGGTTTCCAGGGGACGATGCGGAGTCGAGAGAAACGAAGAGGATTGTTCTCCAGATGTCCGAGATGTGGGGGGCTTTTGTGGGCAGTGAGATCAAGCATCAGACTCTGAAGTTTTTCTGGCTTGAAGAATGTATAGACGGAGGTGAGTTCGAGAATATTCCAATTGTCTCGGAATTTCAGGGGTGAATCGCACTTCCATGTTGCGATGCTCCAACTGTGCATTGGAAGGATACCATGTAACTGAGTTCACGGCTTGAACGTTACTGGCAGGGAGTAGGACGAGTCTGAACTCCTGGAACTCTTCTCATCATTCCTACAAGACGTCAAATTTTCACCATTTCTAATCTCAAAGACAGAAAACCTCTTCTGCGCTGGTACGTACGAGAAGATCCTCTTCAGAATCGCCAAAACAGCCTTAGAAAAAGCCGACATCAAGTTCCTCACCCGCGCCACAAAAATCACATCCAACTACCAAGGCACCTCCAAGGTTGCCGTGCGCACTGATTTTGGTGAAGACCTCCTATTCGACGAAGTGGTCATGACCACGCCCCTCGGCTGGCTCAAAACCCACACCACCGCCTTCTCCCCGCCCCTACCACCCCGGACACTTAGCGCCATCTCTTCTCTCGGATATGGCCATCTCGAAAAAGTCTACATTACCTTTCCTACCGCATTTTGGCATTCCCAATCCCCTACTCCTGATTCTTTCGTCTCTACCTCCAACGGTTATGCAAACGGCACAACCCCGTCAAATCCATCAAAACCCGATAACGAAAGCTACACCGGCTTCACACAATGGATCACCCCCACCTACGACAGCAAAACATTCCCCTCGCTCTCAAGCAAATCTCCGTCCCCCACGCCATTCCACTTCAACCAAGAAGCCGTCGAGCTCGCCTCCCTCCCCACCTCAACCTCTCACCCCACCCTCCTCTTCTACATCTTCGGTACACAATCACTCTCCCTCACATCGCACATTTCCTCACTCCCTCCCTCCTCCCGCACCCCCTATCTCCTCTCCTACTTCCAGCCCTACTACTCCCATCTTCCCAACTACTCCACATTATCCAAAACCTCTCCGCAAAAAGTTGCCCCCGTTGCGGCAGTGGCTACAAATTGGAGCGGCGATGAACTTGCCGGATGTGGCAGTTATTGCAACTTTCAGAAATTGACGGAAGAGGGAAAGCAGTTTTTGGATGAGGATGTTGAGGTGCTGAGGAGAGGAGTGCCGGAGAGGGGGGTGTGGATGGCGGGTGAGCATACGAGTCCGTTTGTAGCGCTGGGGACGGTTACGGGGGCTTACTGGAGTGGGGAGGGGGTGGCGGGGAGGATTGCGGGGGCTTATGGGAGGGGAGAGGGTGGCCAGAACGGTGCAGCGGATACCGGTGTCAATGGTGGAGTGAATGGGGACGGGGAAGAGAAGGAGAAGGAGAAGGAGAAGGAGGTTAATGTTCGGGGGTTTGCGGATGTGCCGCTGGTGATGGGAATTGAGGATCGAGGCGGGGTTTGATGACTTGACGAGAAATAGGGGAGGACACTTGGGCTAGATTGTGATTTTCCTTGCTCGTTATGATGGAATGAAGAATATGGGACTTAAGGGTATGTACACGAATGGAAATGAGGGTAGGGAGCGGCTCTCCTCTAATAGCATGACTTCAACAGTTCCACCCTACATTTGAGTTTAAAAAAAGCAAAAAAAGATGCGCTGCTTCCCCGGGATTCGAACCCAGGTGAATCGAAGGCCGAAAATGCAAAGTCGCAGTTTACACAGAGCGCTTACCATAACCTTCGACCATTAGTCTAAAGTAACAGTTGATTGAAAGTGGTGGCCAATACTGGAATCATATGTTCACTTTCTAGGTTAGCCTCGAGCTCCCGTCAGCAGCCATCTGCTACTCTCTGGCCTTCATCTTTACGAATCCCATATCTTCAGACGTCTTACACCCTCACACGTCCACAGAGCCACAAGTCCAAACCTCCACACATTCTCTATACACCCCAGACATCTCGAAGATCTTGACATGCTAAGAATTTGTAAATTGCCAGATGCAAAGACCCAGCCGTGCAGAAAGACACGAGACCCTGGCATAATCAAGTTCTTTCTTGAGTTCCACTCCCGCCAGCAGCAATCTGCCAAAATACTTGCGGAAACCTCTGCAAGCAGTATTTTGCTGTTTAGACGAGATCATTGGACATTCGGGCGCCAAGTTACCGTCTTTGGCCCCCATGTGTCGTCGAGGCTGTGTCTGTCACGCGCATGGCCTTGCATGGTGGCTTTCAGGTGGGCGAAGCAAAACAGACAGTATCACCGCGTCTTTTGAGTGAGTCACAATCGCTTCCTTTTCAGATTATTGTTGCGCTCATCATCTATCACAATCGACACACGTTCTTCATGTCTATTCCAGAGTCACCAATGTCGACCGAACTACATGATCTCGATCGACCGTCCAGTCTCGCAGCCTCCACAGAGGAGCACGAGACTGAGACCAGAACGTCCCCTACACCAAAGACATTTATCCATACGCCCTTTACCAAGCGCAGTGCGTCGGAGTTGGGAAGTGGGAACGACAGTGCTCTGATTCGAGTTGTGGAACTACAGCCGGGTTCTTGGAACGATACCATCTCGTGCCGTCTGATCGAGCAAGATCTGGCTACATGCGATGTTTACCGTGCCATTTCATACTGTTGGTACCCCGAGAACACAACCCAGTACTCGATCGGGACACCCGAGCAAGAGCAAGCTAGAGACGAAGAGAAATTTCGTCTCCTCCTGATCAACGACTGTATTTGGGAAGTTGCACCAAACTTGCACGATGCATTACGCCATCTGAGAGACGAGAAAGACTCTAGAAGACTCTGGGTCGACGGTATCTGTATCGATCAAAGCAATGACTTGGAGAAATCGGAACAAGTTGCACTCATGAGACGAATCTACGCAAGGGCTGTCCAGACTGTTGTTTGGCTGGGACGTGGAAGCGAAGACACAGAATCGGGAGTTCGCCTTTTGGGTAGATTGAGAAGGCTGCGAGAAAAAGGACAGGGGCTAAAGAACATCAAACAAGAACAACTCGAGTCCTTCGGTTTGCCCCGAGCTGGTTCAGCCGAGTGGACAGTGCTACGCGACTTGCTCAATGATCCCTATTGGAAAAGATCGTGGATTGTCCAGGAATTGGTCGTTTCTGAATCTATCATTATCCGGGTTGGCTTCTTTGAGCTCGACTGGCAAGGTTTAGACATTGTCGACACCTCGAAGCATTTACTTGGTTTCGAAGCTATTGTACATGCGAGTTGGTATCGTATCAAGGATACAAGACGGAGCTATAGTCGACGCGATGACTTGAGCCTTAACACTTTATCGTTGAGATTCTACTCACACCGGGCGACTGATCCACGGGATAAAATCTATGGGCTTCTTGGTATCTCTACCGATCATAAAGCGCTTCAGATTGAACCCGACTACACAAAGACTACGAGGCAAGTCTATGTGGATACTACGCGCAAGATCGCAAGGCTTGGACAGACGCTAGAACACTTAAGATTTGCTGGGACCAGAGATGTACGACTTGATGCAGGGTTTTCAGAATACAGGACGGAGAGAACTCATGGTTTGCCAAGCTGGTGTCCAGATTGGAACGATGTTGGAGATACGATTTCGCCGCTTGGGAGCAGCGAAGAGAAAATTTTCGACGCTGCCGGGAAAAGCAGCCATGTCGTTGAGGGAGAAGACCAGGACGGCGAACTCGCTGTCGAGGGCAGCTTATTAGATACAGTGGTGACGCTTGGTTTGCAGTTCACGACGCAAAAGCGGGAATACCTGAGCCAAGTATTGGGAGGTTGGAGACGGCTCGCCAAGGGTGCCACAAAGTATCCCTTATGGTTGTCCCGTTTGAGACAGGAAGCAAACTTCCAAGCGTTCTATGCGACCATAACACTCACAACCTCTCTTGAACAACAGAACTTTGGACACAAATCCGAAGCTGCATTCACACGCTGGCTCAAATGGCTTTCGGAAACAAATGCCGAAATAGCTGATGGCAGGGTCGAGCCTTCTTCTCTTTCAAGTCTTTTTAACGAGGAGTTCTCCAGTCTCTATCCCCCCAGCCTCCCGCAACACGTCCTCTCCCCCGTCCCAGCTGAAATGAGTCCATGGGGGGAAACAGCCTTTACGGCAGTCTCTAAAGCAACGGCTGCCGGCACGGCTGTCACCACTGGCTCTCAACCTCGAGAGCTCGCAATGCCATCGCTCTCCCTGGAGAGTATCCACTCCGTCTACTCCCCTCACCCAGGGATACAGCGGATGAGATTTTCACTCCAGAGAAGAATGTTCAGTGGATGTAATGGATCACCCGCCAAAACTGCTACCGAACATCTAAAGCTCGCAAGGGGTCTCCCAGAACTGCGCGAGGGAACATTTACAGAGACGGGACCCAGCGGACGGATGCTATACGCACTTCAATCATTCCAGGACACCTGGTTCAAGATCACTACTATTTGTCATGGACGCGTGATATGCTTGACTGAACAAGGATATATGGCGCTGGTGCCTAACTCGACGCTTGCGGGGGATAGAGTGGCGGTTTTAGCAGGATGTAGTGTTCCTGTCATCTTGCGGGAAGTGCGTTGTGGGACAGGAGCCGGAGATGAGAGTTCTTCAAAGAAAGATGAGGGTAAGAAATGGAAGGTTGTGGGAGCGGCTTTTGTGACTGGGATTATGGAAGGGGAGGCTTGGGACGAAAGGTTAAAGGAGAAGTTGGTGCTTGTTTAGAGTTGAGAACTTGAGTAGCTAGAGCGGTAGAGCCTAGTGCAGTAGCGCTTAGTCAGTCACTCGCTGAAAATATAGCGAGAAGACGAATGAGTATGAGAAAACCCAGCGGAGGACTAAGCCCCCTGTAGACCTTTGTATTAGAGTGCGTCAAAGGCCTTTGACAAACCCAGTCTCTTCTGAAGATACAAGATCCTCCTCAGCTAGTGTATCTCTTCCTCCTCTCCTCTGCTAGGAGGTGCGAGAACTATCCCCCCGCCCATCTCCCAACACTGTTACACTCCGTCGTTCCCAAAATCCTCTACCATTCCTCCTTCACCCACCAGTAAATCTCCTCGCCACCGATCCGAGTTTTCTCATCCCCCAAAAGGGCCAAATTCAAATCACTGTTACAAATTTGCAAACACGCTAGCCCCAACAAAGTAATTGAGCAAAAAAAATCCGTTTTGTCGCACCTCGACAGAAATACAAAACGCGCACCAATAAATTGGAAATTGCTTGGAGATCACGAATATGCTACTCTTTTTCTTATAACTTGTATAACGAAGCCTTAAAGCCACTTTGAAGTGTTTAGTTCCGCGATTCTTTAGTCCTCGGTAGTCGGTTAGGCTCACAAGGTCGCCAGGGAGAAATTGTTGCAATATACAGATATTAGATACCGAACCCTCTTTTCCCTGTCCTCCCGAGATTCAATTTCCATTTTGAGATTTTGCATCCAAATTCAATAATCTGAGTCAATGACATCTCTCCAATCACTGACCAGATACACCGTACGTCCGTCACAGAGTCACAATGTCGTCAAAAAAGCTTGCTAACCCACGAGGTGACTGGATCCGCTTTTATACAATCCCGCCAATCAAATCCCAAAGCGACATCGGCCGCGTCCTATTACCAACCATCGCGCTACATGTACCGAGTCTGAAGAGTCATCACCCTTCGACCTCTATGTTCCAGTTTCACTCCAAGTGATATGAATGGGTATAACTTTTGTTCAGTCCAGCCAAGGTATCTCATACCCTATTCCGTACAACGGTCTGGTCGCATTTACACCAAGTCGATCTACCAGCCGATCTTTTCGAGTCTCCAACTCGCTCTAACGACACACCAGGTATCTAAAAACAACGAGATCGGAAACCAAAAAATGCCATAAATACATGAAATTCGCTACATAAATTACACCTTCCGACACGCCCACACATTATATACACCTTCCACCCACTCTATGCCAGCCAGAACCAGAACTTCTCCCAGATGTTCCGCGGGATCTGCTCAGGCCACGTGCCATCCTCAGCATCCAGCGCTGCCTTGCCGGTATAGATATCCGCGTCCGCGGACTTGATGAACCTCGTGCGCTTGAGGATCTTCCAGAAGAGGAAGAGCGCGAGGAAGATGGGAATGTTGATGTAGGCAGTCAGGAAGTCGGTGACGTCCCAGTTGCCGGACAGGAAGACGTAGAAGCCGTTGAAGATGATGATGATGGTGAAGTAGGCCAGGGTGATCCAGGCCGTGTAAGGCTGCCACTTGGACTTGAAGATGAGCGTGTTGCGGTCGACGCCTTGGGCTTCGAGCGCCTTGTAGAATTTGAGGTAGGCGATGACGATGCTGCACCAGGTGAAGAGGGAGCAGATGGTTGTGAGGTTTTGGAACCAGGCGAAGACCGTGCTGGGTCCGCCGGAGTTGCAGGAGAGATAGGTGAGGAGGGAGATGGAGGCGGTGACCATGATGGCGTAGATAGGGATACCGGCCTTGGTGCAGGTGAGGAAGAAGCGTGGGGCTTGGCGGTTCTGGGCGAGCGCGAACATGTAACGGGATCCAGTGTACAGGAAAGCGTTCGCGGAGGAAGCGGCGGAGGTCAAAATGACGGCGTTAATGATGGAGGGGAGGACGGCGATACCGGCATTGTCAATGGCGATAACCCATGGGGAAGAGGCGGCACCGGGAGCGTCATTCTCTTGGGCGTTGAGAAGACCGGAGTCGTTGTATGGAACCAAGACACCGATAGCCAAGGATCCGAGAACATAGAAGAACAGGATACGCCAGAATACACGGCGGACTGCCTTGGGGATGTTCTTGCGGGGGTTCTCGGCCTCACCAGCGGCAACAGCCACCATCTCCACACCACCGTACGAGAACGCAGCGTTGACGAGGGTCGAGAAGACACCGAGGAAACGACCAGTGGCTCCAGGAATGTCGTTGTATTGCTTCATAGCACCGGGGTTGTTCCAGTATTGGAAACCATAACGGTGGTGCTTTGGGTTTCCACCAAGGTCGACAATGAAGGCCATGATCAGGAGACCGACAATGGTGATAATCTTGACCGAGGCAAAGACGAACTCGGCTTCACCATAGATCTGTACGGCGAAGATGTTCAGGCAGATGACGAGAACGATGACGATGGAGATCCACGCCGCTACGTTGATACCGTCGGCTCCTGGCCAGTATTGGATAACAACCGAAGCTGCAGAAATTTCGGCACAAAGGGTCAAAGCACACGAGTACCAGTTCTGTGAATTATGTCAGTTGCCATACTTAAGAGGCTTTGGATGGCTCCAGGCGGGTTCTATCCCGAAGAAAGGGGCCTACTTACGTTCCATCCAACAGCGAATCCAAGAGCATCGTCGACATAACGAGAGCAAAACTGTGGAATCGCACCAGGAAGAGGAAGCCAGGTCGCCATCTCGCCGAGACATTGCATCATACCGAAGACCGCGACACCTGTGAGGGAGTATCCAAGCAGAACCGACAAGGGACCCGCGTTGGTGAAAGCCGTTCCAATACCCAAGAAAAGACCAGTTCCAATTGTTCCACCTATAGAACGTTAGAATCGTGCTGACTGGGAGCCAGGGGTTTCCAAGATCATCATACCGAGGGCAATGAATTGAATGTGTCTCGACTTCAATCCTCGAGTGACATATCCGTACTCCTCGGCCGTTTGGATATCGCCATACAGCTCAGTACCCTCCATGATCCGGTCATCCTTTCTGTCATGCTGCTCGCCCGCGCTAACTTGTGTCTGGCCACCCAACTCAGAGTCCGGGATGCTCGTGCTCCCCACGACGGGGGATTTTTCATCCATCTTTGGTGATTTCGAAGCCCTCGAAACGTTCCCGGGATTCCTTCAAGATGTTCACTTGAAGAGTCAAATGGAGAAGAACCGAACAGGACACGGCGACGGTCTCGGCGAAAATGAAGAGGAGAGGGGATAGGAAGCAAAAGACAGCAGAAGAAAGAGAGAAACAGAGGGAGGGAAACGGTCGTATTATATCAGATACCAACCTACCAGGGCGTTTCCTCGACGGAGCTCTGCACAGGATCAAAATCGAACAAGAGCAGGGTCCACGACATCCGGAGCATGCATAGAACAGGGGCCCCCTGCCTGTGTTCTCCACCCACGCGCGAATCATGGATCCAGATTTGGCCCTTTCCACTGTCCGCTATGTCTCCATGGCTGTACCACGCCGCAGCCGCATCCACCCTCGAGAACAAGCCTGCAGCCCTGCTTGCCTCAGTGGCCTGTTGCCATATGGAATTTTGGCAGTGGCACCGACTGGATGGGCCACAGAAACGGCCTGGGCACTGCAGATTTCAGAGAGGAGTAGATTGACGTGCAGCAGGGCGGTTACCCCGTAACACCCATATCGCTGCTGCTGTTCAACAGTGGACCAACCTCGGGCTGGGCCTGGCCTGGGTTGCGTCCGCACGGGGGTAGGACGCCGGGCTGTGCCTGTAAGCTGCCACGATAAGAACATAGCGGCTAGCTTCCGTTTACCATCTTGGGATCACGACAGACCTTCCATGCACCGTGGAAGGGCAGAAGAACATGCGATGCTGAGCAGGTTGCTGCCGTGTGCTGCTGTACACTACTGTTGCGGCTCAGCGTCACCCAATAGTTGGAATGCCTTGTCAAACAGACGCTGTGGGACGCTGAAAGAGGCATCTATGTCTCAACTTGAGCGGCCTCATGCTACCGTCTTCTACCGCGATACGAGTCTCTCCCCAGGTTGGGCTTCGGCCAAGGCAAAAGGCTTCTGCCCAGCCAAGACTGGCTGGTGCACCCGAAGCAGAAAACAAGGCCGAAGATCCAGATCAAGTGACAACATCGGAGACGTCCCCGAATGCCCTCGGGTTTGAGCCTTTGAAGGCCGAGGCCATCGTCGACGTCCATGATCCGGGGTATCTTTCGAGCCGCCTTGATGTCTGCTTCTGGGATGCGTGTAAGCAGAAAAGATGAATAGCGCTCTCCAGACAGACATCGGCGCCTGTCTCACGAGTTTCAATGGGCTATGTCCAGCTGGGGCTCTGTGTCCCAACCTAGGCTCCAGCCAGAGGTCGACTGGACATGGAGTCGCACAGTTCGCCGGTTCGGAGTCGAGCGGTGGCTACCCAGGGAGCCTTGACTCGCAGGCAGGATCTCGGCTGGGGTCACTTGTTCGAGGTGTGGTGCGACCTGATCATGGCATTCTGCCTCGGCCACCCCGACCGCAATTGGCGCTATGTGGGGAATGGCAGAATCGGGTTCCATGCAGCTGGAACCGGGGAGCCTGAAGAGAGGCCTCGAGCCAATCATGGCGGCTTCGGGCAACTGATAAGAAGCGTTGGTCAAGAGGTGTCGCAGGGGGGAAGGTCAGGATGGCACGGCTGTGAGATTTTTAGTTGCGTCGTGGGGAGCTTGGCCATGCTTGAATGCGCAAATAAGAATGCGGAGCACGACGCGGCGCAAGCTACAGCCACTCGAATTGACGGCGACTGATAAGGTTTCGCGAGCTGCTATGTCGGAACTGCTCCTGACTGGCTCGGCCGCTGCCAAATACTTCCCTGTCCGATAGACGTCGAGAAGGCTTCCAGAAGACTTCTGTATGCGGCTACAGTCCGATAATTTGCTCAACTACCTATATCTTGGCTCGGACTTGAGCGAGACAGCAAACATCGACCACGCTATTCCAGGCTTATCCAGCCGCACCTTGAGGACTTCCGCGCGTCAATGCGGCGATAAACTATCTCTTGGCCCTGCATCCTGGTCCACTTACGAATGTCCATCACAAACCCAAAATGCGGCCTCGCTCCCGGAGTCGAAGAGAGCAGTCTCAAGACCCCTATTTAGCCCACTCTAGGGGAAGTTCCTGTGCGCTATAAGCTGCGTCTTATACTATGTACCTAAGATACTAGTATATATATACGTCCTATATATGCCATATATAGCCCATAATTTTCACAAAAAACCCACCTCCACGTCTACTAGCAACTAGCCTCAACGCCACTTTCTCCGCTCTCCAATCCTTCAGCACCACTTCTCCAGATCAATATCGCCATGGCCTCTAAAATATCGTCAGGGTCCAAGATACGCCTTAAGCGCCCGGAGATAATCCGAATATTATTCCCCCAGGGTGCCTCAGCCCTGCGATATGCAAGCTGCAATGTATATCACGGCTCAAGTGAGAGTATACGTGATAAAAGGTTAAAAAAAAAGGCCAAATCAAGACGACAAGAAACCTAAAAAGGTTAAAACAACCCCCCTAAAGCTTGATTCAAAGCTTTTCTTCTATGTTGTTATAACTATAACGGCCGGCTTCCTTACACAACAGCTTTCTAGAAGCCTTGGAAGCCTGTATGGAAGTCAATCCCTCGACGCCGAAAACGCCGGCATGGCACGCAGAGTCTTCAGACTAAGCCTTCCAAGACTTGAAACACACATGAACACACCAGCGTTCTCCCGAGAAGCCGATCACAGGGATATCCATCCGAACAGCACGCTTCTGCAGGAGAAGATCACAAGGAGCAGCCCGCCAGCCCCAGATGTGGCAGAGTCAGGGCACCTCGGCGCCCACGCGCGGGATCGCCACATGTGCATTCGCATGCGGCATGCGTCCGAAGATGCCTGACCTGCCGAGCTGGCTATGTCAGGCCCGCTGCTGCAGACATGTCCGCCTGCGTCGAAATCCCCGATGTGCGTACTGCGTGGCTTTCGGGTATCGTCGGAACGAACCTTGTGTGAACATATGGGATAGGCTAGCTGGAGCTGCTGTATAAAGTAAGGAGTGGCGGAATCTGGAAATCCGGTTTGCCAGGGCGGAGGAAGGGCGGAATTTTGGTCGGTTGAGTGGAGAGAGGAGAGGAAAGCATCGGATGGATGAGCTCACTTGACTTTGCATGTTTCTTTCGACCCCTGACTTTCTTGTAATGTGGTGAGAGTGAGATGGACGTTGGAAATTGGAATTACTTTCGTCTTTGACCTCGGAGGCTTCCGACCCCCTTCTTTCACGAGTAAGGTACATATGGAAGACACGACTATGCTTGATCTACTATCAAGGATCTGCTTCATGCTCACTCAATTCAAATTTGGGAAACCAAAGAATTCATATATCATCTTTCGACTATCTGACACGAAAGTAAGATATGCTCCGTCTACGCTATGCAGCCCCTATGCAACACTCCCTCCCGCATTCTCACAAAAGGAATCGATATGATAATGGAGAGAAAAAGCCACTTCCTATCTGGTATGCCGTACAACCCGTACTGTTCAAAACAAGATCAATCTCCGCCGAAAGCCCAATGAGCATGTCATAAACCCAGCTCCTCATCAAGTCGTCCTGCGAGCCCCTGAGCACCAACCACTCCGAACTACCACCCCAAACCGACGGAAGACCGAAGACTCAATGCTTCTTGTATTTCTGCAAATCGTTAGCATCAAAGTCACCATCAAGAACAATCCATCAAGACAACTCACATCATCAATCCGCCTCTGATTCCCCCTATCCAGCTGGTTAACAGCCCCCATCAAGAGCTGCCCAACACCCCCCGCCACCGCCCCCACCGGCGTGAGCACCACCGTCGGCGCGCCCCTCGCCACCGCCCCTGCGACCCCCTTCACACTCTGACTCTCCATAACCTCACCACTAATCGCGATAATCGCATTTCGCGTAGTCGCCAGATCTCTTGCAATACCACTCACGGCACTCTTCACGCCCTGTCGCAAGCCCGCCGGCTGGTTGCTGTACAGACTAATAGCTTTCTGCTCTTCATCGCTATCAGACTCTGCGCCTGATGTCGATGGGCGCGAGGTGAGGAATTCCTCAGCTGTTTTGGCAACACCTTGCGTGCTGACGGCAATCTTAGCTCCCAGCTTGACCAGCTCCGTACCCGTAGTCTTGCCAAACGCCGCAGCGCCTTTCGCAATGCTGCGTACGATGCGGCCGTCTTTGCGATACTCGCGCATCGGCACAACAACGAGATCGCGCACGCCGCCACCAACGTTTACAAGGCTGCGGACGGGTGCGAGACCGGCGAGGATGCCCGGAAGTTGGTTGCGTTTCACGTCTGGCATCCAAACATCGTTGAGTGTCTTACCAAGCTTCTCGAAGCCGGATGTGCCGTAGATGATCGTGTGGCGAAGCACCATGTCGGCTTCGTCAAGGATGAGGAAGTTCATGAATTCAGTCGTGTGGCCGGACCGTAGGCCGGCGTAGTCGACACGTTTGGGCTTGAAGTCGAGCTTGACGGGGATACTGTTAACTTCCACTCTTTGGAGAAACGGCGGATCGCCATTAGCGGCTTGTGCAGGAGCGGAGCTGTCTTTGAATTCGAAGAACCGGGTGATGAAATCGAGTGCGTCTTGGTCGACATGCAGACGAAGCGGTAACACCGTAACTTTCATGACTATCTCGGAGGCGGCAAGGTCCGGAACGGGCTTCACGGTGAGGATCTCGATGTGTATTTGACTTGCCCCTGATTCACGCTCACCAGCATCGTGCATATAAGTTGCGAATTTCTTCCAGGTGGAGGTAGGTACGTGATCGAAGATATCGAAATCGTGGACGCGGACATCAATGGACGATTGTGTCTCGCCAGAGTTGGGCGGGAAGGTGACAAGGTCAACATTGATACCCTTAAGCTCGAACGTGATTTTGTGGTGCTTGCTACGCTGTAGACGTAGCCGTTTCGACCTCGTGCGAGGAGCACCACCGCCAGCCCGTGCCGTAGAGGTTGAGTATGTGGTAGTAGCAACAGACTCCGTTTCCGTGGCGTTATCGTTGAGCTCCTGGTTAATAGCTTGAGCGAGTTCTCGAGGATCCCGGTTGGCAGGAATGCCTATGTAGATTGAATTGAAGAGAAAGTCACCGATGACAGTCTCCTCTTCTTCGACATCCACCTCGAACGGCGATCTTGGGTTATGCCTATTCCGCTTTTCTATTGCTTTAGCTTCCACATCGTGGACAGCCTTTGTGATGACATCGCGGGTATTCTGCCAATCGTATCCATCAAAGAGGTTCCATATGACATGGACATCACGAATACAGACTTTGAGGGGGCTCTTCTTTAGCTTGGGCCCAGCCGATTTGTCGTAGGTGTTCTTTGACGAGTTCCATCGATGGGCGGTACCTTCTACAATGGAGCCGGTTCCAAAGTGGTCCTCGTCGAAATGTAATTCCTCGTCCATAGAAGCTTGAGGCTCTGACTCCACGAAGCTGTCCAAGAGTACTCCGTCCTTCGTATCATGGATGGTAATGCGGCTTCTCTCGGACATGGATGATGCACTGGGGGATTCGTCATCATCACCACGACGGCGAGATGGCCCCGGTTCGTCTTGGTAATAATGCGAGTCGAAATCAAGCTCATTCGCTTCATCATCAGCTGCGGACCCCTCTATTTCAGATCCAAGATCGCCACCAAAGTCAACATCGAAGTCGTACTCGCCTTCGGCTGTGGTAAATGCTTCGCCAGATAGAGAAGCAAGGAGATCTTCGACAGGCACAACTTCTGTCCGATACTTGGTAGCTTTGCTCGGTGGAGTAGGTGGCGCGAGTCCATTCAATGTGGCCACCAGAGTCTGGGTAGAATCTGCACAAGATTCCAACACCAACAGATCGTCACGAAGCTCGACATCCACGCACTTGTCTTCCTCGTTGTCAGAGTCATTTATCTTGATGATTGCTTTCGCAGAGGAGATATAGCTGACGGACACATATCCCATGGAGCACAGATCGGCGACTTGACGGCTGCCGCCATCGAAAGATGTCCTTCTCGGTCGATTGGGCACAGAGCCAGTGGATACACCTGCGGCATCATCGACGATTAAAATCGACCCCTTTTTCATATTGGCAGTAGCAGTGGTCTTCCCTTCGTGGGGAAGAACAGTCGACACGTGCGTTTCCGTCATTACTACCAGGATCTTTGAAGGCATGTTGAGCGGGTTTAAGCCAATGATACAGTCCCTCAGCATCAGGTCGATAGTCAAAGGCTTCGCAGCAGGTGTTCTAGAATCCGATTGCCCTGTCTGCTGATTGGCATGTGCTGCTGATCGGATTTTCCCAGTTAACGTTGCAACCGATGTAGCGATGCTAGCGTTCATATCTTCCGCGGCCGTTTCCTCGGAAAGACTCATCAGAGCCATCAGCATAGGAACTCTATACTCGGCTCGTAAGTTCCATAGCTTGAGTTTGATAACTGGCTCCATTTCGTTTCCGATCATTCGCGCCATCAAAGCTGGAGAGCGAATGTTAGGATCATGTAGGTCCACATCCGTAGCGGCGCCAATAAGCTCCTCAGTGTCGTTGCGGTGAAGTGTTATGGCGTCGACACTCAATGCCACTAAAGCGGGAAGCGTTATCTGGGCAACCTCGAAATTTGTAGTTGTGAGGCGCAGAGAACCAAGTGCGTTGTTGAAGTCCACTTTGACGTTTAGTTGGCGAACAACTACCAATGCCAGAAGCCCTGGCCGATCATCGTCTGGGAGATACTTAGTGACTGTGGCGAGCCTAGAAAGCTCTTCGGCGAGTGCAGGGAGATGTCGAAGTTCATCTAGCCTCCCAACTCTTGAGGTCACTCCATCAATATTGACTCTGATGACCGATCCTTGCCGCCGTTGCCGCAATAATGTATCCAGGATCAAGTCGTCGTCCTGGTCGTATTTGGCTTTCGAAGGAGTAATCAGGGAAAGCAGCCGATCTAGGTCAGTATTCTTGGGTGTCTGCAAGTACTCGATCCGAGCACCAGTGATTTCAGCAGTCACCGCTGGATCATCGTGTGAGCGTCTGAGAAGAGGCCCATAAACTCGGATCTTGTCCACAGCAGCCCCTATTCCCTCGTCCCGACTGATGACCTTCACAGCAGTCGTGTCAATACTCACGCTGCAGTCTTTGCCGACTAAGTCCAACACGAACCCGCCTAGCCTTAGATCCACTTTATTTTGTGCAGCCATTGATTTGTCGCTAGGCTTGATAGGAGCGTCAAAGTGTACACGTCCAGGCTTTGTTGTTATCGTGGGAGACGCCATAGGTGTCACAGTGGCCGTAGAAGCCATGGAGCTGCCCATATTAAGAACGCTGCTCAAGCCACCAAACCAGCTAAAGGTCTCGTCCAGCTTCTGAAGATCTATCGAAATATGCAACGGCAGTGTATCAATACTGACTCGCGTTTCGCCAGACTGCTGAGTGATGTTGACAGAAAGATCAAGCCCAGCAGCGTCTGATAAATCTCTGGCGGAGGAGCGCATGCGAAGACCTGCGTCGAAAGAAATGATGTTCTCTTTGGCATAGCCGAACACAAACTTCTGAAGAGTGATCGAAGTCTTCGTTAAAGCTTGTGAAGCCTGCAACCGGACATCGAGTCCCTTGAATGTTGTCCTCAAGAGTACATCAGCATCTGGTGGTTTGGTCCATTCCCGAGGCTGTATATCTGTTTCGTCTGTGACAAACTTGCCCATGAGGCGCTCCAAGAACTTGATAGATATCCGCTCCATCCTCAGCTTCATTGTTGTATCAACAGAAGCAGCAGGACCAACCTTTGTGGGCTCGATTTCACTGTCCTGCTTCTTCAGAGCGTTCAATATCCCAGTGATTAGATTGAACAGGATGCGTCCGATGGATACGTCGAATCTGATGTTTGTTTGACCGATTAAGACCTCAACGGATCTGTTGACACTCTTCTTGGAGGTCGAGGTTGTCTTAGGTGGGGACTTTGGTGACTGTGACACAGGAGGCCGCCGAGAGGAGTAGACAGAGAAAGCCCCTGGGACTTCATGATAAACGGATGCCGAGTTGTTGCTATGTCTAGCAGAGTTGCCAGAAAACGCAGCACTCTCCAACATTTGTTCCTCGTCGGCTGCTTCCGTATCTGGTAACCACAGCGATACTTGATCGATGTCAAATATCTGCTTTAAAAGCTTGTTGTACTCTCTGGAGGACGCGCTCGATTTCTCAGAGGCACTGGCTGCTGCATTGGCCTGATCGATCGAACCGCTACGAGATGGAATGCTCTCGACTCGCTTTTGCTGTGATGTCGAAGATCGTGGTAAGTTCTGCGAGCCGCCCGGAGGAGTAGCATCACTTCCAGTCCTTCCAACTGCAATCTCCTCTTTCGCGTGCTTTAGGTTGTCATGTGACGCCCGCAAAGCTGTCTTAGGGGTCTGCAGACTTGAACTTTCATCATCCCAGTCGTCCCACCCGCCAGGGACACGGTGAGACGGCGTAGCTTCTGAAATGGCACTCATATACATGCTCTCGGCATCCTCATGACTGAATAATCTCGACTGAGCCAGATCATCTTCGGTCTGCGGATCTGTCCTATTACTCGAGGGGTCATCATCATTCGATGACACGGAGGGTTTCCAGGCATCCGTTGATCGACTGTCATCATTGAGGGTTGGAAGGCTTTTTTCTAAACTCCGGAGAGAAGGTAGGGGCTGGGATTTGTTTATACGTGACTCCGAATGCCCAAATCTCGGCGGTAACATTGCGGATCCTGCCTTTGGTCCCGGAGGCCGGTTTGATAGTCCAAATACGCTGGAGTAAACGCTTGGGCTATTGGAAGACGTCGTTGACATGTACATGGAGGCTTTGGGAGTTCCAGCGCGAGATCGTACACTCGACATCAGTTTGGAACCTTGCGGCGCAAAAGCCAGGGGCATTTCATCCTCATCCTCGTCATCCTCTTCCATTTGGCTTCGGGTGAGTTGGTCCAAGTACAAGGAATTATCTAGTATGCCACTACCAAGAGGACTTTCTTGACCCATTTCACTAAAATCCGGAGGATCATCGTCTTCTTCATCGTCACGCCTTTGGAGAATCTGTGAGCTTTCGACACTTTTTGGCAGTGTCGAGGAAAAGGTTGGCTGTGGGGACCGAAGCTCGCTGTCTTCTCCAAAGATACGCTCCTTCGAAGAAGCAGAGCTGGCTCCTGGATATGGGCTTTTTGGGCCAGCTTTCGGTGGCGATAATCCGGAGGATCCTCGCCTGATATCCGTAAGGTCGGAATGGGTCACAGATGGAGACGAAAGCGAAGATGATCGAGCCAATGCAGCAAAAACACTGGCTTCTGAAATTAACGCGCCTCTCAGATTTCGTAGTTGTACAAGTCGTTTGCCCTCTTTCCGTGACGAAGATGGTCCCGACGTCTCTTCGGTCGAAGAAGCAGTTGTCATGCCTTCGACGTCAATATCATCGATCTTGAGCTGAACAGTGACAGAATCGGAACTAGGGGGGCTATTTCGTCCCGATAAATCATTGGCGATATTCACCTCCAGGTCCACGGTGATGCCCTGTATTCTGACCTGTAACCTGTCCACGATACCTTTGAGGAAATTCGTCATAAATGCCGGTAACGACAGACTTGTTCCCGTTCCGACAGCGGGATCATCATCGTACTCGCTGGCCGTCGAAGCACCTAAGTCGACAGACTCAGACATAAGTTCCCGTTCCAGCTGCGCTTTTTCCTCCGCTGGCTCGGCCTGGAGGAACGAAGCTGCCAGATCAGCGGCCGTTGGCAGCACGGGTTCGTCCTCCGTAGGAATACCCCTCGAAGCCGTGTCCGATCTGCCATATTGCCCACGTCGAATTTGATCATCCCCGGATCTACTCGGTCGCTTTCGTTCCCGATCGGCCGTAGATTTCGACCCCGACTTAATCGACGGATCTGTAGGCGGTAGTACCTGGATCTGCCCTTCTACGCCATCAACCTCGACCAATATCGGACTCTGGTAAATATCGACGGGTACGGTAACGCGCAGGCACAGGATCCTGGCCTTGGTGAGGTTAAATGTGGGAGGAAGTTGCAGGAGGCTGTCTAATTTCTGAGCAGCAGGCCGTCAGCACATCGCCACCGAGTTCGGACTTAGGAATGAATCACCTGCAACTTCAGTCCCACATTTCTAAACTCCAGAGTACTCTTGGTTCCCCAGTTGATGTCCAGATGCTCGAGATCTAAGGCGTCGGTATCTAGGAGTTCCAGTCGTGAAAGAGCGTATCGCAGAAGACGCTTTTGGATCGAGGGAAGCGAATAGCTCCCCATGATGTTCAAGTGGTCTCCGCGCAGCGATCGCGGCGCAAATAGGTTGTCCAGAAATAAAGGATGAAGCAGGCCCGGAGCCGGAAGCCTTGAGCACGACTCGTGAGCGCAAGGCAGTTATCGTTCAAGAGGGAGTGTTTAGGTCGTTTGTCGCCATATCGCCAACATTCACAGAGGGAGTCAAGATGAAAGCTGGACTCGATGAGGCTTATTATTGCCATCAAGCCATGCGAGTGATCCGCGAGACATGGGACGAAAGCGAGTTGGTTATTATGTCGGGCAGTGCTCTCGCCTGACACTTTTAGTACAGCAGGGCGAGGCAGATGACGGGGTGGGAGCCTTTGGGCGGGCCACCTCACTTATCGATAAGCTAGCGCCAAGAGGGGTGGCGGGGAGGCGGGGCGAGCGGACTCCGACCACCCGATAGTAGCCGAGGTTTCTGTCAAAGCTATGTTCTTCAAACCTACACTCACCGTCTGTGCTTTCGCAGTTAATAGCCACTTTGAAGATAGAGAAAGGAAACACATTGAGCGCCATACATTTATCATTCTTCATGTTCGATAGAGAAAAACTGCGGAACGCCCCACGCCTTCTATTCCTCCGTTCCTGCAGTTTTCAGCCTGGTAAAACCTATGGTATGTTGAACACCACAAAAACCATCAACAGCAGTCTGCGCTCAGTCCTGGGTATCAAGGGGACCCTCCTCTCTAATCTTCCGAATACTCTCCCTATCCTCGCCAAACTCCGTGACAATCCACAGGCAAAACTGCTCCCACTCAACCGCCCACTTCTTCAACCTCTCCGCCTTCAAACCGCTGCTCAATGACGCCTCCTTGATATCCTTCATCCAGTCCGCAGTACTTTGGTCCTCGAAGCACGACCAGCGGATACTGTTCTCTGCGAGAGATCCAAGACCAGCCAGACCAAGGTTATCCCATCCTTGCAGCGCTTGCCAGAAATCGTGCGTCATGCCCGCTGCGTCCTGCCCTAAGATTGCTGGGTCGTCGTTGCAGAGCGAACATGCGACCCCGCGGGCTAGTAGCGCGGGGAGTGGGTGAGATAGAATAGAGCCGCAGAGGCGGAGGACCTCGTTGGAGATCGGGCAGCTCTCGACGAGGATCTTCTTGTCTTTGACCATGTCGATAAGCAGAGGATGCTTGTACAACGAGAAACCATGACCGATACGGCGAGTACCCAAGAGGATCGCATCGTAGAGGTTTTGATCCGTGGAATCGCCATCGCCGAGACACTCTCCTGCATGGAAGAAAAATGGTATATCGATACCCTCTTGGGCGCACTGCTTTCGGAACCAGAAGAGCTCTGGAAGGAGGTCCTTGTGCGGGCGTCCGCCATCTTCTTGGCCTACGAGGTCGTAGCCAGAGATGAGATGCGGATAGGCAAGCTTCATGGCAATACAGTTGTCCATATCCTCGATAATCATCCTGGTGTCCAAGAATCTCAGACTCGTCCATATCATTCTGATTCCCCAGAACCCCTTTCCCTCTTCCGAAGCCTTGAACTTTTTAACCTCTTCATCCAGCATTTGGAACATCTCATCAAAGTTATCCGTCGGCTCTTCGCTCCCCTCCAGGTAGAACCGCGAGGTATAAGTCCTGCGAATCTCCACCCACTTGATACCATCGGCATAAAGCTGTTGCATCAGTCGTCTCAGGAACGCTCGGAAAACCGGCTCGTAATTGATCATGGTATCAAGCATCCTAAAAATCGCGGTGAACTTCCGCCACACCGCATCGACTCCCTGATGTTGCTCAACCGATTCCGAAGGAGTGATAGTACACCTCTCTTTCAGCCACTTCACAAACCCTTTCCTCCCACCATCCGGAAACGCATCTGCCGCCTCCGTCAGCAGCACCGGCGTGCTCACCACATAATCCTTCGACCAAAGAGTTTCCCCATGCGGCGTCTCTTTCTTCTTCGTGCGAAAGCCAAACTTCGCAAAACCCTTCATTCTCTGTTCCGGGGTATCAAGTTTCTCCGAGCAGTGCACATGTATACCTGGCGTACTCAGCAAGATCTCGAACAGTGAGTCGAAATCGACCATAGCATCGCAGTGAGCATGTAGCAGAGCGCCTTTAGGCATCTTTCTCACAATCTGCCACAGCTTCGTGCTCTCCATACGTTCTTTCGCTAAGCTGAAAGACATGCCGGGGTAGACGGTCATGTTGGTCTTTGCTGCGAGGGCTTCTTCGAACTCGGTGGTCCAGACTGTGCGGCGTTCTTCGTCGCGGATGGCGGAGACGATCTTGCAGGCTTCTTTGGCGAGCGGGGAGAGAGCTTCTCGGAAGCCATGATCTGTGCTGTCATTAGACTTCTGTGATATAATAGGATCTAATTGCAGGATCTCACCACTGCGCTGCTTTTTCTCTTGCTGGATGAGAGCTTCACGGCCGGATAGGTACTTCTTGATGAAAGGCTCTTCCTTGCTTGGGACGCCCTCGGCCACTTCCTCCCACTCATCGTCGGGCATACGGTTGAAGAAAGCCATATCTATAAGATCCGATATGGGTTGACCGCTGGAAGAAGAGGTGTAGAAGGAACTAATAGTCGCGTTCGAGTAGTTGTAGGTTGGAGGTCAGCACCGGCAGCCTTGTAGCCTCGTACAGAGCAGCACTTGAGGCATCATGGCGGGGGCGTTAGCGTCTTAGGTGGGGGTCCCTCCCTACATTGATGTATCGATTTCAACCCGTTTCCAGGAAACCCGAAAGTATCAAGCCATCAATTTTATTCAAACTACAGCATTAATGAGGCTTTGACTATTCACACCTCACACACAAAATCCCGTCCGATTGTGAAATAAGTCCATGGACAAGAGACTCGCATCAACGAGGAAGAAGAAACGAAAAATCCGGAGACAGGGGAAAGAATAGCCGGGTCTGAGTTATGCCATCGATCCCATTGGCCACTCGTATCAACTTCGACTTACCTCGGTATCCGAAAGCTGGGGTAGCTCGTGATGCTAGAGTCTGGGGAGCATAGTGTCATTCTTAGCTCTGGCTGTCTCCTCTTTCTCACATATCCAATCTATCCTTTACAAGCTCCATTGATCTTTTCTATCCATCTCTCCTTCAGATTCCATTTTATCCCCAGCCTTCATCCCCAAACCCAGAACTCACCATGCCGCACAAAACACTCACCCGTGCCGAAGTGGCCAAAAACACGTCCGAAGACTCCCTCTGGTTCATAATTGACAGCAAAGTATACGACGTAACCGACTTCATCGACGCCCACCCCGGCGGCGAAGCCGTGCTCAAGCAAGTCGCCGGCCAAGACGCCACCGAAGCTTTCTACAACCTGCACCGCCAGGAAGTGTTGCAGAAATATGACAATTTGGTGGTGGGCACGATAGAGGGCGAGAAGAGCCAGGTGCTGCTGCATAAGGAGGGCGATTTGAGCGCTGTGCCGTATGCGGAACCGACCTGGCTGAGGCCCGAGTTTGGGAGTCCGTATTTTAAGGAGAGTCATCGGAGGTTGCAGAAGGCGATGAGGGTTTTTACGGATAAGTATGTGACGCCGGAGGCGTTGGAGTGTGAGAAGAGTGGGGAGTATATTAGTCAGGTATGTTTTTTCTTGGTTGTAATGGATTGGAAGTGGGTGTTCCATATTGGTGGATACTGGCTGATGACTTGATATTAGGAACTTATTGAGCGGATGTCGAAGGCTGGCGTGCTGCATATGCGAATGGGACCGGGCAAGCATCTCCACGGCGTCAACTTGATGGATGGCGCAGTCGACGGCAAAGAATTCGACTACTTCCACGACATGATCGTCGGGCAAGAAATGGTCCGCGCCGGCGCCCGCGGCTTCCAAGACGGCAACATGGCGGGAATGTCTATTTCGCTGTCCGCAGTGCTGCAGTGGGCCAACGACGAAGAGTGGAAGAACAAAATTGCACAGGAAGTGTTTAGCGGCAAGAAAAAGATCTGTCTTGCTGTCACGGAAGCCTTTGCCGGCTCGGACGTGGCGGGCTTGCGCACTACGGCCAAAAAGACGAAGGATGGGAAACACTATATTGTGAATGGCACGAAGAAGTGGATTACGAATGGTGTGTGGTGTGATTATTTTGTGACGGCTTGTAAGACGGATAAGGGGTTGAGCGTGATGCTTATTGAGAGGGGCGAGGGAGTTGAGACGAGCCAGATCAAGACTTCGTATTCGACGACGGCGGGGACGGCCTATATTACGTTTGATAATGTGAAGGTTCCGGTGGAGCACTTGCTGGGCGAGGAGAACAAGGGCATTTACGTTGTGCTGAGCAACTTCAACCATGAGCGGTGGATGATGGCTGGTGGAGTGATTCGCTTTGGAAGACTCGTTACTGAAGAGTGCATGAAATGGGCGAATCAAAGAATTGTGTTTGGCAAGAAATTGTCCGAGCAGCCTGTTATCCGACAGAAACTGGCGAAGATGTGAGTTCTCCATTTCTCTAATATCTCGAGCAGAATGGTTAGTACTAATCTCTATATAGGATTGCTCATTGTGAAGCCAACCAGGCATGGTTGGAGAACATCACGTATCAGATGACACTGATGCCGTATAAGAAGCAGGCTCAGCATTTGGCTGGCCCAATCGGGTTGTTGAAGATGTTTGCAACGAGGTCGGCACATGAGATCGCCGATGAGGCGGTCAATATCTTCGGCGGTCGAGGGCTCACGGCTGGAGGTATGGGTCGCGTGATTGAGAACTTCAACCGGGGCGTTAAATTCGATGCTATCCTGGGAGGTGCTGAGGAGGTTTTGGCTGATCTAGGAGTGAGGCAGGCGTTGAGACAAATGCCGAAGAGTATGTTGTAGTTTAGGCAGAGTATGGCATAGAGGCCTAGGTAGACAGGAAGCCCAGGCCTGAGGTGGCGATTCCACAAACGCTGTATATATTTCCCACGTATCATTTAACTATTTTATTAACTGAAGGGAATCGCTGAATAGCATCTGGAGTTGTGAAATCACATACAGACCAAGCCTATTCAGAGATAGCTCTGTCATCGCTTTAGTTTATTTTTTATAACCTAATAATTCCAAAGAAATTCAAAATATTCAAAGTGACTGGAATATTAAAAGTGACTTGAGGACTTCAAATAATTTGGAATAGATAGAGGCTAGAGCAACTTAAAGTATTCCAAGTGACTGGGAGTATTCCAAGTGCTTGGGAATAATTAAGGGGTTTAGGGTAAATAGGCTTAGTCTGTATGCGAATTCAAAACCCCAGATGCGATTTAGCGATTCCCAAACTAAACTGTAAATCAGCGGTCATCAGTAAATCCTGAGCACATAGTACATGTACTAATAATAAAATTTAACATCATAACATGCAGATCGTTGTGGGATCTGGATAACCAAGTCTTCGGCACACTTTGGCTGGAGACTTATCAGCGGCGGTCTACGATGGTCATCCATAGCACAGACACCGATGTCACGTTCTTTATTCACGACAGGGACAAACGATTGAAAAGCATGGTTTTGATTTGAGCGGAGCCTTAAGTCCTAGTCCTACCTAGATGGCTTGTGTCTTTCAACGCCTCCATTGAACCGGGAATCTCTTGCGAAGTCCCCCATTCAAAGTGAGTAAGCCTTTGGGGACCATCAAGTCGCCCCCAACTCCGTAGCCTTGAGTCTCCTGTTCTTTGCAAGCGGAATTGCTAGTAGACCGTTCCTCGGGAAATATGCGCTCCGGTGGAGGAGCCAACTTCCTTGTGCCCATAAAGAATCCAGAGTCAACGCTGAGCGCATCGCAATAAAACGCATCGCAATACGCTACCAGGGGGTATTTCTTTCGCTCCATTTTTCATTTTTTTTTTTGTGAATGTGACTGGTGCGAGTTCGGGCAACAATGCAGGCTCCTTTATTTCTCCCGCTTCGTTTGCATCCGCGGGATCCGGGCTATCTTCGCTGGAGCTGGCAGTGTTGGTGACTTTCCTGGGCCTCGTGTCGGCGGAGGCTACTTTGGCAGAGTAGGAGGGCCACAGATGGATGCCGGAAATCGCGTTGACTTGGCTGGTAATGCATCGGAGTGGAGAGATCGCAACCGCATCATCGAAACGAGTAAAGAAACAAAAGAGATGGCGTGGACTGATGGAACCGCGAGTGACCATGTAGAACATCGATTCGGAATAGAGAAGTGCCTTGGGATCGTGTCTGAGAGAAGGACATCGCGGGATCGAGAGCTCGAAGGGATTCACGCTGAGGTGCCGTGAAGCCTAGAGTCTCGGTGTTTGGCTGATCCAACGCGAGATGGAGTCTGAGATGATGACGGAGAATCCTTCTATTTTTGCGTGCTCGACGTACGACTCGTAGTTTCGTGGCTCTTCCTACTCGTTAAAATCGGCGATCGACGGCCGCTCTGTCCCATTCCACATTCTGATCCTGGAAGTGCATCATGTAGTGAAATCGATCGTATGGTCTCTCCGGAGGTACGTACTCAGTCACCTTGTCGGTAACGAAGTTCTCCAAGCCAACGAACTTCTTGTAGACGTCCTGCCAACCCCTCGGGAACTCACCGACCAGGTGCAGAGACAGCCATCCCTGCTGAAGCATCTTGTCGATCTTCGAGTTTAGAATGGGGAAAGAACCGCAGCGGAACGACCTCAACGAGTAACGTCCACCATGTGCAGGACAGTGGCGACTGACAATTTCGATGGTCCATTTGTGTGTCGCAGGGACGACTCCACTGCTCGTCAAAGCGGCCTGATGCTTGTCCAGGACATCGGCGATCTCTCCGGCCTTCTTGTAGGTCGAAACTGCATTGTACACCTCACAATCCCAGTAGTAGTACCTTCCTACGTTACTAGGGAAGACGAACGAGAGCTTGACATTCCTCAGCTGATGGAACATGTGTTCGTAGATCAGGCCGGTGTGCTTGGTCATGTCCACAATCTCTCCGCTGCGAAGCTTTCTGGAGCCGGCGAGGAAGGCGTCCTTGCGGAATGGGATACCGTTGTAATATCCGCCAAACTCGGTCCAGCACAGGTTCTCATTGTAAAGCCACTCGATTGCTTCGCTGTAGACCTGCAGGCTAAGTTAGTATTGCCATTTCAGGATTGAGATGGGAAAGGAGTTCAGAAATTTCCAGGTAACTGGGAAACTTCCAAGAACGGAAGACAGGACCGCTTACCTTACGACTGACGGTGAGAATGGCCGTTCTGATTCCGCCCTTACGGAACCAGGTCCTCTGTACCAGTTCGACTGGGTGGGTAGCCGATGTCGAGCGTAGGAGGTACTTGTAGATAATCCAGCGGATTTCCAGAGGAAGGTCCATGAACTTGAAAGGGCGACTCAGCCTAAGAGCAGGCATCTTGGCTCTTTGAGAGGCACGGAGTCGACGACCTTCACCAATGGTAGAACCGATGGTGGTGAGATCGCCGCCGTAAGGGGTGTAACTCTCATCTCTCTCCTTGGTCGTCTCCGTCTCCACAAGTCCTTCTTCAAAGTCATCGTCATCCTCGCGTGTAGCACGTCTCTTGTCGGGCTGAGTGGTGACCACATCCTCGTCGAACTTGCGCTTGCCTATAGCACAATTAGCCTCGTGTTAGCGAAGAAAATCGGGAATATTGCGAGTAATCAGAAACACTCCCAGTGATTGAAGGCATTCCAAGTCGTTGGGTATATTCTGATTCACTGGGAATATTCTGAATGGCTCGGAATATTCAAAGCAAAGTGATTGGAAAGCGCAGCCAACATACCTTTGGCGCCACGGCGGGGAGGGGTGGGTCGGTAACTCATGTCTGCGGTTTCTAGCCGGGGCTAGAGTCTGACCGAAGACGCTGAATTGGGAGTTTGCGCTGTTGTTGTAGGCCGCTTGGAGGGAGTGATATCTCGCGAGATCGCTCTGTGCTGCATTCAGTGTTAGCGACGCGACAAAAGTCTGCAGTAAAGTTTGATTTCCAGCCTAGGAAAATCACAGCCAGCTCGGCTCCCGGGGAGTCCATCCCGTCAGGAATCGACAAGTGGAACCAGCGACGCCGCCGCAATCGGCCTGGTCGCGTGTCGAGAGCAGTGTGGGTCTGCAGTAGCTGCGTCCAAGCACGCGTCGCCTGCAAATCGAGTGCTCTGGGATAGATGTGGATGGGAATGGAATGTCTGACTTACCCTTGTTCTCAGCAGGTCTGGCACTGATGCCGGGACAGCCTGAGATGGGCGCGAGCAGATGCGCGGGCAGGAGAAAGGCAGACGAGCTCGAGGATCGAGGCCGTCGGGGGATCTTGAAAGAAGAAAGAGTCTGCGATCGACCGCAGTAGGCAACCTGCGAAGGTTAATAGGCTCGCACCGTCAGATCAAGTCGATCTGGACGTGGCCTGCAAGCGGTGGGGTTTGAGGTTGCGGCTTCGTGGTGTTGTGCGCGAGAGAGAGATGAGAGTCGCGTCGAACCGTGGCGGGCCATCTCTTAGTGCGATTGACCCTCGCCTCAGCAAGCTGAAGCCTTCAAATGGGACGTGCGTTGCTGAAAGCGAGTGAATGGATTGGATTCGGCGGCGGCAGGCTGCGAGGCCACGAGGCCGTCGTGGGGAGGATAAAGGGGCGCCCGAGGAAGGGACGGAGGGGTCATTCTTGCCATGGCGGGGAAGATGTGGGGAAGATGAAGGGGCGGGCGAGGAAGTGACGGAAGATTGCGATGAGACAGAGGAAGTGGCAGCCGAGGAAGAGACGGAGGCGTCGTTCTTGCCGTCGTGGGGAGGATGAAGAGTTGACCGTGACAGAGGCGTTCTTGTGGTCATAGGGAGGATGAAGCGTCGGCCGAAGAATAGACGGGGGAGATGACAAAGAGGTATCCGAGGAGGGGACGGAAGGCCGCCAGGCGCGGGGGGTAGGCCGGCCGAGAAAAGAGGAAAGGTTGTGATGGGAAGGAGCAAAAGTTGTGAGGGGGACGAGGAAGGGTCGGCCGAGGAAGGGACAGAGGGACGTACTTGCCATTTTCAAGACCTGGTCGTCCACTAGCTCCGCACTTACCAGATAGCCGACAGCAACATTTCATACACAGTTTGATGTGCAAAAGACCTTTGGGACAAAGGATGCTTTGAGGTTACTAAATTGAATGGTAGTTATGGTAGCAATGTAGGAGGATTCAATGTTGGTGTTATTCTTTTTCAAGGCACAGCTTTGCCTTAGGCCATAGGTACCTAAGACACACACGAATAAAGACTGGCTGCTTTTGTATCAATCCAGCAGGCAGGCTTTCGTGACGGCAGGACTCTGATAGGGAAAAGGACTTTCGCCCAAATGCACCGTTTTCCGGACCACGACAGCAATGCGGGCATTTGGGAGACCTAGAGACCAAGAATCTGAAACTCAGCACAATATGGCCTGGAGCAGGCCGAGAAAACGCCTGTCAGACACGGCCCGAGCGCTGTGTTTTGAAGCTTTTGAACAGAAGGCTGCGCGCCAGGACTGAGAGGGTGTTCACTGAGCACTGCTGACAGCCACTCTTCAAACACATGTTATCACCATCTGAGAAATGAAATACTGGCCGAGAAGACAAATGTGAAACGGTTGTATTGGCATAATGAGAGGACGAGAGAGAGAGAGAGAGACTCGACCAAAAATGAAAGTCTACTCAATCAAACTCGATCCTCTTTCCTTTCAACAAATACGCACCCACAAGCTTGCCTACCGCATATCCCGCATACACACCCGTAACAATCGTAACCGGCCACTTCTGCCACTCCCTGTCCCAATCCAGCGGAATCGGCACAGCTCCGAGCCAAGCCCCCAGGAAAGCTCCCAGCGTGGCGCCAAAGACCTCGTCTATGGGACTGTATGCGCTTGCGAGTTCGCGCCACTTTGCACTGTCTACGCCGTGCACATAGACGAGTGGGAAGACGGCGAGGAGGGCGAGGTGCGAGGAGCTGAGAAGCGTTTGGGGGAGGTGTGTGGTGATGGGGGCGCCGAAGAGGATTTGTACTGCTGCGAGCACGGGGATGGAGAAGATTGAGAGGATGAAGGCGAGGAATATTGGCTGCGATGTATTAGTGGGCGAGCGATGTTTAGATACGAAGGTGTAAACATACAAGTGGGCTCACAGCCAGTGCATCGATCTTCTTGCCAACCCCTGGCTTGCTCTTCTGCTGCTTCTTCGCTAGCCTTGATGATGACCCGGCCGCGGGTAAACAACAGATCGCGTAGCTTATCTGGACGACTGCGAGGGGAAGCAGAGATGTCGAGAGGGCGTGGGTCGGGTTTGCAACTAGAGCTGAGAAGCGAACATAGTATGCTGCCAGAAGGAGGACGGGGTGAACGTGGGTGACGATGCGAGCCAAGTCGGTGGGGAGAAGCTCAATTGGAAGGGACTTTTTGCGAGGCTGGGAGCCGGACGAGCTCGCAGCTTCAGACATTGTGACGGGGTCAATGAGAGGCATTATTGTTCATTGGGTTGAAGGAAGGGCCCCGGACGAAAAGTGTTGTTGTTCTCGGATTCCACGTGGGACGGCTTTTTTGAGATGTCGTTCACAGTGCCATTCCCGAAGTGGTAGCGAGCTCTGGACAGGGATCAGCGCAGCATCGATGTGTACGCCCGGATTTCATTGCACGATGCGAACTTTAGCTGTTTATATCTACATACAAGTAGTGACGGTGAATTGGAAACCCGCGATTTCCTACATCAATTTTGCGTTTATTTTAGCGTCGGTATTACGCAGTTTGAGGAGATATAGAATCTCGGACTCGATTCAAGCGTTGCTGCTAAAGCGAGTCGTAATTCTTGTTTGGCTTTAACCCATACGGGCCAGAGTGTTTCTACTGCTCGGGGTACTTTGAAAAAGAGTCTTAGAAATCAAAAAGGGTAGTTTTCAAGTTTCGGTAAATTGAAAGTTGGCCTTTATTAATATTATTCAATATTTTTGAAGGGGTAATCACAAGCAGTGAGAAATATCTTTAAAAGACCGGTGACCGGTAATCTAGCAATGCGACTACCCATCCTGTTAACACAAGTCTCAGTCCAAGCTTTTAGATTCGTCTACCTAAGGTAGATATTAAAGTGTTGGAGTGATATTCAGCATTCCAAAGCGGACTCAACCCCCCAAAGATCTAGATAGTCCAAGTGACTACATACAGTAAAAGCACCAGAAGCAGCCCATCGAACAGCGAACTCCAGTACCTGGGAGTTGGTACTTGATAGAACTTTCAATACCTGGGTACCTTAGCTAAAATGGCTCTTGTTGCGCAATTGGTATGGGAATTGAGCATCGTCTATCCATAGCTCGTCAGGTACAATGTTTTTCGTAGGCAATCCTAGGAACTAGGAAAGGTCGGCTCCTTGTTGCTTGCATCAGTTTCGATCCAGCTCTTAGTTGCGAGACTCAAAACCCTCCATGTGGTTGGACAACGAAACCATCCAAATGAACAGATAAGAAACGATCCGAATATCGATTCCGGTACGTTTGAGGGAGCACTTAAGACGATAGGGAGGCTATGTCAGAGAATCCAACTGCTTATCACGTGATTTGGTCCAGTCATGACTTGTTCCAGAGCTGAATGAAGGCCCAGCTTCTCTCGAGCGCGAGGCAAGGTCAATAGAGCAAGATGCATTCGGAGTCTCTGGTCACGAAGAATCTCCATCGTTGCGTGGCGGAGGGCTGACGACAAGATCTTGCCGGCGGGCCGAAACATCCAGCTCCTGAGTTCCACGATGGAGATGGCTGGTCCGGCGGGTCAAGGGCGGAAGTGGCAGGCTCAGTTCCTTTTGTTTGCTCGGCAAGTGCTTGCATCCCGCAGGCGTGTTACTTTTGACAATGACAGGGAGGTTCCGGGGCCCGCCTGCGCCTCCTGAGTTGTGTTGCAAATCTTTTCTGCAGTCTCGATCGCGCTGGCACATCAGCACCAGGCTATCAGCCAACCATCCGGCGCGCAAGTTCCGTGGGCTCAGCGGCGCCTGGGGACCACTAAAACGGAGGGCAAGTGCTGGAAGAGAGTCATTTTCCCACCGCGAGATCCGTACCAAGCGCTGTTTTATCGAAGCAAAAGTGGCCGCCCCAGCGTACAGCGATAATCAAGCTTTTGGACGGCTGGTGAGTGGTGACGCGAGGAAGTAGGGGGCGGCGATGCACGGTGGAAGGAACATCATATTTGGGGGCAGTGGATCGCAGAGAGCGAAGAATTCATGAGCGGCCGATAAATTATCGATTCATCATTTTTGAAGGACTTTGCATCCGTTTGTCCACTTCCCTTTCCAGTAACAATAATAAGGCAAGGAGGAAGGCATTCACCACTCCTTCGTCCCTCGGCCAGCATTTATCGGCAAGGAGGGCTGTGATTGGCCGCACGGGCATCCTTTCAATGGCTAGCGCGCATCTTTGAGAACAAGGACGAAATCGCACGCGGCACCCGCAAGTAAGTGAGACGCACCGCGAAACTAAATGAGCGTTATTACTGAGCCCAGCAGCAATGGGAACCGTACGGACGCGATGGAGCCCAGGCTCACCCATCAACTCAAATCCGTCCGCCGCCCTTTATCCTCCATCCACCTCTGCACAACACCATCACCACCGCCCCGTCTCCCTGCGCACTGCATAGCCCATCACCACCAGCGTCGTCGCCGTCAAGCATTTTACGATTCTGAGTACGAGGATACTTTGCCTCTCCACCAGGCCACATATCTGTGAAGGCAGGGCCACTGAAGCCGCCGTGCAAATTTCTTCGCCACGCCTCAACCTCACCTTCCACTCCACCCACCCTCTCACCACATCGTCGCCATGGCATCATCAGCTGCGAAGCCGTCAACGTCCGCTGCCGCCGGTGGAAGACGCAAGTCCGCCAAGAGCAAGATCGTCAGTCTCAAGCTCTCACCCAAAGCTCTACAGGCCTTCCCACACGACGCAACGCCCAAGCCTGCCGTCATCAAAGATGAGCCTTCTGCCGCACCAACCCCTGTCGCCGCAACATCGGCATCGTCTCCTGATGCCAATGTCCCCGGATCGAACGCCAATACTCCCGCTCCCAGCGCAGCCGGAGCTTCCGCCTTGATGCCTCCACCCACAGAAGCTGTCAAGAGGAAGGGTAAACGGACTGCGGCAGAGGCAGACCTCACTCCCAAGGTTCGAGGAAAGCCAGGTCCGAAGAAGAAGCCCCGAAAGTAAGTACACGCCTACTCTCCCCTACTTCCACATGAACCAGCACTGCCCTCCGCCGACATCCATCGCCTCAACTCGTTCGTCATCAGAATGAGCTTGCCTCGTCGCATCTCTTCACTTTTGTACTTCACTTCCGTGGTCAGAATCGATACTAACGTCGCTAACAGGGAGGACGGCTCCATCGACCACAAGGCCCTCGCTCAAACCAGCCACAAACTGGGACCCAAGGCCAACCAAGGTGCGATCAATGCTGGCCTACGAGCTCTCGACCGCACCGGCAAGCCATGTCGTAAATGGCAGAAGGGGGGTTTCGTCTTGAAGTCCTTTACCGGCGTCGTCTGGGAGATCCCTCGATGGTCTGCACCACCCAAGGTTGCCCCCAACACCAGCTCGCAGGAGTCAACCTCGAGCGGGGACAGCAGCAAAGAGAACAAGGACTCGACTGGTGTGCGAAGTGACAAGAGTACCAGTGCTCCTGTCGCTGATCAGGGGCCAAGCATGCCAGCCAGTTCACCAGCACCGATGATGGCCGTCACGGCAGCGGTCTCATGAACACACCCGTCTTCTTGACTTGACGAATCATTTATCATATACGATCCCGCTAGCAGCGTAGCGTATACTGAATGCTCATTCTGGTTTCCGATAGGGGTGTCTACTACTGCAAGGTATTTCCGGGATACCGAAGACTGTTCCTATAATAATTCCGGCATCCTCTTCACCTGCTCGCGGGGCTAGTTCACGGAGAATAGGGCATGGCAGCAGGACATGGCTTGGGAAAGGTTCTAGAGGCAGGGTCCTGGGTGTATCATTGATTTCGAGCAAGGCGTTCATCGGTTTCTGGTGTATACGGCGGAAATTGAAAAGGAGGTCCACTGCCTAGGTAGCCATACCTCTCTGTACGATATGATGAAAACAGCATGAGTTTAGAAGATGGGAATCGCTAAATCGCAGCTGGAGTTTTAAAATCGCATACGAACTAGGCCTGTTTACCCTAACCCCTTGATTATTCCCAAATACTTGGAATACTCCTAGTTACTTGGAATACTCCCAGTCACTTTGCATATTCCCAATTATTTGGAATACTCCTAGTGACTTCGAATACTCGCAGTTACTTTGGATACTCCTAGTCACTTTGAATATCGCAGTCACTTTGAGTATTCCAGATTACTTTGAATGTATCTAATGATGAGAAAATAAACTGCATGCGATTTAGCGATCCCCTAGAAGATAAGTACCTGCAGAATGGAACAAAAACACTCTGCTGACTTGTTGTCTCTCAGAAGTTTCTTGCTCGCGGCATGTGCGTGCCAGTCTCTCCCAGTCTAATAATCATCTACCCTATGCAGATCTCGTACAACATGTCGATTGGTGTGTATTAGAACGTTTCTCCTTTCTTTTCAACTGCCATAAAGGCTTCTTTCCATTTTCGAATTGTCTCATCGTTCTCGGTTTCTTTGATCCTTTGGACTACCCCAGGACCCATGACTGGTAAGTAGTGGTACATGTACATGTACGGACTCTCCTCGTTGAGTTTTGGCGACCTCAGGCCCTAGAATTTTCATAAGCCTCATTTATATATATGCAATTCGAAAAAAAGACTATCTTGGTAGTCAAATCGTGTTAGATCTAGGCTTGGTCCTAAATTAGCAGCTTCAGTGACTCCCGTCTTCTCCTCGTCATTGATCACAAGACCACATGCCGGACTCCACTCATATCTGCACTGCACAATCAATGCACGCTAATCAAGTGCAACTGCACAGCGAAGCGGAAGATCAAGCAGCGATATAAGCAAAGACATTGTTTCCAAAGCCAGAATTCTCGGAATAGCATCTGTCAAGGCCGTAGCAAGCGGCTGGTCCATGGTCAATCACGCATCATACTAAGTTGTCCCCCTCCCAGCCCCGCAGCACCTTGTCTTGTGTTGGCAAGCACCTAAGCGACCACATCGGAACCAGCCTTCGTTCATCCAAGATGTCCATTCCATCCACATAACCAGATGGCTGTCTGATGATTTGCTCGGCTCTTGAATAGAGCCTCGGAGCTTTTCAAATCTAGTAACTAACCTTGAAACGTCGAAACAAGTCTACCCGACCTCCAGAACTTCTCATTCCGAGCGAGACCGACGACAACTCATCCCAAGTCCAACGCACGTCACTTTCCATCTTCAAGGGTGTCAAACTTAGGAACGAAACTGCTTGCTGCAGCCTATACTAGTCCGCAGATTCCGGAAGCAATCCAAAATTCCAGATAAGCCCTACAATCTGTATCGCATTTGACGAGTCCTGCGGAACAGTCATGACCAACTCACACCAAGATGGCATGCCCACCGGGCCCCCAAGACTGGCACCTAGAAGATCTTCCTATGCCTCAGTCGTTTCTGGGGCTGCACCTGCGACCCCCCGATCTGGCGCATTCTCCTACCTTCTGCACAATCCGACCGGCTTCGACTACGACTCCAACTACTATCCCGACAGCAACTCACGAACGGGCTCTCGCGGCGGCACAATGGACTCGAACCGCAGCCCGCTCAACTACAATACCGCTTCCAATCCGTGGAATCGGTCGGCCCAGCTTCCCAGCTTCTCTGCCGCTTTTGCGCCATTCCTCAACGGCACCGGAAGCAATGATGGCTTCTTCGTTCCCAGCTATTTGAAACGCTCGGCGCATGTGCAGAGGCTGGCAGAGGCCCATAAGGCGAAGCAGATTGCACCCAAGGACGGCTCGTTGGCACAATCGTCCCAGACGACATCATTGTCCACGAGCTCAAGCAGTGTGAATCTACACGGGAAGATTGCTTCTCACCGGGGACTGACGTATGATCTGATCGAGAAAGCACCGCCACTTGAGGACGAAGCGTTGGCTCCGTTGCCTACAAGATGGAACAATATGGACAGACACGGGCCTTTGGAAGTGATGTCTGACGGACTTGAGGTCAAGCTCAATGGTGTGAAGGCTCCGGAGCGAGATAACGAGGCGTGCTCGATCAGAGCAGACCACCCTATGCCGCCACAATGTGGAATCTACTACTTTGAAGTGACTATATTGTCAAGGAAAAGAGAGGAGTATGAACCCAGCTTGCTCGCTAATACCTCCAGTTCTGATTTTGCGTATAGAAGCACTATCGGCATCGGATTCTCCACGAAATCGGTACATCTGTCTCGGATACCCGGATGGGAACCAGAGTCCTGGGCGTATCACGGTGACGACGGGCTCACATTCGGCGCGCAACAGAATGGAAAAGCCTATGGCCCTCCGTTTGGGGCTGGTGATGTGATAGGGTGCGGTATAAACTTCAGAACCGGATCGGCCTTTTTCACGAAGAACGGAAACCATCTAGGTGTGTTTGCTTCCGCGAAAGTCTCGGTGCGACCGGCGCTTGCTTATTTGATATCGCCGGTCAAAGCTGCTTGATACATTTTACTGATTGACGCCAGGTACCGCCTTCCGAGATGTCAAGGGGAAGCTCTTTCCCTCGGTTGGCATGAAGAAGATGGGGGAGCACGTACGCGTGAATTTTGGACAGACTCCATTTGTCTATGACATTGATGGTGTAATGCTGGTACGAGAACACATTTTTCTATTCTTTCTTCTCTTCTTATCATGAACAATCCAAACTACGCGGCTGAAGGCAATGATGGCCGAATTCCTTTTGGCGGCTTCTACCTTCGCGGGGCCCCTGCCAATCCTCCCTTTGATTTGGACGGGTGGAATCCCCCTGGTGCTCCCAACTGGGCTGCTGTCAATCATCCCCTTGCTCCCAATGGGCTTGCTCCCAACGGGCTTGCTCCCAATGGGGCTGCTGTCAATCCTCCCTTGGCTCCCAATGGGCATGCTGCCGGTATGCCTCCACCTGGGCTTGCCCCAAATGGAGCTGCTGTCAACGGGGCTGCCGTCAACGGGGCTGCCGTCAATGGAGCTGCTGACAATGGGGCTCACGCTCCGCCGCCTGCCCCTCGGCCTCGTTTCGCTTATCCTGTGAACCGGCGTGGCCTGAACACGGCTTGTCCGAGACCCATTAAGCCCAAGGTTCAATGGCCGACTTTCCACGCGTGCTTTGAAGAACTATTTCTATTACATCCAACGCCAAATGATCTTCCAATCAACCTTTCTAATCCCATACAGGACCAGAAGAACCTAGTCAGACGAGAAATTGAGGCTACAGACACAGAAAAGATCTGCGGAGGCTTGAGCGAGACGGACATGATACAGAAGCTGGTATGTGTCTTCGTCATGAACGGTGTATAGACCGCACGGCTCATCTATTTTCAGGTCTTGCAATTCCTTACTCACGAGGGCTATGTCGAAACGGCACGTGCTTTTGCAGACGAAGTCTACTCGGAAAGAAAAGCTCTTACCATAGATCCCAACGAGTCCGTCGCAGGATTCGACGTGAAGGAGGACGAAGATGCTCGTCACAGACAAAGTATGCTGCTCTCGAAAAGCCCCGAACGCTCTAGCTGACGTTTATTAGAAATTCGTGCAGCAATCCTCGAGGGCGAGATCGAGAAAGCCCTCAAGTATACCAACGTCTACTACCCCGATGTCCTCAAAGAAAACGAACACATCTATTTTCAACTCCGCTGCCGCAAATTCATTGAGATGATCCGACAGAGTGCCGAAATCAACCGATCTATCAACAAGCAAAACGGCAAAGCCAAAGCCCAAAACAACGGCGACGAAAGCTTGGATTCGAGCCGTATGGAATTGGACGATGATCAAAACGACGCCGCCGAGCGTCATCCAGACGCGATGGATACCGAAGATAGTACAGCTGGGAGTCAGGAGCGGTATCAGAACCTGCTTCAAGAGACGATAGAATATGGACGCACACTGCAAGCCGAGTTCAATGATGATCCGAGGAAGGAGATTAGGAAATCGCTCGATGAAGCGTTTGCCCTGTTTGCATATGAGGATCCGATGAGTGCAAAGGCGGTTGCGCATCTATTGCATAGGGATGGCAGGGTGCTGGTTGCGGAGGAGCTGAATTCTGCGATCTTAGGTGAGTCTCTCTGCGTCTCCTGCTTCCCAAGTCTCTAAACTTGGTCAACTCCCTTTGCTGCTTGAGATCATTTAATTTAGGTCTTGATATGGTGCTGATGGAACTGCATCTTAGTTTCGCTCGGCAAATCCCCTCAATCAGCGCTCGAACGCATCTACGCACAAACCCGTTGCATCGTCGAAGACCTATCTCGCGAGGGCGGCCCGGCAGCGCTCATCGACATCGACCGGGACTACGTAGCGCCCCCTCGCAACCCCTATTCTCTCACCTAATCCTCAAAGCATGTGCACAACGATACGTTTCTCGGAAAGAAGAATGGCGAGAGATGCAGGCAGCATGGCGTACAGCAGCAAATAACGTGCGTTCGGCGTTTTCTGGCGCACACCTGTCGCATGATGGATGCAGCAGCAGTCAGTTGAAGCATTTTCCGGGCTCCGCACAAGCATTTGGCCCATCTCCTTGTACTCGTTCCAGACACCTCTCAAACAGGATTGCTCGGAGCTTGGCAAATCTTGTGTGCAGGAGCAGGGTTGCATGCTATGGTTTTTCTCCTCTTTTCTTATCTGCGTCAGAAATTGCTACTGGGTCTTGAATTTCCTTTCTCGTGGTCGGGGCGCTATTGCTGCGGCTTCCTTCTCCTTTCATTTATACTGTGGAACAGCTCTCGTTTGGCATATACGGGGTTTGTGCAGGATGGAGGGAGTGGTTGTGGGACTGAGAATGGGCACAATGAGAGGGGCTTGGGCTGGAACGGCGAGAGACAGGGCTGCGGTAGGTAGCGCTTCCTATAAGTATAATGAGGCGGATGTTGCTGGTCTTCCAACGCACCTTGCCCGTTAGGCGAACATATAGCGCAGATAGCATTAGGTAGCGAGGAATGGGGCTCTCTGCTCACTACCTTACTCTGGCTAGTCTGGAGATTGCAAAGGAGATTGAATGAACATCAGGTTTTGGTACTACGTGTGATATTTCGTTGATCTTCGGTTTCTTAAAATATATCTAGCTTTCATTTCATTATTTCAAAGATCCTAGCCTCTTTTTATCGGATGAGAGGCTAAGCGAAAAGGGATGATGGGGTAAAGACTTGAAAGTCAAATTCGATAGTTGCACAAGCCGACCTGTTGCCAGCTCTTGATTCATATTACGCAAAATGTCTGTGTATATCCCATGGCTTAGTTGCCTAGCACATGGCCCTATATCGTCGGTGTTTTACCAGCTTTTTACTTTTCAGGCTTTTTGAATGCTCGATCCCTAAAGCTGCACATAGTAGATACTCCGCTGCCTTTGTAGTGACTAGGTAGTGGCACGGCTGCGGTTCTATCAAAGCGGCATACAGCTGCTCCACGCCCCTTGACCGACGGCTATGGATGCGGTCACTTTCAAGATCCTGTCCGCTGCATACCTACGCACGCCTGCTTTTTTCTCCTGTTCTTTCGTATGTTCGTCGGTCTGTACCCCGTCTAGTGCTAGATGGTATCGGGAGCGAAGAGCTTAGGAAGGAATAGGAAGTGAGAGCTTGGTTGCTTGTCATCCATCCAGAAGGTTCTTAGGGTAACTGTTGGTTCCACTGGTGTGTTCAGCCCGGTCGTGGAATAACTCAATAAGAGCAGAGCTTGAGAACCAATGGGCTGGATGGGTGGGTAACGTCGATCGTTCGGGAATTGGGACACTTGGTTGGGACGGCGAGGTCGAGGTAGTCGGCGGCGGTACTTGAGCTTCTGAAGGTATGAGGTGGTGGGTGTTGCTGCTTGCTGCTGGTCTCTTGTCAGGGGAAGCAAAGCTGCCCCCTGCCCATTACTAGGCGAATCTATATGCATAGATAGCGCAAAGTAGCGAGGAATAAGCAGCTGATATTTTGGCTAGCTTCAAATTGCAAAAGAGATTGCCATTGGCCACGCCAAGGCTGGAGTCAGTCAGCCCAGCCCCCGTGCTAGACATACAAACACTTATTACGTATTTTCCAATTTCGCACTCAATGATGAATCAAATTCGCAACACTCTGGGAACTATTGCAGACAGCAGTGGTTGGATGGTATGCCTCTACCTAGTTCCTAAGAAGTTTGCTCGCCGTCGCCCGAATCATCCTGTACCACTACCTCAGCCATGGTCGTGGGCCTTTCCTTCTCCCAAGGGAGTTCCGTCACTTTTGTGCATAAAAATCTTTGGCTGTATTTGTAGACGTCGGCGGAGTGAGAACTAAGCTTCAATTTGACCTCCATCAGTGGAGCCACCGCATTCCGGATCTCCCTTTTGATGGTGTAGTCTTTGTAATCGAGAGTCTTATCAATGATGGCTTTGAAAAACTCTCTCGTAAACATGGTATTCAGTTTGCCCTCCGCCCTAGAGATGCGAAGGAAGAACAGAGGGTTCTCATAATCATTGTCTTCTTCGAGGTCTGGAAGAATATCATATATAGTGTCAGTGATGAGCGCCCTGAGCGCCCGGTAGCTCTCCTGGCAACTCTCGTGCGAAGGTTTTCTACTCGCGAGACAAAGGAGCACGAGAAGTGCAATCGAAATTCGCTTGTCAAGGCGCAGACGATACATCTGGACCTCGGCGTCCAAAACAAGATCTCCGGTTTTAGACTCAGGAAACCATTGGGAGACGCAGTGTACCATGCACTATATAGAAGTAAGAGTTAAGCGATGCCAACATTGAGATAGTGTAAACTGTGAATCAGAACCAATTCCCGTAAGAAAATACGAACCTCCTTGTACAAAGGCTCATGCTGAATCTTAAACGCCAAAAGCAGAAGCTTGAAAGCATAAGTATCCTTTTCAATGGATTCGACGAACTTATGCGATCTGGCCATAGCATCTGACAAGGTCATCCTGATACAATGGGTTGCGTCGAGATAGTCAGCGACCAAGTACATTGACTCGAGCTCATTTGCATTCGCGATGGTCCATGGTCGAAGATACATGGCAGCGAGCACTTTGTCAAAGGCATTGACTTGGCGCTGAATGAAGCTTTTTGACAAGCCATCGAACTGACCCTCTTCTTCAACGAAGTCCTATAGAAGCTGTTAGTTGTCGTACGAGAAGCGAACAATCTGCTGCGGATGCATACCGGCCCAACGCGCTTTAAAAACCAGCACAGGCCTTCGTCATCCTCGTTGCCGTCCTTCACAGTCGAGAAATAGTACTTCACAGGGCCCTCGGAGCCGGACGAGGCATCTGCGTTCGCCCAGTCCAAGCTGGCTCCCAAAACTTCAGAGTGTGTCCGGAGATAGGTAGAATGGGCCATAAAGGTAGTGTTGAACACACGCAGCCTGGTATCGGGCTCCAGGCCATGGCGGCGGGCACGTTTGCGCATTTGGGCAAGCACAATGCCGTCAATATTGCGTGATACGTTATTGAGGGTATTCTGGGACTCACCTGGGTCGACATTGTCGCGTCTTAATTGCTTCAATGTTGCGAGGGAGTTGTGGGTTGTACGTGATGGTGGACGCGAAGTTTGTAGACGCGACGTGAAGATCAAGCGCGTTCTACTAGCGTCCGGCCATGCCGGCACAGTGAGGCGTTCAGGCACATCAAAACCTGCATTTTCGGTCATGTTTGCTACCTTATTCTCGGGGTCGGGAACATCTGGACTGCAGATTTGCTTGCACCTCGGGGACTGAATCGTTATGAATAACTTGGAACCCGATAAATGTGTCGCTGTCGACAATGTGAAGATATCCGCCAGCTGCAGGTGAGGTTGGGGAAAGGCGGACCCGCAAAATCCTTATTCCGTTCCATCCGATAAGCGAAGAAGGTCCGTAGCTATGCCGATCCTCTCATCTATACTTCCCCGCCCCCGCCCCCGCCCCTTTACCCCCAAACCCCCAAACAACTCCGTCCCAAGTCCCAGTCTTGAATCGCGCGATACAACACCACCACCCAAAAAACCAGACGGCGGGGAAGCAGTCCGGATTTTAAAAGGCCGGGGAACGACTCGAGAACAGGACTCTGCGGCAAGTTGGGCAGAAGCACACGCATCCGCAAGAAGCAGCTGAAGTGCTCATCCCCGGATTCCAGTCGAGTGTCACTTTCCAGACCCATCTGAAGCCGCAGGTACATGATGCAGCATTGTTTCATGGACACGGCAATGTTTCGATACTCAACATCACGGTACTTGTCTGCAGTTGGTACTTGAATGCAGTCGAAGCCGGTAGCCGTCATTTGCAGAAACCCCGGACGATCCTGACGAAAGTGATGGCGCTCCCCCACATGCACTCCGCATTCGCCAATGCCTCGGGACTAACTTGTTCTTGTTGCTTTTCTGCCGATCAAGCTGGATCTGTAGAGGCGCGCGGCTGGAGCCGAGATGTTATCATTACTCGCATTTCGAACGGAGGCGGGGATGAAAATGCCGTGGTTGTTGAGAGCATATGTTCTCGAGGGTGTTGGATGGTCAAGTATGGTAGCCGTGGGGGTTATGCATATATGATATGTTCCAGTAAGTCCCAGGGAGAAATCATGAGATACCTTGCTGCTTTCTTGACTTCTGGATGTTTCCATCGATCCTCGAACAGATCCACATAGCTATGTGCACCGGTGATGGTCAAGTTCAGGATCCTCTGGTCCGCTAAAAAGCCGCCAAGGGCCAGGCTTGACGTCGTGGGCACTCGCGGCCAGTTGTCAGAGCCTCGCGATACTCGCCCTCGTGCTCACCGGTTTGCTGGTGGCACTGGGTGACCCGAGGTCGTCTCATCATCATCCCACTACGACTGCTTCATCGAACGGCCTTTGCAGGCATTTAGCCGGCCTACTAGCGAAACAACGGCCGAGGCATACGACCTCATGCAGACTCCATATCTACGATCCCGCAGAATGCAGCCGAAGAACATCATGGTCTGACCAGGTAAGATACGTACCGGCCTGCTGGGAAAACAGGTTGTCGACTTAATACCCTACCCCACGGGCACGCGGCCGATAATTTGTCGGGCCTCCCAAAAGGCGGAGAAGCGCTGGCTGCATAACTCGTACGAGCCGTCCTAGCGCCGGCAGGCTTGTCACACCCGTGGACGTGCCATCCCCATATTACACAAAAGGCAGCCTCCAGTCCTCCACCTCGCCAGCAGAACCTCGTCAATCGCGGCTCGCCGAACCAGAAACTTCGGTCGAATTGTGGAGATCTCTTCGATTTTTCATCTCACATCTGAACTGACCGGCACTTTGGCCCGGATATCGCCCCGCATAAGAAACGTATATAAAATAGTGTTTCCCTCGTGCTGTGCCGGAACCTTAAGAACTCCAAGCCGAGGATATTCGAATTGTGCAACAAAGAAATACCACCCTTCGACACCCGATTACCTATCCGCACTTGGAGTTGGACCCGAAGAGAGCTCGAGACACTCTACGAACAAAGGGAATAAATAAATACTCCTACTTCAACCCCCCGCATTTCATATTGCCTCCCGATCTCGCATCCCGCCCCAGTCCAACTCCCCTTTCGCAAAACGAACATGTCGAGCCAAATCCCCCTCACCTCCCCAACCAAATCCGCCACCGGCCCCCAATTCCAATCCTTCAACGCCGCCCACTCGCAACAACAGCCCGCCGACAGCCAAGCCGCCGCACAACAGTCGCAACATCCCCAGAACAGCGTCGCACCCTTCCTGCGTGATTTCAGCCTCGTCGCCGAAGCCGCGAAGCGCGCACAGATGGCCGTACTCGTCAGGGACATGGATTCGTTCGGCCTCGCCTAGATTCCTTTCGTTCCTTGGAAATCCCTTGTCACAATGTTGTGTCGCTGGAGCGGAACACAAGACTCGCCACTTCTTCTCTCATGGTGATCTAATAGAGTATACCCGAGGCTGGCGAGCGGGATGTTTGGTGTTTTTGAACGTTTGGAGTATGGGAAATTGATCAGGTTCATGGGCGGTATTTTGCGACGGCGCTACGAGGTGCATCTTGGTTTACTTGGATATGGGTGCGGGATTGAATGCTGGAGCAATGGCGTTTTCGAAAACGCTTGCTCCCATCACATGAGCGAACGGTTGCAGAAGCACGCATCGAATGTTCGGCGGGGAGGGGATTAGCTGGGGATGACTTCGGAGACAAAATGGCCTGCTTGTTCACAGGTACAGGATGAATATTTGGACAGCGAGTGGCCCTGGAAGACAGTGGGAGACGAGGCTCGAAATTGGTTGCATAGTGTCGGACAGATGTTGACAGAGTTGCATATATCTTGCATTCACCTTGCTATGATCTTGAGCATCATCGAAGAGCTGGAAAGCGCTTAGAGGGGCGGCTGATATATACCAATGTAATACAAAATATGTGATAATCACCGTCGTTTCCAGGTTTTCATTATAAAGGCTAATCAGCTATGTGATGAATGACAAGACTCGCCTTGACATGGTGATATACGACGAATCCAGACTTTGTGTCTCACAAATTTATCCGAATTCCGAAGTCTGTACTCTGTACCTCACACACTGTCCACTCCACGGTGGACTCACTCTCCAGTCTCCACCAAGTTTTCGTCCAACATCTAACGTGATGAGGCGAGTTTCAAGCTACCTTCCCCAAATGCCTGTAGTGTTTCCTTCTACACACTTCTAGACGAGGCCTCGGAGAGACTCAGGCGGAGAGTGACAGCTGCCATAGTGAAACGTGAGAAAGTCTGCGTACTCTGTTGCGAAGAATCCTTGCACTTATGATATTCCGGATAAGTCCAGATAGTCCCATTCACTCGAGATATTTGGGATGACTTGGGGGAGTCCTAACCATCTTGAATGTGGTATTCCTAATCACTTGGGGTTTCCCAAATGACTTTGATTCTAGTCGCTCAGAATATTCTCGATTCCCTCACGGATAGTCCAAGTGACTTGGGGAGTTGGGATATCCTTCATCCATCATAGACTCCCTCTTATTCCCCCGCCCCATAGCTCTTAACCCGGCTCCAAAAGAACGCTTTGTCATTCCTCAGCCCAAACTCGGCCCAGTCATCCGTCAACTTGTTGTAATTCCAAAACCCCTTCCATACCATCTTATTGTTCTTCGCGCCCTTCCCCACACTTCGCAAACTCAATTCCATGCGATAGATATACTTAGGCCCCACGCCTTCGGTCTCTATAATAACATCTCCTTCGGCGTCTTTGGGCTGAATGTCATCATCTAGATGATCATTGGCGCTGGAAAGCTTCCAGCGGCCGCGAAGAGCCTGTTGGATGAGGGATGTTCCGGTTATGGGTTTGGCAACGCGTTCGGTTGGGATTTGGTTGAGGAGGGATTTGGTTAGTTCGTGTATGACTTCGGCGGGTTCGGTGGTGGTTAGGAGCGAAATGCAGGTGCCGTCGCGGAAGAAACGGAGGTAGCGGTAGTAGGTGACGATGTGGACTTGTGATGACCAGGTAGAAGGGGTTACTGAGGCTTGGCCGGGGCGGATGTAGTTTACTGTGGAGATATAGCAGCCGTTAAAGCGAATTCGAGGTCGGGCGCGGAACATCTGGTACCATGACGAGGCGTAGGCTGTGCGAAGCAGTATTTCGTTGACCTCGCTGGGACCCCTAGTTAGTAACCACATATTTCAGAAAATGGAGATTGTAGATACTTACTTGAACTCAAGTCGGGGCGTGGGTTGGTCTGCTGGATAATCGTCCGCTGAACCAAGCACATGCCCCCCTTCGAAGTCCTCTAGTAGTGGCCCCCCTGAAAGATCTCTATTCCATGAGTAATGCATAGCGGCGAACCCAACTTCTTGGCCAATGCATATGCGCTTCCATATTGTTTCTTCGGTCAAAACGAGATATGCTAGTCGTTTGCATACCGAAGCCAATCGCACAAACGACGCCACATCCACAATGGCTACTTCCATCAAGATGTGTGCCAACAACTCATCTGGTATTAGAGATATGGGGCATGGCGGCGCGGGAGTGTCTTCGATCTCTGGGGGCGCTGGTTCGATGGATAGGGTAGAGAAGCCAGCGATCAAGTCTCGCATAGGAAGTGGGGGCCCGCTGAGGGAGTGGTGAGCGGTATTCGGCACCGTTACAGGAGCATTTGGGGGGTTCGTATTGGTAGGTTTGGAGGCATTCTTGGATGCAAAACTCGAAGCTGGGAAATGTTTGTTCTTGTATTTCAAGTCTACCCGATCATCCATCTGCACTTTGTAAGAACAAGTTGTTGATCAACGGAATGTCTACTCACTTTGAAGGCTTTCCGGTAGAGATGTAAACTATCCCCGAGACTTCCCTGCGACTCTCTCTCTACCGCCTTCTCATAATGTTCCAGGGCCGACTGTGGCTGGCTCTCCACACCCGATTCAGCCTTCTTCCCCTCGCTGTTCGTTTGTGTATCTTTTGCAATCTGGTCATTGTCAAAGTGATACTGCGAGTGGGACTCCTGCTCGTCTGCTTTTTCTACTCGTTCCGAAGCCTTTCCTGGTCTCGATCGTGGCGGCTTTTGCTGTAATCGGGACGAATAGGTCGTGGTAGGTTTATCTTGCCTCGTAGAGTCGTTCCCGGAACGGGCAGACACTTCTCGACGCCACTGCTCCCGAAACGACTCCAGGTATTCAGCGTTCGATTCAGACATTGTGCGTGACTCAATGAAGGTGAAGCTTGATTATGAAGAAGCTGATAAGATCTCGGTGGGAGAAAGATCAATCAGATAACAGAAATCGGTGACGCACGCGGTATCGGAGTGGAACTCTAAAGCGCTGCGAGAAGTTAAGCCTGCATCGGCGATCATTGATCGGAGGGTGCTCCGTGCGCTTTCGGCCTTCAAGGTTGCCGCCTCCCAGAATTTTGATGATGATATTTATGACTTGGTCCGTAAGCTAGAACCTACTACCACAGCTCTCTCCGCCCATCTCGCCAGTCCTACACCCCGCCCCGTCGAAACGTCTGGGGAAGAGGTCCCAAATCCATTCTGAAACCACCCAACACTGCCTCCATGTCCGGTCTTCTGGCCCGCGCGGCCAGGACCGACGCCGAACCTGAAAGTCCCAAGGTCGACGGTCAGCGCCATGAACGGATACCAGTGGACGAAAGGATCCCGGGACCGCCGCCAATGCCAGCCACGGACGACGATTTCGGGGAGGAAATCGAAATCACAACAGGCCAGAAGATGCTGTCTGCCATGTCCGGCAGTCTCTTCACTTCTCTGCTAGGTAGAATCCCTCTGCCAATTGCTATCCTGCCTATATACCCGGGCTGATTTTTGGCTTAGCCACTCCTCTGGATGTCGTTCGCGTCCGTTTACAATCCCAACCTAGTCAATCTACCTTTGCTGCCGTACAAAGGGCCGCCGCCACCACATCTCAGCCGCTCAAAAATCTTCCTCCGAATCTTGGCGTAACTGCTTGCTGCCGAGAGGTCTTCTTTACAAGTAGCAATTCCGACGTCTGCCTAGCCGGTCCGAAGTACCCTGGCCTGGCGCACTCTGGGGCAGGCTCAGGCCTTGGATGCGCGGTGGAGGAGACTCAACGGCGGACCTTCAATTCCACCCTTGATGGGCTCCAAAAAATAGCAAGACACGAGGGCGTTACTACTTTATGGCGTGGTCTCTCACCAACTTTACTCATGGCTTTACCCGCCAATATTATATACTTTACCGGCTACGATTGGTTACGATACGATCCCAAAAGTCCGATACGTCGAATAGCCAGCGATGGCTATGCTCCCCTTGTGGCTGCTCCGACTGCTAGGATCATGGCAGCTGTCGTCGTTAGTCCGATCGAAATGTTCAAGACAAGGCTCCAAGCTAGCCATTCCCCAACCGGGGCAGGCCATTTTGCGGATGCGCTGAAAGGACTCCGGGAAATGGTGCATGCAAACGGGTACCTCTCTTTATGGCGTGGACTCGGACTCACTCTCTGGCGCGACGTCCCATTTTCCGGCCTTTACTGGTGGGGATATGAGACTATTCGTGGCCAGCTGACTGCTGCCCGTGAACGGCCTCGAGGTCGCAGTCTAGACATTGACGGAAACCGTACTGAAGCACGAAGTCGTTCGCAAAGTCGCAAAGATCTTAGCGCCACATTCACGGACAGTTGCATAGCAGGAGCAGGATCCGGGGCGGTGGCAACCTTTGTGACCATGCCGTTTGATGTCGGCAAGACGAGGCAACAAGTCTTCAAAGAGGGCGGGCCCAACTCGAGACCTGGAACCCTCGCTCCGGAACAGCTGTCGATGCCCAAATTCCTGCTTCATATTTATCGAGAGGAAGGTCTCACGGGCCTCTGGAAAGGGTGGATTCCCCGGATTCTGAGAGTGGCGCCGGCCTGTGCCATCATGATCAGCTGCTACGAAGTGGGCAAACGCATGGCTCGGAGCATGAACGAGAAGGCGAAGAGAAAGGGGGAACTTGGCAACTGACAGGGCTGTTACACGGAGTTTTCTGTTTGCCTAGATCTTGCGGTCTGGACTGTGCATTTTATCAAGGTCGTCTGAGCAATTGGCGTTGGCGGGCAGAACCCATGGATTAGAATGCATAGCGGAATGTACGATATGATACCTCTTGTGGGATTCAGCGGTACTGTATTGATAGAAGAGCTTCGGTGTGATACTAGCAACTTGACACACGATAGAGTCAGGCGCCACGTTATGTTCCCAAGGGGGAGAATAAGTTGCGATAATTCCATTTGGTGCGCTGGAATTCGAGGGCGACTTCTTTCTAAATTATAGGTTAATAGATATAACGACTTATTCGGAACGACAAAATGGCTGGGCCGATTGCCCGAGCAACTCGGCCCGCTGTCCGCCTACATGCCTTGCCGCCGGCCCCTGAAATTGGCTCGCGCTGTCACGGCACCGCGTCTAGTATGCCGTGACGCGTAGCCCAGATCGGGTTTCGTGCCAAACCTTGGGCTGAGCTCCAAATTAAAACACCTCCACATCCACACCCCTGACAATTCCCCACGATCTCCCACTACTCCAACTGATCTCCGCTCCATCGTCAAAGTGTCGTTCCTCGTCTTTCTCCGTCGCCCCACAATCATGGCGAACCTCAAGCGAAAAGCCGCCGAAGAGGTCGCTTCTGCTGACGCGAACTCGGCGAAGAAGCCCAAAGTGAACGCCAGCATAACCTCTTTCTTCGGTCCCCCCAAAGCTGTGGCCAAAGACACCAAGGTCACTGCTACGGCAATTACCAGTGCTGAGCCTGAACCTGCTACTGTCAAGTTCGACAAGCAGAAATGGGCCGAGAAATTGACGGACGAGCAGCGAGAACTGTTGAAGTTGGAGATTGAGACGCTGCATGAGAGCTGGTTCCCTCACTTGAAAGATACCCTTGTCAGCAAGGAATTCTTGGACCTGAAAAGGTTTCTCAAGAAAGAGATCGACGCCAAGAAGACCATCTTTCCACCAATGGAGGATGTGTACTCCTGGTAAGCAATCCGTGCCATGGCCCAATCCGTGCACCAACAATCTCGAGAATCCCATGTCATTTCGCTCCCAACTAGAATGATCCTGCCAAAGAATATTCACTAAATATTTTTGTCATTATTAGGTCCCGTCACACTCCATTCAACACAGTCAAAGCCGTAATCATCGGCCAAGACCCCTACCACAACCTCAACCAAGCCCACGGCCTCGCCTTCTCCGTCCGCCCACCAACTCCCGCCCCCGCCTCTCTCCAAAACATCTTCAAGCTTCTCAAGAAAGACATACCCGGCTTCGCACCCCCTCCCAGCAAAGGCGGTCTCCTAACACCCTGGGCCGATCGCGGCGTCCTAATCCTGAACACCTGCCTGACCGTGCGCGCCCACGAAGCCTATTCGCATTCCAAGCGCGGCTGGGAGAAATTCACGCAGAAGGTGATTGATGTGGTAGCGCAGAAGCGTCCTAAGGGTGTTGTGTTTTTGGCTTGGGGCACGCCGGCGGGGAAGGTGGTGGTGAAGATTGATCGGAAGAAGCATTTGGTGTTGCAGAGTGTGCATCCGAGTCCTTTGAGTGCGATGAAGGGGTTTTTCGATTGTGCGCATTTTAGTAAGACGAACAAGTGGTTGAAGGAGAGGTATGGGGAGGGTGAGGAGATTGATTGGAGTTTGGATGTCAAGCCTGTTGATGCGGGTATTTAATAGGGGGTTCGGTAGGACAGTGGGGATGATGTCTGCTTGGTCATGAAGCCCGCTGATGCAGGTATCTAATAGGGGGTCCAGCAGTACATGGGGGATGGCGTCTGCGTGGTCTTTCGGCACCTGATGATGGGATATAATGCTGTACAGTACAGGATGATGGAAATGGTTCATACGATGGTCAAGTTGCCGGCGTTCTCAAGGGAGCTGTGTATCACTAAAATGGCTATAGCAGGATATGGTTCGAGGAAACCCGGTCGAGTTTATAGTACTGTTTCGCCTAGCTTTGCAGGCGCATCAAGCTTTCAGTTCATCAGACATGCGAGTTCTTCAGGTTCATCAACTTCATCAACTTCATCAACTTCATCCAAGTTCATCGGAATTTCTAAGTCTATCATCGGCCTGTGTAACGTGAGATCATCCCCCCAACTCTTGACAGGATTGACAGGCAGGACTAGTCAACCACCATGTGCAAAGCTACTTCCCAATCCCATAACCTCTTGGGGAAGTTACTGGCTGCACACCATCCTAACCATCAGCTCTTTCAAACCACCATCTCGATGAATCGGAACCCAAGAATGTCCAAAAACGCCATAGGCCAAGTCATGACGTCAAAGACTTGCCCATGACGAACAAATGCCAAACCCACTCCTTTCTTTCAAAGACCAATCCAAGACCCGTGATATACAAATGTTCCTCATATCAAGAGTGACGCGAATCAACACGCATCACCTCTCCAAGCGCAAGAACCCAGCATCTCAACCTCTCTTCCAAGCAACCAGAACTCCGCCGCTCCTCTACTGCCGTACTAGACGTTTCACAGCAACAGCCTTAAGAATGGTCAAAGACGCCGAGACCGTGATTGAGTGAGTAAAATTTCATGTCCTTCTTGCTACACTAGCTAGGTTGTGGTGACAATTCTCGTACGCTCGCCCTGGATCCTTCGAAGATCTAGGAATACTCCTAGTAATTTGAAATATTCCAAGTATCCAGAAATACTTCGAATAACCAAAAGGTTTTCGAACGATCAAGAAAGTTTATTTCAGTCACCAAAAACATTCTCGATTCATACATAGCCTGAGCGCACAAGAATTGTCACACACGAGACTAGCGACCCCTTTCCGAGCCCTGCAGTATCTCGAAAGAACACAGTTCGCGGTCCGGAAATGCACTGGCCAGGCCTCGATATCGGAGGTTATTTTAACATGAATTCTGACAGCTGACGGTCGAATCCAGGGAGTTCAACGAGCTGGTGAACATGAACGCCGACGAGCTCACCGAATGGCTCGGTTCCGACGAATCGGCAGGTGCGGGCTGGAGCAAGGATGATGGCAGTGGCGAGACCATCGGCCATGAGAGCGGGAGGAAGATTATCAAGATCTTGGAGAAGAATCCGAAGAAGAATGCTAGCAAGTATGATGATGGTGAGTTTGAAGAGTTTCTATGCTGAGCGTTTCATTGCGTGCATTGGGTGCATTGGCGATGATTTATGATTTTTTTTTGATGAAAGAGGACAGGATGTTGATTGCTGACGCAAACTGGTGCAGAGGATATTGATCATATGAGAAGGGTGGTGGCGTATTGTAAGAGGCATTTGGCGCAGGAGGAGAAGGCGAAGAAGGATACGGATAGTAAGAGCTATAAGAGCTTGAAGAACTGGGGACATGATGCTCAGAAAGCGTAGAGTGGTCAAATGGAGGTTAATACTAGGGGATAAGCATCCCAATTACCAGGAGCAATTATCACTTTCGTGCAAGCTTAAAGCACTTGGGAGAAGAGAGTCTGATTTGTTGTGCACTGGGGTATCGTCCGTCTTTTGAGCCACTGTCGCTCGGTCGGTATCTACAACAAAGGCAATGCAAATATACAGTAAAACGACTTCCCGCATACTTCGCTTGATCCTTCTCCATGCCTGTATCATAAGCAACGCGAGACCTCCCAGACCTTATATGCCCCTGAGGTCAAACCCCATGCCCCTATTCCCAACGTATACCCATGAGAAGTAACGCCGTGCCAGACAAGCGCTCTTGAATCCACCAACGCCCCTATGCCGGACCAGCTGCAGCTGCAGCTCGTGCTTCTGCAGCTTCCGCCCTCAAACCCCTGGCGGCCTCTCTTTGAACGGCCTCTGATTCTTGCTTCCTATTCTTCTTCACGTTCCCAAAGAGACAGGGCCAGAGATCCTTGTCGTCAACCGCCTCGCCACCCCTTTGTCCATTGTCCAGAAACGCACCAAGCTTCACCCCTTCCAGCTGCTTCGCGTTGTCGGCTTCGAACGATTCATCGTCGACTTCTTCCGCATCCGTCATCTCGACGTCCTCTTCATGCTCAGCCGGAGTGTTCGGGGCTCCGCTGGAAGAAGGAGATTCGCCTTCGCTTTGGGACGATGCATTACTTTTATTTCCCCCTTTTCGCACGTGTTCCATACGTCTCGCAACCCCAATTTCATAAATGCTCTCTTCCACAGTGCCATCCACGAGGTACAGCCAGACAGTGGTTGCTGACTCCTGTCCAATGCGGTCAACTCGTGCGATGGCCTGTAATTCAAGCGGGGTATTGAGCACCGGCTCACACAGGAACACGTGGCTTGCGTTAACCAGGTTCATGCCTGAGCTGTTGTGTCTGGCATGGAGCAGGAAAACCTGACAGGCAGGGTCTTTCTTGAACTTTTCCGAATCACCAGTTTTATCCATACTCGCATAGCCAATCCTGTGCTTCTTGAAAGCGCGCTCAAGAATCTTGAGGAAGCCACTGAACTGGCTAAAGATGATTGACTTGGCGTCTGGATCATTCCCACGGAGCCAGATAAGATGACGAACTAGAGTGTCGACTTTGGTAGTGAATGAAGGGCCCTCAATGTCGATGCTGTTGATCTGTGCAAGTGTCGAAGTGCTGATCTCGGTATAGATCCCAGACTTTTGTTTCGAAGGACTATAAGGTTCTGCAGCAGTGGTGGGCGTGTTTTCTTGCTGCACCTGTAGCTCCTGGGGTTTGTAAGTGATATCATGGATGTCGTTGTGTGTCAGTCTCCGGTTGCAGGTGGGGCATTTGTGATGTTCGTGCCACCACTTAAGAAGGCAATCTTTGCAGAAGGCGTGCCCACAGACTGTGAGAGAGCCGACGGTGAAGTGACTTGTGCAAATCAGGCAATAACGCTGTTCCTCGGCGTCTCGGCCTTCCTCGCTCTTAAGATGGATGAGGTACCGGTGCTTGGCGAGACCAGTGGAAATCCTGCGTTGGATGGTCTTTTCAGTATCAAGCATCTTGTTATATGTAGCCTCGTCTTTAGGTCCCTCGTAGAGGAGCACACAGTCGGAGACGTGCTGGAGCTGCCGGTAGTATTCCATGCGAGCGTTCATGGAAGAGGTGAAAAGTTCAACCTCCTTTTCCAAACCAAGCACCGCTTCGTTTTGTATCGTGATTTGCTCGTTAACCTTCTCCTTCTCCCTTTCAATGACCACCAACTCATTTTGAGCACGAGTGCTGCCATGTTCAGCCGCCATGTTCAAGTTGGTTGAGATGCGTCGTAGCTCGGCGACGATTGCCCTTACAGAACCCAGATCTTCAGCAGGTTTCATCTGATCGCGGATTTGAAGAAGTTCCAGCATCTTTTCAGGATACGGCCCTTTGCCGTGTCTCGCCAGTCGCTTTGCGGTCTTCACATCAACCTCCACGTGATGGTTCTTCATGCCTGTGAGTGCCTGATTTCGATCTGCAACAATGATTTTGAGAACCTGAACGTAGGCCATGATCTTGTCCTGTGTCTGAGTAGAGCTGTCGTACTCCTCACCAGTGTTCTCGGCTCCTTCTTCATCGTCCAAGAGTGGTTGTAGAAGGAACTGAACTACCGTTTCTCTCCACTCATCTACCTGCTGTGCTTGCACATCGAGGGCCAAACTCAGTTTGTCCAGCTGCGCGAAAACACTTCGACTCTCAATGCCATTTCCTTTCGCTGGAGCGAATTCTGGTATTACCACAAAGGACTGGGAGGATGCTTTTCTAGATATCCTTCGCATGAAACTCATAGCCTTCTCCAAGATGTCCGCCAGGATATCCTGTCGAATTGCCTTAGCACGTGCGTATCCGTCAGCCTCTCGCTTCTCGAGTTGCGAAAATTCGAGAGAGCCCGGTTTTGTAAAGGCCTCGTCGGATCTGATCTGGAAATAGGCACTGGCCTGAAAGAAGACCGCGATGTGCTGAAGCTCCAACGCGTGTCTCAACCTAGTGCGGCACATCCCAAGTCGCGATTGCGGATCCACTTCCACTGCCTCCGCCACGTCATCGGCGCTGTCTGGTTCATCTGCGGAGTGCTCTTTAAGATCTTGCTTGCTTGCTTGCAGTTCAGTTCTCACGAGTTCTCGGCATTCGTCCACCAAAGCTGTCGTTTCTTCCAAGACTTCGGTCCAAATTCCAAGAGCTTCCTTGACTCTCGGCCCGTTCTCAAGCACTTGTCCCCGTTTGAGCTTGGAGAGAAATAAGTTCCTCTGGTCCAAACGAATGGCGGAATCGCTCTGCTCAATCATCGCATCAAGGACTTCAAGAGCGGTCCTCAGTGGCCGATTCTTATTACCCTGCACTTTCTTGTTGCCGCCGATTTCTGGGTGCAGCGCACTCTGGCGAAGACGGACTAGCCAAGAACGCATCTTCTCCAGTATTTTGGGATCATTAGGATTCCAGCCGTCTTGGATTGGAGCTCCCGAAGTATCCAACCCGCACTCCTCAGCCATCTGCTGGAACAGGTTTTGGTAATGCTGCTCCTCAATCGGTGTGAATGGCATGGTGATAACGACCCGTCGCTGGGGTGGAAGCTTCAACTCATCGCGGACAAGCTGTTTGGTATGGCGCATGGCGAGAGACTTGAACAACGACGAGAAAGCTGGCTTATGGGATTTGATCAATGAGGTCCAGTAGTGAGGGAAGGACTTGTAGGGCTCATGGCGAAGGAATACCAATAGTCCAAAAAGGTCAGCGACATTTCTCTTGACGGGTGTCCCAGTGATTCCCCAAGCATTGATCCGTGGCAACGTTTGAGCGACACGGGCGGCATTGCTAACGCCGCTTTCAACCATCTGAGCCTCATCTAGGCAAACCCTCCACCAAGACAACTGCTTGAGCGGGCTCTTGGGGCGCTCATACTTAGGTGATTGCCGCATCGAGCGATCAGGGGGTGGCGAACCGTAGTAGATCTCGGACGCTATGACATTATAGGTTGTCAAAACGACATCATGTGAAGCTAAGTATTCTGCAAAGTCTGGATGGTCATTGATTCCTTTGGTATTTCGTAGTCCCTCGTAGTGAATGACTTTGAGGTTCGGGGCATGGCGCTGAAGCTCTGATTGCCACTGCTTCACTATGGAAGGCGGCGTTATGATAAGAGTAGCGGAGGTTGACTTGACTTCCTCTAGACTATACATGTCGAATACCGGACCTGATTGGTCTTCGCGTCTGTGCGATAGTATCAAAGCAATAGTCTCGACGGTTTTGCCCAGACCCATCTCCTCAGAAAGAATTCCGCCCTTGGTGGCCCGTTCCGCTTGCTTGAACGGCTCAATGTCTTTTGTGACAAGACGGAACAGATGGCTGGCATAACATGGCGTTCCATGCGATGTTTCCACACGGAAAAAGGAGTGAGGGAGGTCCTGAGACGCGTCCTTGCGAGGGGCAGCGACCACTTTCTGCTCAGAGTCGGACCAAGCTACACCCTCCCGGTGCAGGAGCCATCTGAGAGCCCTTTGTTGGAAAGGATAGAGCTCGGTTTCCATGTTGGGGACGGCTATTGCTGGAGGTTGCTCAGAGGCTTCAGGAACATGCACACTCTGGTAGAAGTCTTGTGGTGACCATTTTTCCACGGCAGGTCGCATCTCTGGGTCAGGAAAATAACGGTTCATGACTGCTAGTAAAGACTTCCTCTCCACTGCCTTCGTTTGCAATTCTCCGAAAGTGGTCGCATTCCACTTGACTGTGAAGTGAAGCGTCAAGAGGTTTGAGTTGGGTGCGGCATCCACTCCCACATCAACGTCGGCCCAAAGTCTTCCTTGACCTTCAGGGTTGCTGGCCAAGAATTGGTCGCTGGTGACCAAGGCAGCAATCCTAGCATCGTCGGAGATGGCGCGCACGCTCGCAAGGGGAACTCTGAGGAGGTGCTGAGGGGATTTTCCAGACCGATCAAAGATGTCCAGGTTCGACCACAAGGAGCTTGCATCACCGATGTCGATCTGCAATGGAAGCTTATGGCGAGTGAGAGGGCTTTGGTTAGAGAGACTCGAGGTGACGAGGTCGATCTCAATAGTAGAAGCACTGACGACAATGGCATTCTCATCAGAAAGCAATTCGACATGAACACGCTGACGTTTCGATGGCCGCTGGACATCGTTGTCTTGAGAAGGTGGGTTTAGCAAGTATTCCCGGAGTGGGTCTTGCAGGGTCTCTGATACTAAGTCAGCCAGAGGTCAAGCATACGCTAGTTGAATTAAGAACAACCTGTAGGTTCAAGCAAGGTGTACTTGGGCTGCGCATTTGATTTTGCGACAGCAGTACTGCGGCGAGAAGTAGCAGATGCCGACTTTGGCGGTGCCTTTCTTTTTGGAGGCATCGTGATGTTGTGGTTGCGAGTTATCAGACAGCAGCTTGAGGTCCTCGGTTGGATGTGGAGCAGTGACTGGAAGCTGCGCTGTAGAAACCGAGGAATGCGAGAAGCTGATCTGCGCTGAGGCCAGGTGAGGTCTGGTGTGTTCGCGAAATGCGCGCGTACCAGCAATCAAATTGAGAGGTCAGAAAGGACTGAGCCTAAGAAGAAGTGCCAAGTAGAAAAGAAGGGACTCGGTACTGAGAATCAGAATTGCTTGAAGTTGGGTGAGGCTCGGTTTAATCGAGGCACGGGAGGGAGCTGAAAGCCGAGGGGTTTCGATTCAGCCTCGCGCTAGCGCTATTGATAAGGCGGATGAAAGTTCTACCACGCTCCGTGCGCCGGGGGACCGGGAACCGCCAAGCCTTTCTCAATTCAATGTTTGTCGCGGCTTCGACGTTGCAAAGGTCGAGAGCAACAGCTCGCCCAAGTTCGCAAGTCAAACTCGCGGCTCCTCCCTCCACCTCTGACTGCCACCATGATCGTCCGACCACCCCATTTCCGTCCGATCCCCCAGTTTTTGGTGCCCTCTTTCCAGACCCGCTGTCTGCACCAGCAGCGCTTCAACAAATCTCCTCCAATTCCACGACCCACTCCCTTTGTCCCCGACGTCCAGACCTTCCTCACTCTCATCGGCCGCGGCTTGAGCCAGCACGCATCCAAGATCCCCACGTGGAAAGCCCTCTTCTCCCTCACTTCGCCTCAATTGAAAGAACTCGGCATCGAGCCGCCGCGCAACCGAAGATACTTGCTACGATGGCGTCAAAAGTTTAGGGACGGTCAATTCGGCCCCGGAGGAGATCTCAAGTATGTCGAGAATGGTGCGGCCGAGATTCGCATTGCAGAACTGCCTGCACCAGGTCGCACACAAGCTACGGCTACAGCTACGCCAGGCACGAGAAAGGCTATAGTCAATGTGCCAGCAGGGAAGGATGTTGCAGAGCTCCCGTTAGAAAAATTGGTGTTTCCGAAAGGCTTCAAAATTCAAGGCGCAAGTACGATCGCAGGGCCACGCGCTCTGCCGGTTAAGGGGGCTGGCACTGTGGCGAAGATCGCTGTTACAGAAGGCTTGTGGGAAGACCGCCGAGGCCACAAGATCGATGGTGGTGAGAGGAGGCAGGCTGCAGTTAGAGCTAAAAGGAGAAGCGAGGAAAGGAAGACCTCAAGATAGGCCTGATCGTGGAGATGGAAGCGGATGGATGCCATCATGTACTTGTACCCTTATTATCCCGCCAAAGCTCGACAGATCGACGGATGATGTGGGATTGACTGCGATGCTATCCCCCGGATTCTTGGAGCAGCTGGGACGGTGGATCGGTCGGTTGGGCAGAAGGAGTGGGGTCCTTCGAGAGCTCGAAATAAACAACACTGAATCTATTTGGGAATTGGCAGTTGCATTGTACTTTGTCTTTCCATTGAGGTTATGAGGACGGTTGACATGAACTGATCCCGATGACTGTGAGGGGGCCGCTCTACCGAAGACGAATCGTTACCTGTGACCCTTTGGTTGATTCCGTAAAAGGTGAAACCGATAGAAGCAGAATCTTAAGATGCATCTACTCCTTTACGCATCAAAGGATTCTCTGATGGAATCGGACCTGAAAAAAATCAAGGTACGTGTTGTCACTTGCCGGCTAGGCTAACTCTCCGCCTCTCATATCGATATTCGTTCCCGTTCCCATATCCAGGGACTTGATGAACGTGCAGGCGGAGTGCGGCCCTACCGATCCTACCGACTTCAGCAGGTCTGGGTCTTGGGCCGAACCGCTAGGAACGCATCATCCATTCGGCGGAACTCAGTGCTCGTGTGAGGTGAACAGCAGCACAATTGCAGGGTGAATACATATTACCCGGCGTTAAACCAACCGGATTTGACCATCCGGTCTGGGAACCATATGATTTTCATGATGATGAGCTGCTACGGGTCATTCTACTGTGATTCTCGGCCTGGGTCGGGACGGACAAGTTCTGGAGGGTCGTTGCCGTAACGGCAGGGCGTAGTGAGCCCTCAGTCTGAGTCTGATTTCGTGCCATGGGTTGTCAATATCTGGGCCTTGCTTGAGTATCCATTTACTCAAGGGCGTGTCAACGGGAGAACCAATGGCAAAACACAAAACCACGACTTTCTCCAGAGTCCAGACTGGTGCTTTCGTCAATCGAAAGTTTAGAGCGCCCGGGCTGACTCGATTCTTTTCTTGGGACATCAGCTCGGAGCGGTTCATACCATCCGAATAGATTTGACGAAGCGTGGTGGGGGCCATATGCAAGGTGGCAGGTAGAATGGTTCCTGCAGAAAAGGGGCCAGGAGCCGAAGGCTTTGGCAAAAGCAGATGGACGGCAAATTCCCACCATCTCGAATTCCTGAGAAATCGGAATACCTCCAGCAGGTTAATGAAGGAGCCGAGGAGGCAGCTTGGCAGGGCAGAGTAGTAGGTAGTCGACATCTCGTAAAGCATGCCAGTAGGGTAAAGAAAGCGACTCCGGCGTCGGGCGTCCATGTGCCATTGTAGGAAGGTCGGCTATCGTGCCTTTGGTCTGATCGACGAAGTTTCAACTCTCAAAGTCAGTGAAGCATCGAGGTGGATCCCGGTCGCATTCTGTGTTGGAAGAGAAATAATATGCTGGCGGCGTCAAGAGGTCTCGCTTGGCGGGTGGCGCCTAGGCGGCCAAGGTCTGTGCTACGCAGCGGCAGTCGCAGCCTAAAGCTTATTCCTACGCGGCTAACGCTTCCTTCCCCGTCCCTCCTCAACACATACTTCATCCTCTTTTCCCCCACACAAACGATACTCGCATCTCAAGTGCCAATGGGCCGCTCGCTGCCTCGACCTTTGCCACCATTCCGGCTGCATGGCATCTTGTTACAGGGTGGAAAGGTCCGGTGCCAAGCCCGGCCCCGGTAAAAGGTGGATCCGGGTGTGGAGCGTCGTCGCAATACCATACCAGGGGTTTGGAAAGTGGCCAGCTATTCTTAAAAGGCCGCAAAACCTGCTAAAAATATAAATTAAAATAAATATAGCCTATAAAAAAAATCCTTAAAGCTTTTTAGCTAATTCTATTTATTATTTATTATTTTATAATTATAAAGCCCTTATAATACTATTAAACTTTGCTTTATTTAATTATAATATTTATTTATTAAATTAAATACTTTTTTATCGTCGGAATTATCCATTTTTATTGCCTTTTACAAATTACTATCTAATAAATTAATTGCGATTTTTCGGTCCCTAATAATTGCCATTTTTAAATTTTTATACTACGCTTTTTTTCCAAAACAATAAATAATACTATATTATATTTTCTTAATCGAAATATAAATTAATAACCCTTTTATATTTTAATTAAAACGCCTAATACGGCCAATTTAAACGTTTATATATTTACCAAAAAGTTTAAAATTGGCTTAACCCCAATATAAAAAATCTTATAAAATTTATAAAATTTATTAAATCTAATTTCAAATACTGTATTTCCAATACCACTTTTATTAATAATTTTAATAAAAAAGCCTGGGCTAAGTATTAGCGCGTTTTAATAATATTTTATAAAAACTATTGGAAATAAATGGATATAAAGGCATAAAATAAGGATGTAAAAAATATTTTATTATATTTAAAAAAACTAGAATAGCTAGAGAATCCAAAATAAGGATATTTTTATTATGCAGACGCTAATTTCCCTTAAATCTAGCTATATATAATGGCTATTTTATAATAGCTGCCATTGCATTTATTTTTCAATACTCCTTTATAAAATTAACCAGCTTTTTATAGCCTTATATAATAAATCCTAATATTTTTACAAACTCTTTAAATTTAATTTAATAAAGCAGCTTTATTAATCCATTAGCTATTATTTTATTTATAGGAATATATTCAATTATAAGCTTTTTTTAAATTTTAAATAAAATAAAATTTTATATTTATATATTTAGAGTATTTTTGGATTTTTGGATTTTTAATTATATAAAAGATTTTTTAATTATTTTTAGATATAAAAATAAATTATATTTTTTTAAATATATAAAAAAAAATTAATTTAATAAATTAAAAAAATCCTAAATTTTTAAAAGTTTGGCTAAATTATTAGCTTTATTTAGTATAGCTGGATAAAGCAATATATTTAAACTTGGTAAAAGAAAATGGGGTTATTTTTCATTTTTTTATAATACTGGCCCGCTATAAAATATAGCAATAATGCTAAATACGCTTATTCGATTAATTTTATTGCTAATTTAATTGGAGTTTAAATAAACCTTTAATTTATAATATATTTTTTGGACTATAATATATTTTATAAAAAGTTATTAAATTAATATAATGCAATAAATTTTTAAAAGCATAGCTATAATAAATTAATAAATTGCTTATATATTAGGCGAGCCTCTTAATTGCAAAAGCAATATTTGGATAAATAAAACCTATAGCAAATATAAAATTTCCAATAATTTACTAATATTTTTTAATATTTATATATTTGTTGTCGAAGGCAAAAAATCTGGAAATTTTATAGTTATTTATAAAAATATATTTAATTAAAAATTGGGATTTGGCTATATTAATTTCTTTTAATATTTGGCAAAAATATTATTTCTAATTAAAATAAAAGGTTTTAACCTTCCAATTTTTTCAATTTTTATACCAAAATTTTTAAAGATTTCCCCCAGATTTTTAGTATTAAATTAAAAACAAAAACTAGGAATAAAACCAAATAAACTGCTTTTTATTATAAGCGACTATAATAACGTCGTTAATATATACCAAAAAAATAATACCGTATTCCGGATATTTATAAATACAAGGACTTATAAAGCTTTAAATAAAATCCTATTTTTTTAAATTTTTTTATAAGCAAATTTTAATTTTTTATTGCCTATTTTAAATTATATAAATTTTCAAAAACCTGAAAAATACAATTTAATAAAACAGTAATTTTTTTAAAAAAAAACTCAAATAAATTTTAAATATTATTTTAACTTTAATAAAAATATTTTTAATATTAAAATTTTTATATTTAAAATTTTTGCAAAAAATAAAAGGGCAAAAAACATCCATGCAAAATAATTAGGGCAAAAATATCAATATAATTCTTACCAAATACTTAGCTAAAATCTCGAATTATTAGCCGAGCTTTGAATTATCTAATAATTCTATTAATTTTAATTTTAATAATATCGATTTATTTAATAAAAATTGAATTTGCTTTTTTTTAGCTTTTTAATATATTTTTAAAATTTATAATATATTAAAAACTCTAGCTTTTTAATTATAGCAAGCTTTTATTATTTATAATACAAATTTTTAAAATTAAAACCTTTTTATAAAATTAAAAAATTCTAATTCCGTAAATTTTTATCGCCGATCTTTTATAAAATTAAAAAATTCTAATTCCGTAAATTTTTATCGCCGATTTTTTTTATAATTAAATTTATAAATTTCTTAATATTATTAATATTATAGCCAATATATATAATTATAATTTAACCGATTTTGCAAAGCTTTATATTATGGCCAGCAATTTCAATTTTTCTTTTCCTTTATTATTTAGCATTATTCTTTATAAAATATAGCTTAATTTTGGGAGCCGGAGTATTATTTGCAGAAAAAAAAGGATTAGAAAGAAATAAAAACTGCAGGAAAATCCGGAATAGCATTGTTATTATTAATTTTAATATAATTGCTTATTAAAATAAAAGCAGGGATTTTTATATAAAAAATTAATAAAAGCTTTTGGGTAAATTGTTTTTTTAAACGATACTTTTTAATTTTCTATTAGGCTTTAATTGTTTTTTAAATTTAGAATTTAACCAATTTAAATTATTTAAATTATTAGTAAACTTAGTAGAAAATAAAGCCATAGACGCATTTAATATTATAAAAATTGGTATAAGTATTAGTATATTTTAAATTATATCCAATATAATATTCTATAGTATTTTCAATATATTATATTATAGTATTTTCAATATATCAAAAATTAGCCTATTTAATAAATTTCGTGATAGCCCTTTTAATATATTATATTATAATATATTATCCAATATATATTATAGCAAAAATTTAAATTTACAATTAATAGCCTTTAATGTTTTTGCAATATTAATATTTAATTATTTAATATTAAAACCTTTTTTTCTTTTTTTATTTATAGGGTTTTGCTATTTTTATTTAATTGTTGTATTTTAATTATTTACAATTCCCCGGAATTTTAAATTAAACTTTAATCCCAATTTAAATTTCTAAACCTTAATTTTATTTACACAATGCATATACCCCAATTCTAAAAAATAAATTTTAAATTATTTTATAATAATATTAAATTATTTTATAATAATATTAAATTATTTTATAAAAATATTAAAGCAATCGATGTTAATAAATTTATAATATAATAATTTTTTGGGAATAATTTTTAAATTAAAATAAAAAACGCATAGGGATCCAAATATTTTAATATTATTAATAAAAACTAAAAATTCATTTTAATTTTTTTTAGGACTGGTAAAATAGCCTTTAATAACTAGATTAATAAAAACGCGATTGCAAATATAAGCATTATATGTAACAACTTTGTTTTAAAATTTTAGCAATAATTTTATTTTTTAAATAAAATCCGAATATTAATTTTCAATTACTAAATTCCTTATTTTAGAAGGCTATTCTAATAAAACAAAACTATTACAATAAATTGCGCTTTAATTTCTTTAATATAAATTTATTGCTTAATTGCTTTAAAAAATTTAAAAGCATTATTATTATAGGCTGCTTTAATTCTTTTTCTAAATTGATTTTTAATCTATAATTTTTTTAAAAGGCTTAAATAGTATTATTTTTAATGGCTAATAGAATGTTCTAGATTTTTTATATAAGACTATAAATAATATATAAAACATATTGGTTTTTATAAAGGAAATAGTGAAAAAATCCAGCGATATTAATTTTTTTTTAGAAAAGAAAATTAAATTCAATAAAAGCATATATTTAATAAATTTTATAATTAGCTAAAAAAAGGATTTTAACAAATTTTACTAGTATAGTAATTTCTATAAATATTGCTAATTATAGTATTATTAAAATAGCAGAGTTTTTTATGCTATAAATTAAAAGAAAAAATTAAAAGGTATAAGATCTAAAGGCTTTAAAAAAGAGAATTATAAAAAAAGCGTTAATTATAATAGTATTTAATTCAGCAATAAAACTATAGCCTTTATATTTTTGGCTTATATTAAATACAATATAAAATCCATAATTTACAATTGCATTAATAATTTAATTATTCAATTTATTTTTATAATTGTTTTTATTGAAATAATTTAATAAACCAGCTATATATAATTTTCAGCCCAAAATTAAATTAATTTTAAATTTTAAAATAAACAAAATATTTTTTAAAAATAATAATAATCCATTTAAATATTTAACTTTTGCAATATTTTAATAAATAATTTATAGCACTCCTTTATTAATTTTTATAATATATAATAGCATTACTTTTTAATTATTTAAAAAAAAGTATCGGTTAAATATATATAATAATACGCCAATATTTAAAATTCAAATAAAAAAGTAGCTTTACCAATTAGCTTATAATTAATATAAACAATTTTTTTATTTGTTTTAGAATTAAATAGGATTTTAGCAGCATTATTATTTTTGGGATTAGTATTAATTTTAGCGGCATAGCCATTGGATGTTTTTATAATTAGGCTTATTTGCAAAACGAGTTTTTTTTGGGCTTTTTTTTCGACGTTATTAAAGCAAGCTTATTGAAAAAGAAAGTAACGGCGAAACAAAAAGCAATAATAATATTTAAAAAAATTAAAGCGGGAGCAAAAGCAATAATTACAAGGCTTTATTTTAAAAAAAAGCTTAAAATTATATATTAAATATTAATTGGCAAAAAAAAAGTCCTTTTTTTAAAAAAAAACCAATAGAAAATAAAACAAACGCTATTGCAAAAATTATAAAAATTAAATTTATTAATTTTACTCTATTAAAATTGTTTTCCAATTTTCATAGCAAAAGCATAATTTTTACTATTAGTAATCAATATGCGCTATTCTTTTAAGCATTTTTTTTTAATTTCCATTATAATATTAATTAATATAAGAATATTAATTATAATAATATAATTATTAAAAAAGGCTTGGCTAAAATAAAGAAATAGAATTTATCGCTATAAATACCAGCGTAGGATTTATTAGCAAATACCAGCTTGCATTAAAGCTTGCAAAACTTATTTTAGGCAAAGCAAATAATAGTATTTTTACCCTAAATAAGAATCTGGATTTTAATAATATATATTAAATTAAAAATAGCATTTTTTTTAAAAAAAAGAATAACCCTATAAGTTTTTAGCAATATTATATTTATTAAAAAAAATTATTATTAAAAAAGCCTTTAAATAGGAAATTAATAGCTTTGGCCTCGGCCTTTTTATACTCCTTTGCATTTTTAATACTTAAAATAGCCTTTTTGCCTCGGCCAATGGATATTTTTTTAAATTTATTATTAAATTTATTAATTTAATTCTTAATTAATATAGCAAAAAATACAAATTTTAAATTAGTTTTCAAAATGCCAAATTTAGCAAATAATACGCCACTCTCGTTAATAATTCTAAAAATAAAAGCAGCGCCAATATATTTAAAAATTGTTTTTTTAATAATAAATTATACGTTTTTTTTATTAAAGCGGACCTTTATATTGCTAAATTAAACTTTATAATTGGTTTTTAATAGTATCAGAAACGCTTTTTCAATTTCTTTATTATTAAATATATTAGCAAACGTAAAAATAAAAGCAATTACCTAGAGGAAAAATAAAAAGAAAATATTATTATAAAAGCTTTTATTTAGCCTTTAATAACAGTTGGTGAGATGGCTTTTGAATTGGCCGAATAAATTATAAAGGAATTTTTTTATTAATTTTAATCAATTTTATAAATTATTATAATAATATTGGCAAAAAAAGAAAAATAAATAAATTTTTATATTAATTTTAATTATTCTGCAATAAATTATAATATTAAAAAAAAACTCTACCAAAATACAAAATTTTCATTAAAATAATATTAAAATATCAATTAAAAACAATATTGATTATTTATTTAAAAGCTTATGCAATTCCGGTTTTATAATTTATTATAAATAAATAAATATAAAGGCATAGAATAAAAATATAAAAAACATTGTATTATATTTAAAAACACTAAAATAGCTAAAAAGTCCAAAGTAAGAATATTTTTACTATGCGGACACTAGTTTCCTTTGGATTTAATTACACGTGATAGCTATTTTACAATAGCTGCTATTGCACCTATCTCTTAACAAAAACCTTATTTTCTATAATAATGCAATTAAAATTATTAATTAAGCAATTATATTTTTATTTAACTTAGTTCCTAAGCACTTTTAAAACGCTATTGCCTATAAATTAAAATTTTAAAAGCAATTGCTTTTTATTAAAAGCTATTTTCAGCCCTATAATTATTTCTAACGCTTTAAATTTAATATTTAAATCCCCAATCATTTTATAAAACTTATATTAAATAATATTAATTTTTAATATAACAAATAATTAAATTTATATAAAAATGCGGAAAAAATAAAATTGCCAATTTGCAAAAACCATAATTTAATTTTTTAATGGTTTTTTGCAATTAAAAAAATCAACCTTTATTAAATAAATATTTAAATAACGCAATATATAAAAGCAATAAAAAATGGATTTAAAAAAGAAATGTTTCCCTAATATAACAATTTTTTAAAAGGTTTTTAAAGCCCTTTATAAATAGAAAATTTTATAGGATATTATTCCTGATTTATTTTCTATACTATATATATTACTTTTTATTTTTTAAAGCAATTTTCCATTAAACGCTTTATAAATATCACAATACTAACCTTAGGTGCCTTAGGCATATGCCCCGGGCACGCGCCACGCGCCCCAAGCCCTTCTATATACCAGGCACGTGTTTTTAGCGCTTTGCGCTAATTTGCAGGAGTTTTAAAATTTTGCATTTTTTTTAGCTTATAATATTGCTTTATTTTAATTTTTGCCTTGCTTTTAAATTGCTATAATAATTTATAAGCTTTTTTTATTGGCTAATTTAATTTAAATTTTCTTAAAATAATTATAGTTTTTTATTTTACAAAAAAACAGCAGTCCCAAATTGCGCAAATTTTAAATCCAATTTTAGATTTTAAATTTTTTTATTTTAAATTTTATAATTTAATAAATTCTACAATTTTTAAATCAAAAAATCTTGCGCTATATTTTTTATATTTATTGCAGCTATTATAAATGCAATAGCTAAATAATTCGAACTTATAGGATTTTTGTATTTTAAAGCCGCTTTTAAATATTTTATTAATAAAAAATATAATAGCATTAATTTTAATATTGCTATTTTTTTAAAAAAGAAAGTTTTATCGATTTTATAATTAAAAATTATATTCATTTAAAAAACATTCTACGCAATATTAATAGAGCTATAAATAGTTTATTTAGCTAATTATATAGCAATTGTTTTTTAATATATACGCAATTAAAATCGCCAAATTTCAAAATTAATTTATTAATATTAAAACTATTATTTTTTATTTTAAAAATAATATTTTTCTCGGCTATTTCCGCCGCCGCGCTAGAAATCCTAAAAAATTTACTGGAGAAAATAAGAATTTTTTAAAGCGTTAAAAGAAATTTCTAATTTAAATATTAAAATTGCGCTATATTTTGCAAATTAATAATATAATTTATAATATCAATTATAAATAAATTTAATTTTTTATTAAAATAATTAAAAGCAAAGCTATATACCAATATTATATAAATTTTTTAAAAAATTATATTCAAATATTCTTTTTAAATAGCTTTGGAAAAATATAAAAGCTTTATATAATGCTTTAATACAGATTTATATTATTTTAAATAAATATAAAAAAGCCAAAAAAGCCAAAAAAAACCCAAAGCTTTATTATATTTTATTTTATATTTAAATTCAAAATATAACTGGCTAATTGGAGCAATAAATTAAAAATAATTAAATTGCGCAACAAAATTTCCAATATCCTAATTAATTATATTAAGTATTTTTTTAAAAAAATCCGGAAATAATAAATATACCAAATAAATTAAAAATCTTTAATATATTAATAACCGTATTAAAAGTAAGGATTATATTAACAAATTATGCATTGTAAATATCAGGGCCTTTAAATTTAATAAATTAAAAAAGAACAATAAATTATAGTAATAATAATAGTAATAATTAATTTAAAGCACTTATTCTAATTTCCATTAATCAAATTGAAAAATATTTTAATTAAAAAAATCTTATAATTCTGAATATTATATCCGGAGCTATTCGGGTATTTTTTGTAATTTAATAGCAAAAATATTGCTATAAGTATAAGTTTTGCTTTTATTGCAAAAACTCAAAATACCAAAGCCGGGGCTATATTAAAAAATTAGCCATAAATATTAGAAATATAATTAATAGCTTTGATTTTAACAATTAATATAAAAATAGCCAGCTTTAAAATAAATCTTTATTTATATTTAATTTCGAAAATCCCGAAATTAAATAAAAAACATATTAAAAAATTGGAAAAAATTTAATAATTAGAATTAAAAAAAAATCGAGAAAAATAAAACTAATATTTGGCTATAATAAATAAAGAAATTAGCAAAAGTAGCATTTATAGTAAAATTAGCCAAAATAGTATTTAAAAATTCAAAATATATTTTCCCTTTTTTTTAAATTTGGCCAAAATAAATATTTTCAATCGGGAAATAATAATTTTCCAATTTAAATTGCAATTAAAAAATACCAGGAAATATATTATTAATTAATATAGTATTTTTATAGCTTTAAAGCTTATAAAATAAAATATTATTTTACATTTATTTTAATAAAGCTTTATAATTAATATTAATTAATTTTATTATTCCCTGAATATATAAGTTTATTTATAAAAGCTTTAATTAGTAATAAATATTTTAATATAGGTTTTATTAATAAAAAATTTGCTAAAAAATATAATTTACTTTTATTAGATTTCTTTTAGCCTAAGCTATTAATTTTAATAAATAAAAATCTGCTTTTTTAATTATTTAAATAATAATAGCTAAAATCGCCATTTAAATAATTTTAAAAAATAAGTCTTTTTTTTTATTAAATTTTATTAAATTTTATTAATTATTTTTAAATTCCCATAGCTAAAAATTTATAATCCGGCTATTAATTAATTTAAAGAAATATTTTATTAAAAGCAAAATTATTATATTAAAATTTATTTTTTAATTGGCTATTATTTAATATTAATATATTTCTTTAGCAATATCTTTTTTAAAAAAATAAAAATGGGCCAATTTTTAAAATTATATTTTTCATATTTTTTAAATCGATATTTTTATATTTATACCAATACTTTCTACATTTCCGATTCTTTTTTGACTTTTTTTTTATTATAAAAAATAGCAATAAAAAAACCAATATATTTTTTAAAAAAAGCATTTCTTTCAAACAATTAATTAAATTTTTATTTTAAAATAAAATTTCTATATTATGAAAGAAATCCCAACTTAAATAAATTTAAATTTAAAATTTGCATAATATATACTAGCCTTTTTAAATTCTTATACCCTGCTAGGAAAATGGCAAATAAAATCCGCATTATTATTAAAAAAATGAAAAAGGCAGTATTTTTATTATTTAATGCCCCCGTTTATATTTTTCAATTAATATTGAAAACCCATTAATTTAAATTAAATATACAAAATATTAGAAAAAATGCTACAATTAATTTTATTATATTTCCCCGCTAAAAAAAGAATTTAATATATAAGAATTATTTAAAAAATTAAATAATATTTTAAAATTACCGGATTTAATACAAAAACAATATTTTTACGGGCTAACAATATCCAAATAAACTATGCTTTTCATTTTTTGTTATTTATAATAATTTTTTAGCCTTTTGCTATTTTAGGCAAAAAACCTATAAGTTTTAAAATATGAATAGGGTAAATAAAATTAAAAAAAAACATTGCAAATTTATAAAAAAAAGCCTAGTTTAAATAATAGAAAAGTTTAAAACAAGCTTTTTAAATAGCTTTATAATATATTAAATACCGTTTTTTTTAAAAGCCAATAAATTATTTTTAGGCAATTATAAAAGTATAAATTAAATTATTATTTGGTATAAAATTGCTATATAATAAAAATTAGCCCTTTTTACTAAGAAAATTAAAATATATTGAAAAATAGCTTAATAAGCAATTTTTCTATAAATTTATTTAAAAATCAAAATCAAAATGCGCTATATTGCTAATATTAATTGCCAAATTAAAAGAAAGAAATTAAAATTTATTAAAATTGTAGAAAATTAAATAATATTACTATTAAAAAAAATCCGCTAATTACAAAAAACCCTAAACGCTATATATAAGGCTAAATTTTATACCAAATTTAATATTATTGCAATATTTAATAAATTAGAAATAGCGGAAAAAAATAAAAAATGGTATTTATTATTCGCTTTAAAATTTTATAACGCTTTGATTTTGTTTTAATATTATATTAATAATATTTCATTTTATTTGCTAAATAAAATATATATAATGTTTTTTAAATAATTTTTTTAATTTTTTAAACAATTTAAAAAAATATAAAAAATATATTTGGAAAATAATCCGCTGCGTAAAAAATACCGGCTTTTAAATTAATATTTCTAAATATAAATTTAAAATTATTCATATTAAATACCTGGATTTTTATATTATATTAAATAATATAAAAATAAATCCAGATAAAATATTTGCTATTATAATTTGAAAACAACCAATTTGTATTTAAAAACTTTAAAAATTTTAAAAACTTGCAAACCTTTATTAAAAAAAATTGGAATTTTTTTAAAATAGCTAAGCCATTAAATAGTTTAATTAAAAAAAAAGGGATTTAGAAAAAGGCTTAATAAAATGCTTTTAATAAATCTACATAGGCACTTATTTTAGCCCCAATTCCAATTTTTTTAATTATAATAAATAAATAGTTTTAAAAACAAACGCTTTAAACTATGCATTAAAAAAATACGTTTTTAATATAAAAATAACGGGATTTTTTAATTTATAGCTTATTTTTCTAAAATTTATAATAAAAAGCTTTCGGCTATTATTAAATGCCTAAAAGAATAAAAACCAGAAATTTAAAACTTATTAAAAAAATAGACTAATTATAATAATTTAAAATACTTTATAATAATTAAATAGCTAAATTAAAAACAAGTCCATTGGTTTAAATTCCTTTTAGGCTTTAATTTTAAAATTATTTATAAATTAAAATTTGAGGCAATTAAGCCAAATATATTAAACAAGCTTTTAAAAAACCAATTTCAATATATTAAAAATAAAACATTGCAGTATAAATTAAAAGTATTGCTATTAAGATTAAAATTTTTATTTAAAGCATTAAAAAACTTAATAATAAATTAAAAAAAAAACTTATTCTAATACTAATTCCAAATTTAAAGCAAAATTTAAAAAAACGAATTAAAAAAACTATTAAAACAATTTATAAAAATTTAAAAATTGAAATATTGGCATCAGCTGCTTTCAAAAATAAAAATTTTAAAGCCTGGCTAAAAAACTTGCCTTAAAGTTTTAAAAAACAAATATTTTGTTTTATTTTAAATAAATAAATTATTTTAAAAAATTTAAAAAGCGCAAATTAAATATAAATACCATTTAACGCCTTTAATTTGGCAATTTAAATTATTTATAGGCATTATTTTACGGCTATAGCTAAATATTTAAAAAGGGTTCAAATTTTGGCAAATATTAATTGATATTATTAATAGCTTAAAACATTCCAAAATGTTATAAAATATAATATAAAATATAAAATATAAAATATAAAATATAAAATATAAAATATAAAATATAAAATAAAATATAAAATATAAAATAAAATATAAAATATATTATAAAATATAAATTTTATAATAAAATCAAATCTTTTAAATTATTACCCTTTGGAATTTTGCAATTTCTATTAATTTCCTTTAAAATTTAATTAAATATTTTAATAAATTGTATTATATTATTGCTTAAATGCATTAAAAATGGCCGCAATTATTAATATATTATAATAATAATTTACCAATTTATTAAAATGCGCTATTTTATTTTTATTATAAATTTTAAAGCTAAAAAGCTTGCAAAAGCCTTTATTAATAGGATTTGTTTTATAATATTTTTAATAATATTATTTTAAATAAAAAAATCCAATTTATTTTTCAATTTTAAAAATACCTATTTAAAAAACTAAAACTTAAATTAAAATCGTTATTTTTTGTATTTCAAAATAAAAGAATATATCAAATAATTTAATATTTATTTAAAATAATATTTAAAAAGCTTTATATTTTTTGCTTAAAATAATTAAATAAATTAGCTATTATTAGCGGAATTTGCTTTTAATAATTAAGGATTTAAAATTACGGGAATAATGTTATCTTTTACCAATTATGGATTTTATTTGCAAATAAATATAAAGCTATTTTAGCCTTGTTTTCTAAATATAATCGCGATTTAAAAATAAAAATTCTATAAAGCCAATATTATTACGAATTAAATAAAAAATGTTGTTATTTAATTTAAAATATTAGTTTAATAATTAATTAATTGTTATAAATATAATACTAATATTTATTATTTTAAAGCCCCGGTTTTTAAAATAAACTAATATATTTATATTAATACCAAAAATATAAAAATCAATTATTTTATAAAAAAGGGAAATAATAAATAAACCAATTTATAAAAAATATTTAACATATCTAAAAAAGCCTGTTTTTAAATTTTTTCTAATAGTATAAGAATATTTTTTATATTTTTTATATTCTTTTTAAATTAAAACCAAAAACCAAAAAATTTAAAATTTAAAAAAAATTAATAAGCGAAAAAGCAAGAATATTAAATAAATAAATATATATATAAATACTAAAAAATGGTAATTTAATATCGTTTTAAATATTTGTAATTAGAATATTTATTTAAATTAGGGCCTAATATATTATATTAAATAAATAAATTATAAATTAAATTAGCAATTGGAAATTAATTTCCATGGCTTTAAAAGATACTTATAAAAATAATATTAAAATTATCCGGATAAATTAAAACCCCCAGGCCTTTTTATCAAATAAACCTTGTAATATAGCAAAAGCATAATATAGCCTACCGCTTTAATATAAGCAATTGTCCCAATATAAAATTTAAACCAAATTATAATTGCATTTAAAAAAAGGAAAAGGCCTAAAGAAATTGCAATATAAATAGCAAAAACGGCTATTTAAAAAAAAAGGGAACGGCTTAAAAAAAGCATAATATTAAATATTTTAAAAAAAGAATAATTGATTTTATAAAGTCTATAAATTATAATTAGAAAATTTCAAAGGATTTTTAGCGCTATTTAAAATAAATAGTAATTTAAAAAAATTAATTTTAAATGCTTTAAATATATACCCCGGGTATATATTATATATTATACGCCCTATGCCCTTTTATATACCAAACACGTGCTTTTAACGCTTTGCGCTAATTTATAAAATTCTTAAAATTTTGCAAAACTAAAGATTTTCTTCTCCAGCTTATAATATCGCTTTACCCTGACCTTTGCCTTGCCCTTAAACTGCCGTGACAAATTTTATACCGTAAAAATCCGGCGATAATAATATTTCAAGCGGAAAATCCATTTTTTAATTCAAAAACAAAACAAAAATATTAAAAATAGCTTAAAAAGTAAATTAATACAAGCTTTAAATGCTTTAAAACAATTCAATTAATATAGCAATTCAGCATTTAAAGCCAATAATATTGTGATATATTTTAATATTTTAAAAATTATTAAAAATTATTTATATTGACAATAAACTCCTATAAATTCTACGCTATTATTTTTTACTTAAATATTGAACTTAAAAAAGACTTTATAATTTAAAATAATATAGTAAATTCTTTTAATTAAAAGCCGATTTTATTTATATAAATATTTAATTATAATTTTTATTTTTATAATTTTTTATTTAAATATAAAGCATATTTATACGCTTATAGCAATTTATATAAAATAATTTAAAACGTTTATTTAACTATATTAGCTTTATATACCTTATAAGCTTTATTTATTTTATATATATATTTCGATATAATAGCCTTTTTTTTAAATATAATTAACGCCTGTATTAATACCCTTTTTAATACAATTATTTACGCTTTTAAGCCTAAAAGCTTTAAGCAATAAAATAGCCTAAACCGTTATTTTTAAATTATATAAAAATTATATAATTTGCTAATTTTAGCGCTATTTTAAAATATTTTTTTTTAATTTTTTTAATATTTATAATTTAATTTAATTAAAAAATAGCCTTATATATTTATTAAAAAAAATATTTATTATTATATAAATAATATTATAGCAATATGCGTTTTTAATTAAACAGCTATTTTAAAAAACTTTAAATATTTTATTTGCTCCAAATATAATATACGTATTATTGGCCCTTTTTTAAATTTATTAAGTTTTTAAATTATTTAGGATTTTAACCAGCAAAAGCTATAAATTAGCCAAAATTAATATATTAATATATTTTAATATTAATTATAGCATTATCGGCCGCAATATTTATTTTTTTATATTATTATTATTTAGCTTTATTTTTGTTTTTAATGATAATCCGGTTAATTAAATTTTTATTTAATACTATATAAAATTAACCGGTAAAATCGACTAAATTAGGATTTTAGCCAAACCGAATATAATACGCGTATATTTAATTTTTGCCTAATTTATTGCCATTTCTTTTTAAATTTATTATAATACTGTTTTTTACTATTTTATTTATTTTTATAATATTGCCTATTATAATATTGCTATATATAAACCGCTTGCAAAAATTAAAAAAATAAGGCTAATTAATTTAATTATTGCTAAAAATACAATTTTTGCCAATTTTAAAAACAAAAAACACTAGCAAGGTTTTATAATTAAATTATTTAATAATATTATTAATTAAAAATCAAATAGGCAAAATACAATCTTTATTCTTAATATAAAAGCTAAGCTATTAATTTAATTTTAAGCTGCTAAAAAAATATTTATATAAAAGCGTTTTTTAAAAAATTACTTTATTTTTTAATACTAAATTTATTTAGCAATATAATAATTTTTAAAAAATTCGCTTTTTAAAAGCTAATATCTCTTAGCTTATTACCAAGCTTTGCTATATTAATATTTACTATTATTAGCTATAAAAAAATTAAAAGCAAAGAATTAAAATTAAATAAATTAAAACGGCAAATGTAATTGCTAATAATATAATAGAAGCTTTTCTTTTCCAAAAATATATTTTTTTAAAATAGCTAAAAATGGAAAATATTAAAACCCTTTTGATATAATACTAAAATTAAATAAAAAATTAAATATATAAATTATTGGTAATTTTAGCGCTTGCGTTTTTGAATTTTTTTTTTAAAAATATTTGCAAATTTTTAAATATATTTTCATTTAATTTTCTTAAAAATTTAATTACTTTTCATTAATTTTTGCATTATTAAAAAAATGGTATTTTTAAAAATTATATATTTTTTTTATTTTTCCATTTATTTTTCCATTTTAAATTATTGCGCTGGTTTTTTTTTTTCAAACTTTATAAATAACTTATAAAGCTTTGCTATATGCTATTTAAATTGGCAATAGCTATAAATTTAAATTTATATAAATTTATTATAAATTTGCAAAAGTACTAATTTTTATAATATATTAAAAATTAGAAAAAAAAAAAAAATTCCTATTTATAGCATTTTAAAATAATATCCAATTTTTTTCTATATACAAAAAAGCCTAAAAAGGTATATTATAAAATAGCAAAATCCGGTACCAAGCCTGGCCCCAATAAAAAATAAATTCGGATATAAAGCGTTATTGCAATATTATACCAAGGGTTTGGAAAATGGCCAGCTATTTTTAAAAGGCCGCAAAACCTGCTAAAAATATAAATTAAAATAAATATAGCCTGCAAAAAGTCTTCCTTAAAGCTCTCCAGCCAATTCTACATGTTTTATCCCCTGCCTACTGTTCTACACATCTCACGCCTCATTCGCGCAAAATCCCCATGGGGCCACCTCTGATTCTACATGTAAGCTCCGAGGAACCGCGGCTTTCGCGTATCGATCCACTGGCGCCTTTTCCTCTATTAAGCGATGCATACTCCAATCTCCCAGGACCTAGCCTTGGAAACAGTTCCCAGCGAGAGACTATGTCCGTCGGCTCGGTAGAGACTTGTACGTGAAGCACGAGATTGGAAACTCCCACCGCCTATCATGCTCTTCCTTTTCTGTGTCAAAAATTGGCGACGCTCATCGCGAACCAGGCTGTAAGTACAGTACCTCAAGGTCTCTAGGGCCGAGTTCCTCTTTTAACTTCTCTTGATTTGATGTTATTCCTGTATCTTGGCATAGATATAGTGAAGGCCAGAAAACTGCAACCCACAACTCCGCCCTGATGTCTATACATATCCAACAGTGAAATCAGTCTGGTATTCCCCTTACATTCTGCTCGATCACCGTCCACAGATGGAATCGATTTCTTTCTTCCATTCCCCCAAACGCACCAACTGCCAACTCCCTTCAATGCTGGCCCTGCGTGTGCGAGCTATCTCATAGTCTTGTCTGCTGCTGTTTTTCTCTGCCAATTGTTCGTCATTGTCTCTCGATATCTGCCTTGACACCCCCTTTCTCGTCATTTCTCGCATTTCTGCCTTCTGGCTGTCTATTTTAGGTTTGAACCCCCAAGGCTGCAACTGCCACTACTGTTCTATTTCGTCTTAGTCTGCTCTCCCTGAATGTCTATGAGATCCTTGCTCCTCTGCCAGTGGCATTGTTCCACCCTGCCCTGTCTCTGTTCTTAGATTCTGCCTGCTGGTATCAGACACTCTACATACTTCGTTTGCATTGTCATGCTATATAACTCTCTTCTCAATTCCACCATGGAGTTGTTTCATCCCCAGCCTGTTGCGGATCCAGCTTTCTTAAGTCTTACTATCAAGTCCCTCTCTCCGCTCAACAGGGAACACTCGCATCATTGGACCTGATTGTTGAGCCAACTACTTCATTGACCTGCTCTTCTATGCTCGCCAAGATCCAAACACCACACATTTGCCGTTCTCATTGACTCTATTGTCCTCGAGAAACCAAATTGTTATTCAATCGCTGGATGTCTAGAAGTCCACGCCCTTCTAGCAATCCCGGACTCATTCCCATTGTCCTGATCGGAGACAGTGACACCGGCGAACTCCAACCTCCTCAAGCTCCGCCACCAACCAGAGCCAACTCCCCGATCATTCGACATTCGTTCGAAGCCCCTTCGGCCGTCGATACCCTAGAAGCCAGACCACCTCATCCCAAACGAAAACGTGACTCCTTCGACTCCAATTTTCTCATGCCCGACCGACAAGGAAAAGGAAAAGAGATTGATCGAAATTCAGAAGCCACGATGTACAAATCATCCAAGTCCGAGTCCAGCTCCAAGTCTCAACACAAATCAAAGAAGGATAGGAAAGAGAAAGCCGACGACTGGTCTGAAATCACCGACCCAGACGAACGCAGGCGCGTTCAGAATCGACTGGCGCAGCGCAAGTTCAGTAAGTACTTCCTTCTCATATTATATGATTCCGTCCGCCAATTTTTATCCCACGATTGGCATATTCTGACCGACGGCGCTAACCTCATCACCAGGAGAGAAAACAAAGGAGCGCAAAGAGTCAGCCTCACGCCAGGAAGCCGACCAAAAGTACGCTAGCGGCTCCTATAGCACCATCGACCCGTCCGAGCTTGGCGAAGGCGACAATCTTTCTGGATTGCCGTGGGGCAGCTTTTCTATGCGCCATGTTTCACAGACGGGACGAGCGAAAGAATCGGAGAGTCGACGAGACGAGAGAGCACAAAGCTCGACGGCTTACAGCTACTATGACTACGAGCCGAGTTCGCAGTATGGGAGTGGTGGAAGTGGATCATGCTAAGCAAGCCATTTGTCGAAGGATTTCTTTATACGCATGCTGGTTTATTTTTGAGGTTTGGTAGGGCTGAGGGATTTGACGCGGAACCGCAAGGCGCAGGAGCTGAGGAGTTTCGGGTATGGTGACACAGTACCAGGGGCTCTAGAAGGATGCTCCCGTCGACTTTTCTTCCGGCGTTGCATCACTGGCTGCCGAGGCAGTTCGGTGTGCTTTTCTGATTACTTGCCTCTATCGGTCTGTACGGTCTGGATCGTTGGGCTTTCTTCGTTTCAGTTTCTTGTATTATTATTACATGGGATGTTTCCTGGGTCTGCATGTTACTCTGCGGCGCAATGGCCCTGGCATATTCCTATGTACACCAGCGAATTGCGGAGTTGTTGCGTTATCTATGGTCAGCGAGGCTTTTATATATTTTCTCACCATTTCCTCCTGTGGTATCGATACACATCCAACAATAACCACTTTCTTATCAGCCACAAGTTCCCTGTCTTTTGGATCTCTCGTCCACCGTTCGCATCCTCAGATTTAGCAGCGCTTCTTCTGTTCAGCCTCAGCTTTCTTCGGGTCCAAGAAAGGCTGCGGTGTCGCCCTCGACGAGAATTCAGTGACTAGGTACACACTTCAGCAATCTAATGCGAGTCATTAGAGATGAACGGACAAACCGGTTCCCTCTTGGGTTTTATTATTTCTGGTAAAGGTAAAGGCATCTTTGGACGTGCGGCTTTGAGTGTACGAAACGGGACACACGGGAGTCTTGGGTGGTTGGAGGGGTCTTTTAGCCATCGGACGCTCGGTGTTAAGGCCCATTGTTGCAGACTCGCAGATTCGATGCAGTTTGTTGATCAGGTGACTGTATTATCGGGACTGAATCATTCTTCATCCCGATGCGCAGTTTGTTGATATGGTCATCCCCAGTCCCTCTTTCACTTGACGTTGAACAATATGTGGTTTGATGTTGATGGTTCGGGTGGTCTCGGGCGGACTCGGCGGCTTAACCGAAAGCCAATCCCGAGGGGAGGGTTCGGCCTAAGCTCTTGGCGCCGCAAAGTTGACTGTTGGAAGTTTCTTATCTCGGATGGTGGCGGGGCGACTTTCTTGTCTGAAGACTGAGCCGACAACGGACCAAAACTCGCAGAGCTTGACAACTTGCAAACAACGGCTGCTTCCAAGACCTGCGATCATCGGCTCGCCCTTGCCCGATGGATGGGAGCTCGGCCGCAGGCATGTCCGCTACCCATGCGGCAAGCGTAGCCAGTGCTTCCCCAACCCAAGCTCGTCCGGGAACCAGCAGCGGAAACAAGAGGAAGAGGAGCGGCGTCGACTTCGATCAGAGCAGCCCCGGCAGTGCTCAAGAAGGAGAAGACGAGGAAAAGCGTCGACAACCCGGCGTCAAACGCGCTTGCAATGAGTGTCGCCAGCAGAAGGTGAGTCATGTTGGATCAAAATGTTGATGGCCTTCTTCCGCCGTCAACATTGGAAGGACTTCTACATCGCAAGGTACCTAGCTAATCCGGACGGAACAACAGCTACGATGCGATGTCGTTCAGGACCCCTTCACCATATGCTCACGATGCGCCCGTCTCAAACTCGAGTGCAAGATCGAGTCCAACTTCAAGCGAGTGGGAAAACGCAGCAAGCACGCCGAGATGGAGAAACAAATCGACCGCCTGAAGAAAAACCTAGAACGTGCTCAAGCTCAGGGCTTTATTCCGGCAGAAGAGGAGGATCAGCAGGTACGCTCGCCGTCGCAGAACGGGGTATACCCAAATGCTGTCAAGAATGAGTCATTCATGGGCTCCGACGAGGCTGTATCTTCTCTGCTTCATCTGAAGCAGGGCGGCTCCTACATTCCCAGGTACCCCTACGAGATCGAGAATGTCGGTCTGACGCATGAGACCGCCAATGAGCTTTTTCACGAATTTTTCACTTATTACCACCCGTGGCTGCCATTCCTCGATCCTGATCAACCGCCAAATCAATATATGGTTCATTCGAACCTTCTTTTCTGGACTATAATTGTTATCGCCTCACGTCGTTACGACGAACAGGTCCTCCTGAACCAACTATCTCCGCCATTGACCCGCCTTCTATGGTCCACCATAAGTGAAGTGCCCCACAACCATCAGGTAGTCAAGGCTATGTGTTTGCTGTGTACCTGGCCGTTGCCAGCGAGCACCACATCGAGTGACCCAACCCATATTCTCAGCGGGGTAATGATGAAGACGGCGACCGGAATTGGTCTCCACCGACCAAGTCATACCCAAGATTTTTCTCGGGTGTCCGTCGATCTGAGCAAAGAGCAACTCCATGATAGGGTTGTGACCTGGGCAGTATGCAACATTGTGGCTCAAAGCATAGGCACTGGGTACGGCCAGCCAGCAACGACGTTGTACGACTGGACACTTGCCGTAAGACCGGGTGATGACGGTCCTTTCACGCTGACCACGGAGCTTGAAGCACGCCTCCAAATAGAACGCTTCTGCGACAAAGTCTCAAAAGAGATGTACAGTAACGCTACTGATCCTCGAGGAGTAGTAGGCGACGAAGTGAGAGCGACGCTAACTCGAGTCTATCGCCGCGAGTTTAGCGAACTCTCGACAAGCATTTTGTCCCGCAATGAGGTCCCACCCCTGGTGAAACTTCACCTTCAAGCCGCAGGTCTTCATCTTCGACTCGCAGCATTCTTCGATTCGAGCACCACACATGGCTACATGGATGACCTCATGGGCCTCTGGCGTGCTTGTGTTAGTTTCCTAACCTGTCTATTTGAACTCGAAGGTGCTCCTGCCATGCCACGGCGTTATATGGCCTACTGCACCAACTACATTTTCCAGATGGTTATCGCGGCAGGCTTTACATTGCTCAAACTCCTCAGCAGTTTCTTCGCGAACTACTGTGAATTTGAACAAGGACGTGACTTGTTTCACAAAGTCATCCAGGCAGTTCGAGACATAAGTGTCGTGAACAACGATCTGCCATGGAGATTGGCAGAGCTGATGGTACAGATGTGGAATGGAGCAAGAGTGGAGACCAGGAATCGGGGAATAAGTTCGGAGGTGGACGACAGCTTACAGCTCAAGGTGAGATGCCGGATGAGCATGAGTCTGGTGTTTGACTCGATCTGGCGATGGAGAGAGGAGTACCAGTCCCAGGGAAGGGGAACGCTTGAAGGTAAATCTCGTTCTATCCAGAGACGAATGATCAATGAGACTCACATATTTCCAGCTCTAAAGCCTACTCATCCCGACTCGTCTACCGAACACTCTGGTGCTTCGTCCCACACGTCCGGCACTCACCTTGATAGCACGCTGATGCCCCTTACTTCTGGCGGCGCGGGCCCGCAGTCCTCCAATTTGCAGAGTGGCCTCGCCGGGGCATCAGGCAGTCTTGGGGGCTCGATGACCCCAAGTGCGGGCCTTGGTGGTTTGGGCTATGGTGAGAGCAACTATGAAGTTTTCGATCCCCTCACGTGGATGCTGGACGGGCTTGTCGAGTTCCCGTACAGTTATCCGGCGATGCAGGGATTGGAAGCTGGCAGTTTGAGTTGATCACGTGTCCTGAGATAGAAAGCGCATGCTCTTCGTTCACCTCGCATCTTCCAGGCGCGAAGAATCACCACTAGTCCCAAGTCAGAACCTCTACCACCCACAACCAACACCCATTTCCGAAGAGTTTTGGTCGACGCTTACTTCACTTCCGAACCTAACCGCTTCCCGGTCTTCGAACATATCGAGAGGTCTTTCAGAGTTGTCGATTATAAGGCCAAGCATGGACACCCCCTTTGCATTGATCTTGGAACATACAGCAGGACACACAAGAGTTCTGCATCCCCTCCTAGAGCCATGCTCAAAATTCCATGCAAAAACCATGCGCCATCAACCTCGAGGTGTCGTGTTCTCAACATCGCCGGGTACCCCCATCCCTCCTTTTCATGGCTCGCTTGAAAGGGTGTGCAGACTTCTTCCGTCTCACTGTGTCTGGACCTTTTCTGATTTTCTTCTTCTTCTCGTTCTTAGCAAAAAGACGCATCTTGGGCCAATTAGCAGCATACCACGGAGCTTGGGGTTTTCCTGGGACGACACATCAATTGCTCCTGCTTGCCATACGATGAGTTGATATACAACCTGGCTCGGGAGTGGGAGCGTGTTGGACTTGATCACGGCCGTAAAATAATCTGAGAGAATTAGTCGCGCTCATACACAACTCACGAGAGAGCTCGGTCTGCTCTTGGAGCACAACGAAGACGAAGACTGAACAAAGGACGGAGAACCGCCAATTGTGGGAAGTCCGCTCTCGTCCCCCTTCAGCAATCGGCAGGTGAGCCAAAGCACTCACATGGCACTCCTCGAGATTACGAACAACCGCCAGCACGGCAAGTTGTTCGACTCACGAGTGAGCATTGTTGTTGCGGAGGAGAGCAGAGATATGCGCCGATTTTCCCGTTGTTGATAATTTGCGGTGGATCACAACCCAGTGTGTTGCGAATCGGATGCGGCTAGCGTGGTTATTACAGCGACATGTTTTTCTCGGGAGAATATATCAGAGCGAGCGAGCAAGTTGTATACCCTCTTTGCGCATATCATTAGCATGAGGAGAGAGCTTTGGTTTTCGGCGATGTTGGAATGTGACGATGGCTTCCATAGAACATTCACGAGCGATGAAATATCATGAGATCCGAACAACGCCAAGTCAAATACGTGTGCTGTAAGGGTTCTTACTGTGACTGTGTGCGTTTGAACCACCTTGCCCACACACAGCACAATTGCTAGTTCGATGGTTTCCGCTGACCCAGAATTCTAAGTTTCTCTCTCAAATCTCTTACCTTACTAACTGCCGACTTCTGTCATAACTTTATCTCGATCAGGGGTCCAACGGATGCTCATCCAGGAACTTATTGGCCTAGGCAACCCGTATTAGCAAATACAGTCAAGAATGCCACCAACAGCGCGCTTTTTCAAAAAAATTTACAGGCCAAAAGCACCAGAAGAACGCTTGATGTACCCACCTCGGCAATAACGTCCATTCCAAACAGCCAAACTTGGAATTTCTTACTGCCCCAACCATGTGTTTCTAACTCGTTTTTCTGCATTTTAGAGTCGCGCTCCCTCTGCTCCTCTCCGTCCGGTAAATGCCACACCTTCCCATTCCGCCTACTAACCTTTTGCAGCTCTTCCGCTCTCTCCTTCCTAATCGTCTCATATGCCCTTAGCAGCATCCCCAGATCATCCACCGTCCTTGCCCTTCCCACACACTCTGCCAAAACCGCCCCATCCTCAACGCTCATCGCCGCCCCCTGCGCCATGTACGGCAACATCGCATGTGCCGCATCCCCCACCAAGACTGTCCTCCCGCCCTCCCCAACCCACGTCTCCAGCGGATCCAAATCCGCAAGTTTCCACTTCGAGCAGCTCTCCACATGCTCCAGCATGCGTCGCGGCACGGCGTCGAAATCGCTGAATGTGTTTCGCATCTCTTGAACATCGCCTGGCATGTTCCATTTTCCCATGGGAGCTTGGCCTGGATGGACAAGCACGATATTGAAATTGCCGCCGGAGATGGGGTAGGCGATTATGTGGCGGTTGTGCCCGATCCAGGCATGGCTGGCGTTGTAGTCTAGGAGGTGAGCGATTGCTGGGTCAGAGAGGACGGTGGAGCGCGAGATGATCGCGCGGTAGGCGCAGGAAGGGGAGTCTACTGGTTCGATTGTTTTGGTAAACATGGTGGAGCGGACTTGGGATTTGATGCCGTCGGCGACAATGACGAGATCTGCGGTCAGTATTTTACCTGATCTGAGGGTGACAGAGGGAGAGGTGGAGGAGGTGGAGACGCTTTCGACGGGCGATGATACTTGGACTGTGACACCGACATCGAGAGCGGCTTCGTAGAGAAGACGCTGATAGACGCCTCGGTGGATGTGCCAGTAGCTATTCAGTTTGCGGGTTAACAGGGGCATCTATCAGTTGCGCAAGAAATTCGCTACCCGGCCATACAAGAACAGTCAACTACAATCGAGAAGCAGCACATAGATCGCAAAAACTCACGGAAACCCGTACTCCTCCTCAACAGAAAGCCCCTTTTTGACCTCCTGAAGCAGCGCCCCGTTCTTATATCGCTTAACAGTCATTATCTCGGGCGCCACAACACAAGGCTTGAATTTATCAGCGAGGCCATACGCATACAAGATTCTCGTGCTGTTCGGCGGTATTTGGATCCCCGCGCCCACTTCTGACAGTTTTGGTGCTGCTTCCAGAACGGTGACTTTGTGGCCTTTGCGAGCGAGTCCGATGGCAGCTGTTAGACCAGCCATGCCGCTGCCACAGACTAGAATATCGAGCTGGGTCATCTCGTGAGGTAATCGACGTGGGTCTTGGAGAGACAACGAGGGAGCGAATTTCATTCAGGGGATAAGAGGCGGAAGGGGTGATGCAAAAGGGTTGTTGTTTCAATGTTTCTATTGGGACGGTCACGTGTCACGTGCCAGCGCTTAACGCTGGCATTAGCTAGCTCGGTCGGGAGCGTTCTAGGCCCTTAAGGTCTGGCATGGCGCGCCCTTTCTCTTTCCTCCATAGACCAATACACACCCTGACAATTACGCTACTGCAGTAGAACCCCCACCCTTAAGGTTCCCGACAGTTTCAAATGGTCAGGTTTTACCAAGTGGCGGTGACATGAGCTCAGGGTAGGTATCTTAGCAACATGGAGGTTGAGCCTTGAAGATGATCTGCGAAGTCCAAAACGAACCTGGACATGCCCTGGCGGTTCATGTTTGTTTCGCCCTTCGATAAGCGGGATGATGTAGTGCGTTCTGGGGTAAATACCCGCCCGCTGGTTAGGGTACCGTATGTTTAAGCTCTGGTGGCGGCTCCAACTGGCTACCGTCCCATTGGCGATTGGAACAGGGCGAAACTTCCTGGAAACTAATCATCATTCGCCCGGGTCGATGCTGGGCGCAAGCGCTTTCTTACTGCGAGGGGTCGATGGCACCAATTGTGCCTGCCCTTTACAGTGAGAGAGCATTAGAAGCAGGCAGCAACGAGCGCGAGACTCATGTCACTCCTTCCATCTATCCTTCCTTGATTGTGAGAAAAGGGTCCGTGCGTCATTTCTAGTGAGAGTATAAACCCCCGCCCTCTTTTCTCCTCACCCATATCATTTCCATTTACCCTGCGCCCGGCAGCTGTGACTGTACGCAAAGTAACAAGAACTGCTCTTCTTCTGGAGAAAGCTATGCGCTATCATCACAGAAATAAATGGCTGAGAAAACTGGGTGTAAAGCGCGTGTATGCAGATGATAGAATGGTCAGGATGATTACATTGTCAAATTATGAGGAGCCAGCTATGGAAATCATGATGAAACTCAACGCCACTATAACCCAACGAACCTCTTCCACAAGGTTCATGAGATGTTCAGTCAGTCAAGCCCAAGATAGGTACCCTGCAAAAATAGAATTGAGGCTCCCTGACAACAACCAAATTGACGAATATGGAACTTGAGAACTTCGAATAGGTCCACCCGTGGGGTGTGCCATTAGACATCGTATCACTGATAGGAGGCTGAACAAGGCTATGTCTGCCACATCGAAGTCATCCCCAAACATCCAGGCCAAGCCAAATAGGGACAGAAGATTTATTTGGCTAAAGTTGTGACTCAACAAAAAGCACAAAAATGCCTTGCAAGAGTGGAACGGGTAGAAATAAACAGTGGTTGAGTCTTCGCCATCGAGGCAGCAATCAAGGCAAATGAGGCTCTAGCCTCACAGTCCCCGATTGTGCCTTCAACGCATCTCATTGGGCCTCCAGTCAATTAGCCCTACAGACAGCCGTACATCCAACAGCAAGTTATAAACAGAGAAAGACTGTACGTACATCGGTATTGTAATCGGTCCTTTTACACGAGGAAAAGCTGAGACTGAGAAGTTTCGCGAGAATCCGGCCGTGTGTTACCGTCAATAATCGCTGGCAGGTACATGCACCTAGATAGCTTCTCGGGCATGAAAGTCCCGGATATGGACTCTGGATCTCATAACTTCCGTCCAGCAGCAGCACTGAGGTGAGATGCCTGCGGCGGATGACGGCTCGCACGCAACACGACACGCACCCGTGGTGACACGGCAGGAACCGAATGTCTAACGGCCAGGATAAGCGTACCGGCTGTTTGACCCTGCCCCTAGAGCGTGGCTCGGCAGAGCACCGCTCTGGGCGTCTTGGGATCTGATGACTGAGTGAGGTTTCGGTGAGAAACGATGGCTTTGTACCCCTATCGCCCGAAAAAGGCCGTTACGCTAAAACGCGAGATCCGGGTGGGTTTCGGGCCCCAAAGGTACGTCCATATAGACAGGGAAATCGCCAAAGAACCACTGGGGGCTATGGGCACCTTTCTTTAGGGATCTGAGATGACAGTCATTAATCGTGTTATGGCTAGGGAGGTATCTTAGATGGGGCTGAGACGCGGACACGACAAAATCTTCCATATTAGATATAGACGCGCGGCTGTGCTGTTTGACGCGATGTGAGAGCGGAGAGTAAGCGCTCGATCACTGGACTTGCTGGGCAAAGATCATCGAGCTCAGCGTTTGAGAGGGACTCAGAGTGTTCAAGAGACCGCGGCTGTGGCGGGGCTTGGTACTGACGGAGGGCTGAAACTCGCACAACGCAGATCGATCTCTCTTAGCGTAGCTCTCCTTCGACCGGTTTGTGATCGACATCTTCCAAACACTCGTTTTGGTACTCGCCATTCAAGCCCGAAACTGACAGTCGTATCTGATCTTCGAATAACAAGACGCTGACTTTCACCAGATAAGCAGACGTTTGTCAGGAAGGGGACCGGGAATGGCAGATGAGTCCTGCGTGATGACTCTATACCGATACTCTTTGCCGATTGGTATTGAGGAGAGTTTGTCAATAACGCGATGGATGATAAAGCTCGTGGGGGACAGAAATTTCATGTGATTGGCGCACTGCTAACCACGTTTGGGTGCATCTTTCGTACGGCCGTACGAAGTGAAGTATCTCAATATCATCAACCTGAGTGTTTTCTCTCCGAGGCTGGACCTATCACTTATTGCACAAGTGCTGCACACACACACTTGAGGAAGTATGCCTTCCCCTCACATCCCGATGTTGCTCGATAGCCAAACGTCGATCACAATGTGGTTGCTGTAACTGCGATCCCTGTGCCGTCCATAAGAGCCAGCCAGAGTCGTCTCACATATTTGCACGTGTTGTGATGCGGGATACTGAATCCAAACCCGGGAATGGAAGCGGGGGACTTTGAAAAGGAGGAGGTTGACGGGCCTGGTCATCGAGAATCCAGATTGCCATTAACATCTTGATCGGAAGATCGAGCAGGTATCAAGGAGGGTGAGCCGCATTGCAAATGTGGTGGTGCAGGAGCAGTCCCAGGTCCGAGCCATAGGCCGCACCCTTCCGGCGGCGTTGAGGGCGGGATGTATCAGGAGCACGATCGTCCCAGTGACTGCCGACCCATGTCCGTCTTAGATGATGCTGCGCTCTCCACTTTCGAGAATCCGAGAATAGATACAGGTCTGTGGTGGAGCAGAGATAAAGTGTTGTCGATGAACCTATGAAAAAAGGGCTTCCTACTGAGCAAAAAGGCACAGTCAGAAATCAGCCTGATAGGATGTCGAAGTGCGGGAGCTGTTTTAAGATCAGTTGCGCAGGGTTTCTCGGTGAAGGGGCATGTGCACCATACCCTGCTACGATATAATACCGTCGTGTATTATGATCCGATAATTCGAACTTCCATCAGATCGTGCTGTGGGGGCCGAGCCGAATTTGGACACCGGGGATTGGGGAATCTCCGTGTATAATCGATTTCTGGAGCTGTGACTGAACATCTTGGTAATTCCAGTCTCCACTTCCAGCACCAAAGGATCTGTCGACCAGCTCAAAGGAATCAGGGAACCAGGGAGCCAGATGGCTTGCGGGCGGAGCATCATCCGTTGTGCAAGGTCCCGACTCCCGAGTTTCCGGCTCCCACGTGGGGTAAGGTAAGGTACGAAGCAAATCAACCCCTAGGGTCTATTCCGTGACTTTTGGATGTGGCTCAAAGGGCGCATCCTGCTCGCAAAACACTTTCTCGGCCTTTCCGCTTTTTTCGATGGGATTCAGATGATTTGGCCTTGGATATTATTGGCTCTGAGGCGTCCTGATAGATATTGGGGGCCAAAAGTTCTAGCATAGCCAGCTCCTCCGATGACTGAAAGCTTTCTAGTTATGACCTCGAAAGGCAGGATGAGTCGACTAGCTCACTGTTTCTAGATCTCACTTGATCAACATGGAACTTCTTTGGCGTTGGCCAGATGTGGTTAATATCCGAAGGGTGTCGGTGGCCCTTTTGGCCTTTTGGCAAGAATTGGACTTGAAGCCGGGTCGGTACGAGTATCTGTTGAAGATTGGCCTGAGAAATATCCAGGACAGATTCGCAATCCAGGATTCAGGAGTAAGTGGTAGTTCCTTAGGGCGCAGTATGAGGCGAGCGGCGGAAAAACATTTGATCTGTCGACTGTCGTTTGTCTGAAAAGGCCTCCAGCAGGGCCCGTTGGTTGAAGCCACGAGTATGCTTGGTTATGCTTGGTTACAGACATGTGGAAGTTCCAAAATGGTCGAGGCGGAATGGGCGCGGGTGAGTAATGGCGACAGTCCAGCAGGCAGCATTTGACTGCGAATCCTGCCGCCCCGTTCCCACCAGTTCGCGATTCTACCGCAGCCAGGAATAATGACAGCGAGGGTCTGTCAACGGCGGGGCCGGCGGGACAACCGTGGTGGGGTCGGAGGGAATGGGACAATAATGGACGTTTCGTATGTTGTTCATGGCAAGAAGATGCTGATGGAGAATGAGAAGATAGAAATTGATCACAGTGTGTCGGATAGTCATATCTGGCCGAGGCGGACGGCCGGGCCCGAGCTCGCGTCTATCTCGCCAGCTGATTGGCCCTGGCGGCTAAGCGCTAGTCGGGCTGTGGCTGTGCACGCTTCTGCTGTCAGGTCAAAATTTCGATGCCGCTTGGCATTCATTTTGTCGCATGTCCTCAACTCCCTTAGAGCACCAAACTGAGATCTGACCACCCTGCTCGTACTGGCCACTCACAGGCCGTGAAAGCTCTGCTCTTCCTCACAGCATCAAGAGCTCCATTGCCCAGGTCCCATGTCACTCCCAGCAATTCCAAATTCCAAAAGAAGGTCTCCTCAAGGGCGCCTTCCCCACTGCCCACGGTAGCCATTGATGGCACCACTAGGGGATCTACTCATCGACCAGCCAGCTGGTACCGCTCCGTGGGTCCCTGTTGACCCACCGGAGCTGATACCTGCCTGGCAAGCGTCTTCAGCCTCGACATGTATGTGGCAGTCCACAAGCCGTCTCCATGTTTCTCTGCTGGCCTCTTGGAGCCACACCTCTACTTCGGACAGATGACGCTTTGGTCTGTCCCCAACTATCTGGCCGTTTCTTACTCGCATAGCATCCTTGCCAGGAGGCCGTGTATAGCTTGTCTTTTGTGACCTGCATGCTGCACCTCTGGACCCATCCTTCCTCCAGCTGTTGCCTTCGCCGAGGACTCATGACCTCGGCGAGCATCATCCATGGCCATCTCCTCCATCTAGCTTGCCGAAGTATAAGGCAGGAGCATCTCCCAGCTTTGTTCACTTTCCATTTTCATCATCCATCAACTTTCCTTGCTCGGACTTGCCTTGTTAGCATTTCATATCTGTCTAATCTCACCTACCTCAAGCTTCGATACCCAGTCTACTTTCAATCGCATCCTCTCCTCTCGGAGCTATCATTCCCGAGCAGCAGCAGCCTATCTATCGTCTTTCCTACCAGCTCCCCCCTCCATCTCATTCATCACCATGTGTTATCAAGTCATTGAGCGGTATTCGGTCTGTCGCTGCGTCTATTACCAGCACAATGTCGATATGTGTGCTGCCTACGGTCAACGTGGTCACTCTGTACAGGAGAAAGAGGTGCTGGTCGGCTATGCATGCAGTGCGCACTCCACAAGCTATACGAATGGGTCCTCATATTCCTCTACCCAATATTCAGACAGTGGCTACGCAAGTCGAGACTCAAAATCATCATCGCGGCGCTCTCGTCGGTAAAACATACTATCTCCGATGACTGGCTTGCCTCGTATCTCCGTTCTCGATTTTGGCCATTGGGTACGATTCATGGCTTCTTCGCATGGTGACTCCAGCATGCCTCCTGCTCGTTTCCTCGCCGGACAGAATCACTTGGTTGCCGCCTCTACTATACTACGACGCGACCGCCATGAGGTGGGGATGTCTTTGGCAGATGGCGCCCTCAACTCTGCCTCACGAATCGCACTCTCACGTATGATCATTTTCCCACGATACGACCGAAGACACGAAGACGAAACTCCACGCGATGAAAATGGTCGCCGCCGCGCAAGCCAGACCTGGTACGACATTTGCTTTTGGATTTGATTTTGCATAGCGGGCGGGTATTGCATCAACATGGAGCGAGCATATTTTGGGATTGGGTTCGGCTGGGATTGGGATTGGAGTTTTGGTCGTCAGATTTCTGATTTCTGTTTCTGCTTTTCTTCCGTGTTTCCTATGGTATCCGCTGCCATCGCTTCGAGCGTGGTTTTCTTGGTGGTGTGCACGCATTTTGCTCTCGCGGCTTCTCCGTCTCTTTCAATTTTTGTTTAGCACGTGATCCACGGTTCAATGGTCTGTGACTCATTCATTCTCTTCTACAAGGCGCTTGATGCAACTTGTTGTAAGTGGGTCGTGCTATATCTTGTACTCTACGACATTGGCTATCGCTCAGGCAGCAGCCTCTCTTTCAGGCAGGCCCTGACACCTGGTTATCTACATGTACCGCCCGAACCCAATCCGGGTAAAGAAAGCCTTGTTTGTATTTTGTAAAGCTGCTTTAGCATTAGCTAGTCTAAACTGCAAGCAATATTGACCCTTTGCAATTCGTCCCCTTCCTTTCGCCCGTGTCTTGGGGGGCGGTATTGTGTCATAATCGAGGAGAGGGCAAGGCAGCCTCGTTGGTGGGGATGGCGTTGGGGACAGGGTTTGTTCATGTGTGCTGCTCTGTTCCTGCATGCAAGTGCTCCAGCGTTCATCAGCCTCCCCCTCGGATCCTATGTGATATCGTTGGCTGGAGAGACAACTTCAAACAGAAAATATCAATTCAGCAGCCCAGCCACAATCCTCCCTAACCAGCTAGGAGTTGCAAAAATCGAAATGCAATTCCCCCAAAATTAGCAATCCTCAACCAACGTTTCAGAAGTTTAAACTGGGGAGTCCTTTCTACAATTCTGACAAGTGGAACTCATCGCAGTAAGTGGTCACAGTTTTGTGCTACTCCATCAACCATATCACGGCGGTTGAAAAGCCGAAACCCACCCCAATGACGCAGCGCTTTGCCCTCCCAACAGCCCTTCTAAGAAAGAATACCACGGCCATGTTTTTAGCAACAGCAGTTTATGAAAAGCCCCTTCGAGTACGAACGAGTCTGCCTCGCACTCTCAAGATGCCGTTCGAGTGGGGGCGAAAATGGGCAAATTGCGACGGCTTGGCATGGCCGCCTGCGGCCCGCGGATGTTGGTATGAGAAACCGCGGGCCGACAGCTCCTTTAATATTGAATGGGAAGAGTATTAGTGCCGTGGAGATGAAGAGAACATGGACGGGAAGGCTACCTGGCGATATGGCGCTACTTCTCTGAGACTCTGATAGGTAGTGATGCCTTCTGCCTGGAGCACGATAAGGCGTCTATGTCGTGGCTTAGGGTACATGCATGGTAAGAAGGTCACGGGATTGTGTCTATCTGCAGGATTGCGGCGGGTTTGGGTCTGGGGCCTTGGAGGTTATTCCCGGCCGCTGTGATTTCCAATTCGAGAAGGCAGTCTCTTGAGTCTGTGTTAGAGCAGCAGAATTGGCAAATATGTGGTTGGAGGCCTTGGGAAGTTCTCTGCCCCCCGAGTATGGAGATTGGCTGGAGATATTCGGAGTCAATATGTTGACAATGATATGCACAAGCATCGAGGTGGGCCATACCTAGGCAGTGAACTATGAGCCTAATAGTTCACTGAGTATTAGCTGGTCAGGATTGTATCGCAGGATGCCAGGAACAAGGAATGCATTGCAGCTACGACGGCAGTTGCTGAATCCCAATTCTCAATTTTCCGTGGAGCATCCATGGGTCTTCGAAACTCCGAATCGCCGTTGATTTGTGATCGAGTTGGTTCTCTCAGAAAATTGTGGTGTTTTGTGCCGTCACACAAACATCCCTTTCGGGCAACAGGCAAATGACGGAATCATGAATCATATGTGATATAAGGCCTTCGGATTTCAAGCAATCAGCTCTTCAGAATAGTAGCTGCAAACAATGACTCAAGACCACCTTCTCAAAAGTCCGTCATTATTCCAAGGCCAAAAATGGGGGCATCATTGCGAGTCACCAAAACGTCTTTTGCGACTGGCTGGTCAAATGCGAATTGAACAACATTGAAGCTGGAAGATCCAACAGACTAAAATGGTCTACCAGCCCCGCGGGTCCACACTACTAGCAGTGGTGTTTCCAAGTTTGTAAGGTTCTGACTGGCTCGAATAGCCGCCGGCCGCGGGAGCTATTTTTGGCGCGCGTCTCAGGATCGCGAAATGACGAATCGCAGGATGCGGATTGGACAGGGGTTGGAGCGGTAGTTGGGGCTTAGCGAGCTTCAATAGCTTAGACCTAAGGTACGGAATGGACTCCGATGTGGGGTTGCACTTCAGTCTTCGGTTGAATAACTTGAATTTGCGACATGCGATGTTCAGAACCAGAGCGCAGAGACAGGAGGATATGGAAGGGAGTCTGTAGTGGGGATTGATGGGGATTGATGGGGATTGCGAATGCGTGGAGATTGAAGCACCGACACCATGGAGAGGTCTCGGAAACCAACCAACAGAACGTGAGTAAACCGGAAAGCTGTTGGACTCGACGCAAGTGAGTTAACGCACCTCGGTCGAATGCGAAATGAAGCTGATGGGATGTTGCTTACTTTGACGTGTCCTCGAGCGCAAGGCAACAACTGTGGCGAGCAACAGTCGCCTATCGTATCATGAAGCAGACCACGACTTCTCCAACACGGATACGCGATCCCCCACGTTTGTGGCTGGATTCACGTTGGTGGCTTGACGTAATGCACCAGCATATCGACATGCGAGCACTGAGCAGTAGCATGGCTGGAGCTTGGCAATCCGCACGTGCGACACCAAGTTGTTGGTGACGATCATGCCATGCAGGTCCAAACGGGACAGTGCATGCTGCAAGCCTGGAGATCTCTCGGCCTGATTGTTGGCTGCGAGTCCGTGAGTCGGCTACCAAACGACCGAGTGATGAGCCAACATCTGGCCATCTCCAGCATCAAGAATCCGAGCCTTGCAGCAAAGTCCTTTGGGGAGTACTCTACTCGTACCGTGTCGTACCCTTCATGTCGCTGGAGGGTGTGTCGCCATCAACATTTGGAATCATTTTCGATGACTTGTGTTTTCCTCTCGTGGCTTTTGGGGCCATCTTGCATCGCCCACTTGTGGAGGATTCAACGCCACCCCAGGATTCATTTATATGACTGTTGACCGAGGTCCGCTTTGGGAACTGCCAGTCAGGAATCGAGGCGGATACCAGGTCCGTGTAACTGGTCGGAAGTGGCTGTAAGGTGAGAGCGGCAGTGGGTATCGCGAGAATCCTCAGATGGATTTCGAGAGAGCCACAGTCGTTGACTTGTGGGGCTTTGCGGTCGGGTCATACCCTTACTGTTCATGATACCGGTCGTCTCAAGTTAGGTCCGTCCTATTTGCCTACTTCCATACCCAGAATACAGGAGAGCCAAATGATTGGAATGAATGACTTTTCGAGGCTTGTCGCCGCCCTAGCCCCGTGTTCGCCATCTTTTGGTTTCTAAGTCCTCTGGCCCATTGGAATTGGCCAACAGAGCAAAGGGCCACGACAGGAGTAACGCCGTCATCTTGGCGTGGTGTTGACGGAACTTCACACGAGGTATGACATGGAATCGCAGAAACCGGGAAGGAAGATCGCAGTTCATGCGCTTCCAACACACTTGGCTGCTAGGGAATGACGATATGGACAGGGTGATGAGAGACATTTGTTGGAACCAGAGCATCCACTCTTATTAGTGGTAAAAGCTAAGTGTCTGCAAGTAGGAAAGGGTATGTCGTTGGAGATCCCGGACAGGGGGTATGGCACTTGGAGGTTGAACGAGGCCAGTGCTCGTGTGGGGTTGCGAAGAAACAACAAACTTGAAACAACCCTTTGTCAGCGGGAGGGATCCGTCAGCATATTCTCGAAGCTCGTATCTTCGGATCGAATCAGACTTCGGGGGGCCATTTGTCTTACTTCAACTCGAAGCTGCCAAAGCAGAACTTAGAAGTGGCCAGGTATTTGTTTTCTCCCATGAGATACCTTGGTGGTTGGTTGATTCATCGAGATGGATTTCCTTTTAGAACTTTGCTCCGCCTCTCCCATGCATGTAATGGTGTTGTTAGGTGAGACTTCTACTTCCAGAGTTTGCCATCATGTTTGCTTGCGTAGCGGACCTTAGTGGAATTTCTGGGAGCTGAGGGTTTAATCACACAAAATGTGAATGGCTGAAAATACCTTGACTTTAAAGCTAGAAGCGTAATACCGGTAACCGTTGACTCAAAACGATCAGGGTTGGGAAATGCTAGGTAACGTATCGAGGAGTGTCAAGGCATCACAAGTACAAGGCCTTCGAAGTTCTTATTACATGCTATTAGTATTTCTTACACCCCATCCCGGCTAACTCCATGGCCACTGTCACCCTCTCTCTCCTCTCTCTCAAGGATTGTAGCTAGTAACACTCAAGGACTGCACATCGAAATAACTCGTGGTAGTTGGTCCAGAGCTACCACTGCTGCCAAGCATCTGATAATCAATAATCATGTAGAATGGCTCTCCAACCATGTTCGCTCCATACTGGGTGGTGATCAAAGTTCCATCCAAGTAAAACGCAATGCTGACGGTCGTACCATCATCCTCTGCTCGCAGCTCGGCGAGGACAGTTCGCCAGGCAGTTGTGGGTGATGGATAGGTATAGTCGTAAGCTTCCACCGCACTGCTGGTGTTGAAGGTGTTGAAGGAGATCTTGCCATCACCTGTTCATGATCTATTAGTACTTCTTGCAGACATGGTCCTCGAGATCGTCAAATCGCGAAGAACCCCTGGAATGTCTAACTCGCTTTGGGTATAGGGAACCAAAAACCTCGATTAACTCACCTTTCCACTCCGCCATGTCAATTTCCGGTGGCCAGCTATTCACTCCGTCCAACCACCAAGCCGGCCAGCATCCCTCCGCCACATCCGCCACAAAGTTCGCCTTAAAATCCAAGCCTCCCTCAGCCTCGACGGTAAAATACTGCTTCGCCCAGACCGTCCCGCTCAGATAAGTCAAAGAGTTATCCGAAGCTTGGGGTCCCGTGTAGTTGCTCTGGATCTGCAGATAGGCATTGTCGTGGACCGTCACTTGGGATTCGGCCATGAGCGCGGCTCCATTGTGACTATCGCCCCATGGATACTGGTAGTTGAAGTACTCTTCGAGCAGAGAAGTAGAGGTGAAGACATCTTCGGGGATAAGCGTTGTTGCACGCTTTTGAAGGAGGCTTTCGCGCTTGGTGGTGGGTGAGGGAATGGCGGTTGCCAAAGCGGAAAGAGAGACGAGGAATAGGAGGGAACGCATGGCTAATGAGAGACTGAGAGGCAAAAGGAGTGGAAGTCTGGATCAAGAGACCTGAGACGTTACATGCTCTGGAGAGACTGCTCACTGTTTTATAGATTTTTAAGCGAATCGCCAGAACACAAGGCTAACCCCCATTGACCCGGTTTGGAGAAATAACCGGTTCTATTCGAGGATCTTTTGAAAGCCGTTGCGGGTAATGGGCTTGAGTTTGTACGACAGACGGGGATTGTTTCGTTTCGAACAGGGATTAAGGCGACGGAGTATGGGCCAAGCTTCCTGGGCAGGGTCGATACGAGCCATACCGACGTCGATGCAGAGCAAGCATTCTGCATCGTTTGTGAATTTTAGGTGGACGCGTGTGATCCTTGGCCCAATTGGTGGACAAAAATGCCGACTTGAGATCTGCCGTTTCGGAGGCATGCGGAGAATTCGGCAACCACCCAGTCGGGCCAATTCAGCGAGCGAAGATCAGATGGGCTCTGCGGGGAACTGGCTGAAGATCACAGGTCTCGGTTTCACTGGTTGGTGTTGCGATCGTCCTGGGAGAGGGACTTGAAATTGCATGCTGTGGAGCGTGCGGTTTGGCGGGACCGTTTCGAGAGTATATGTAGTCAAATATCAAGGGTCCATCTCGTCCTCGGGACCCGGCTGCTTACTTTTCGAACTCACACATATCAGGAACATACTGGAGATATTAGGCATTTGCGGAGTAGGAATAGTAAGACAAGAAAGGTGTATGTATACCGATAACCCTTTTGGCAACTATTACAGTGGGAGGACAAAAGTCTGAATACGGTCTACAATTTCCAAATGATTGCGAATATCACAAATAACCAGAAGTATTCCCAATAAGGTAACTTGGAATATCGCAGATTATTTGGGATATTGCAAAGCATTTGTCATATTTCTAATTACTAGGAACCTTCCTGGTTATTTGGGATATTCGCAATTATTCGGAGACTGTAGGCCTCATTCAGACTTTTCCCCAACCACTGTAGGATTCGAGTGTTTTTCTCTCTAATTATTGTCACAGCGGCGGGCAGGGTGAAGGTAAGAACAGCGCTGTTGCGTGGTGGAAAGTGGAGGTCTTCAACCAGAGCAAATGCCAATAAAGCAAGGCCTGGGGCACAGCGGCGAGCACGGTCATAGGCACGGCCACGAATGGTGCCGTGACATCTGAGTTGGTCTCTATGACTTCAGTCGGAATAAGCAGTAGTTGGAAGCGATTATAGAGATGTGAAAATATCAGCCACAAACCAAATTCGGCCAGGGCCAAGGAGAAGGTATTGGTCACACGGTAGCCCTTCTCTAGCTTAGCTTAGCGTAGCGCTTGGCACCAGTATATATCCTGGTGCTTGGCACGTCAATACAACATCATCGACCATGCTATTGATCCCTGCCGTGACTGATAGAAGGGACATGCAGACTTTCTCCATGTCAATGTAGGGAGCCTGTAAAAACACATTGAATATGGATTCACTTTTGGCAAATTGCCAAGAAAAGGACCAGTACTTAGTACCGTGCACAATGGGCGTGCTTCGATTCGAATCTAGCATTCCGCCCCAAGTCTGGAGACCACCACCATTCTCAGGCCATGGCCATATTGAGATCCTCGTCTTTCCCGGAGCCCCTAGACTCTTCCCTGTTCTTCCACTTCACCCTGTGCTTTCACTCTTCCACTCCTCCCAGGTCTCGCTTTCTAATCATCTCCCGTAAAATCGACGCTGGTAGAAGTCTGTCCCGCCGCTGCCTCGTCAAGGGCAACATTCGTCGCTAACTTGGCCTGCTGGTCAGCGAGCTCGGATGCTGAATCAGTATTTCCTTGCGCCGTTTCGATCTGGATGCGGAGGACGTCTGTCTGTAATTTCAGAACCTTGTTCTTGATTTTGCCATTCTACCAGAAGTCAGAAAAGTAAGTTTTCAAGCTGCAGGATAGTTTTCTAACCTGCAGGGCGGTGCCGGCCTCGGTTTCTTGGCCACCGGCAGCATCAATAGCATCGTTGAAGCCTCCGGTTCCAGTCTCGGCATCTTCTGCCACTTGGGCTGCTTTGGCGATAATTTGGAGGTCGTTCTCTGAGACGCCGGCGAGGTTATTCTGGTCAATCTAAAGGAAGTGAGGTCAGTCCTGTGGTCATTTTCCAATCTCGTGGTAAGGCAGGAAAGCTTACAGGGAACATGGCATTGACTTCAGCCAGGGCGTTTCCAGCGACTCCGTCCGAGATCTGGAATTCGTTGTACGACTTCTCGGTAAGCAGGTCCGTAGTGTTGGCTCTGGGCAGGACAGGATTGGCGATTGCGGCCGAAGACAGCGCAAAGCCGACCAGCAGCGATGAAAGAGTGGATGAGAAATGCATGATTCGTTGATCGTAGATTTAAGTAAAGGCTTGAATAGGAGACAGAAAGACCGTGATGCTGAAAGAGGGTACAAAGTACAGATTTCAAATGATTAGAGCAGGTACCAGCCAGTGAAACAGAATGAAAAGACGAGTGAACGATTGGATGGATGAGTGAATGAAAGATTTCAAAGATGCCGGATGCCATCATCTTATATTTCATTCAGGCTATCGATGAGACGGATTATCGATGGGAGGCTTTGGGACTTTACTGCCAAGCAGTCTCGCAGCAGGCTATCAAAACACGGCGCCAGTGGCACGGAGAAGAAGACAAGCAGTCTTGAGCTGCAGGGGCTGTCATAAGAGTCGAAGGCCATCTGAAAAAATCGTCCAAACAAGCGTAAACCGGCGCAGGAGACGACTGGCAGAGATTGGGGGGCTGTAAGGATTCGAGGAACAGGGGCCCCGCATCGTCTAGGCCATGTTGCAGGGCCTCGACATCGTGTTAGAGAAGTACCGGCAACCCGCAAGCGTTCTGGGAAGCGGCGACGTGAAATGTGCCATCAGTCTGACTGACAGTTTTGCGTGGGCGGGACTTGAGACGAACTGGCAGCTGAGACAAGGCGTCGGAGCGGAAGCGTGGTCCGTGCCCATGGAGTTGAAGAACATCGCTTAGGAGAACCCCTGTCTCAGACCACGTGACCGAGGAGCATCAAACTCGATTTGTCGGAAGATGAGCATTGCGCAGATCGATAGAGTGATTTACTGGTTGGCACAGGTTGAGACCTGAGAGATGATCTACAATCCCAATGATAGTATTGGCCTGCTCTGTTGTTCGGACTTCAGACTTCTGTGTCATCAATCGCCATCTAAACAGCAACCAGATTTCATATCAATTCTCAAGTTTGGAAGCAAAAACATGTTACATCGTAAATCGGCTTGGCAAGCCTCGGTAGACATTCTGAAGAGTGATAGCAAGCTTACAAGGTAACATGGCTCTATGCTTTGGCAAACTAAGTCTGGAGCCATCGCAGTCGCACACCTATGCGACGGTATTATCACGTGATTACCATGTGACACTATCCAGTGACCTTAGCGTGCGCTCCAGTTGCAGCTGGGCCTTTGTACATAGTCCTGCGCGCTGCGCACGAGGTCTTCCCCTTGTGAAACAAGGTCTATCTCTTTTAGATTCCAACCTCCGTATTATAATTTTGATACGTAGCTAGGAAGACGTATATAGATATCAGTAAGTGAATACTTCTCTAGCCATCTCAGGAAACACTCGCTCGAGCAAATGAAAGCCTGGAGACTGTAGCTGCTTTAGAGTCCGAATGAAAGCTCAAGAAATCTTGTGAGTTTACTGGAAACCAAGCATTGGCGAAGGAAATGACTAAAAGGATGGCAAACAGTGTTGGTCTAAGACATTTGCCAGTGTCAGCTGACTAGCAAGCCGTTTGATGACATGGTTGGTCGTTCACTTGACCGGTCTTCAGTCCGTATATATAGACCCAGACGTAACTTGCTAGGCCACCCCTTTCGACAACACCTTGGATCTGGTTTTCTTGATGGTAGCAGCCCAAGATCTTCAAGAACCCGATCCTCACCTGTGCAAGCCATCCTTTGTCTGGCCACCAATATGAACTTTGGGCTCATCCCTAAAGAGTACCAGCACTACATTGGGCCTCGCAACTTCAAGCTAGAAGATCCTGCTACCCATACCCAGCAGAACATCGACACTCGAATACTGGAAGTGATGGCTTATTTTATGTACATGAGGTTTAAACACTGTAAACTTTGGAACGATTTCCGATACTTGTTCCATGGCTGGGATCAAGCTCTCTTCGGCAAGGCTCATGAGCAAGTACGCGAATTCCTCAGGGATTACCTGTTCCAACACGCAGTGTTTATTCCTGGAACCACAAGGTCTGGAGTTCCTGTTAGGGCGGATGTGGCTCTTGCGCAAGCTGTTTCTGGACCTGACGAAATACCTTTTTGGTCAGAAGAGGCAGAGGCAGAATGGAAGGAAAGGAAAGCCGAAACCAAGGCCAAGGAAATATGCACAAAAGAAGGCGAATGATCTGGAGGAACAAGCCAAGCAGGAGAAGATCTCGCTTAGTGTGATCCTTCTGCTTTGCCAGCCATTCTGATTCAGCTCCACTCGGCTTTTTAGGTTTGCAGCAACTCTATGCATGTATGATGTTGGACTTCAATCGAACACCTTCAAAAACTTCATAGAGACTTACTATTATCGTGCTGTGATCGGTGACTATATGGCCTGCGAGTTTTGCATTGAGTACCTTCACACTGACCCCAGCTTCACACTGGCCAACTTCACACTGCAATAAACTTCACAGTATAACTGACTTTATACTGCAAGCTGCTTTGTACAGCAACTTCACATCATGATAGCAATTTCACACTGCCGTGAGTTCACAATGTGAGCACAGCTTCACACTATAAGCATCTTCACATTGCGCAGCTTCATACTGCGCAACTTCACACTGCGCAACTTCACACTGCGCGCAGCTTCGCACTGAGCAACCACACCATGACCAAACTTCAGTCTCCCAACTGTTCTCCATGGCACAGTCAAGACCTCATGATCTGCGCATGGAGGAACTTCACACGAAGTGCAACTTCACACAATGAGCAGCCTCACACTATGAGCAGCTATACATTATGGGCAGCTTCACACTAAGCAGCCTTACACTCGGAAATTGTGAGCAACTTCACACTGTACGCAATTTCACTGTGCAGGTAACTTCACGCTCCGAGCAAATTCAGACTGGCAGCAGCTTCACACGGTAAGCAGCTTCACACTGTACGCACCTTCAAACTTTTGACAGTTTCACACTGAGCAGCTTCACACTGTGAGCAGCTCCGTATAGAGTATTCGGATCAAGAAACTTAAAGAACTTTGCCCCGAGGAACTTCACACCACGGAGCCTCACACAAATGAACTTCTCGAGAACGAGCTTCGCACGTACATATAGAGCCCAGACAAGGCCTTGTTTCAAAAAAGCGTAGAATGGGGAATAATTTTTGCGCAGTAAATGCCTCTCTAAAAAGTGACCCAGATCTTCACCAACACAATCCGCTGCTCCGCTTCCCTTGCCTGCCGCTGAAACCCCCAAGAAAAACCATTGTGTAAACGCCACCGCTCATCATCGCTCCCCAACAGCTCGACCCATAAAACATTGAGAACCAAAATTCGCTTTCTCGCCAAATCTCCGCAAGATCTTCTGTTCAAACGCAGCATGGGAATCAAGACGCGAAACGCCCCGCTTCCCAACGTACCAAAATATCAAAAAGATGGAACCAAGAGATGAGATGCAAACCACCAATCCTGAAATCCCAGCCCCAACACACCCTCACAACCCCTTGGTTGAGATGAGACAAAACCCGAACGAGGTCCGGGGAAAAAATCTCGCCTCGCACCTGAGATCAAGCAAGCAGATGAAAAAGACCAATCTCCTCTCGAAAAACTAATCAGAGGAGGCCACCACCGCCAAGCACAACATAGCCGCCCGCTGTTTCCTTTCCTATAACCCTTCCCCAATTATCCATTATCTTATATAAAGAGCAAAGAAAACGTTTCCCTTCGGTCTTTTTTGTCTAGAATCCATTGCCCATCAACTTTTTGAAGCTTGTCATATTTTTCGTCGAAATCGTGGCGTCTGACATGTAGGTAGGAGATGGATTTTCGAAACCGTGTTGCGTTTCGTCTGAAGGATCTTTGATGATGATATAGAGGAGGGGAGAGAGGAGAGGAAAGAGGGACATGTTACGTGCACTTGTCGCTAGGGCCTCGTCGAATTGGTTTCTCGAAAGAAGCTGCTTTTTCACCAGCTCACATGATCAGACATTGAACAATGTCATACTCAGGTGCTTTTTTTGGCCCTTTTGCGTGTCAGCTGTGCCTCTTTGAAGGTGCCGTTGAAGCGAGTGCTGCTACCTTTTCCCGACGACTTCGGTTTGCTGCCAAAAAATGCTCCTAAGGCCGAACCGGACGACTTTTTCTTCTTGGAGCTGCTGCCATTCGGCGCGCGCGGCTGCTGTACTGTAATACCCGCGGGAATACCCGCGTTGCCTCCCATAAAGTGAGGTACAGCGCCAGGAGGATGAGCATGAGGATTTGGATGGATAGGAGGAGGTGGAGGTCCCCGCGGATCTCCAGGTCCAGGTCTTACACCTCCTCCGTGAAAAACAGGGAGTCCACCGCGGGCACCTGCTGCTCCGGGATGACCAGCACGCATGTGGGATGGGAAGTGACTCATGCCAGGCGGAAAACTGCTCCTTTTGCGATGTAAACCTCCCGGATGTTGTGCATCAACGATGATTGGCGGCATCTCCCGCGGTGCTGGTTTCGGTTCTGGTGGTGGCCACATGTGCATAGTAATAGCCCAGTCTGGCTCTACCGTTGTCTCCCAGACTTGTGGCAGAATGATTTCCCCGTCAGGTCCGATGAGATCATAATGCCCCTGTTGAACCTGAGGACCAATAACTTCGACGTGCAAGAAAGCTTGCTTGATCAGCTCCTCCATACCCTAATTCTATGTCAGCTGGGAGAACCTGTCGCTCAGGAAAGCTTTACTTACCGACCACTTGTGGCACAACTCGAAAGGGAAACTAAATTTTCGGCCAACTGCGTCCTTGAACTTGATGGGCTTCTTCTTCTCGTCGACAGGTGGAGGCGCGGCGGCGGCAGCAGCGGCTTTGGCATCTTCCTCTTTTTTCTTGGCTTCGGCCGCAGCAGCTTCGGCAGCGGCGGCGGCTCTGATCTCTTCCTCGAGCCTCTTCCTTGCTGCAGCGGCTTCCGCCGTGGCCTTTGCTTCAGCCTCTTGCTTCGCTTTGAAGTCAGCTTCAGCTTTGGCCGCGTATTCAGCTTCCATCTTTGCCTTCGCGGCCGCGGCCTCTTCGGCGGCGAGTTTTGCGGCTACAATGGCGGCCTCTGCTTTCCGCTTCCCCTCCTCCTCCGCCCTCGCCAGCATCGCAGCCTTCTCTGCAGCAGCGTCGGCAGCAGCCTTGGCTTCGGCAGCAGCCTTGGCTCTCCCTTCCTCCTCCGCCCGTTGTCTGGCGTACGCCAATTCGTCTGCGTATCTCTTCGCCGCCAGCTCTTTTTCTGCGGCAATCCTTGCCTCCTCCTTTTTTCGCTCCTCTTCCGCTTTTCGTGCCTCTTCCGCCTCTCTCTTGATGGCTTCAGCTTTGTCTTCTGCCTCTTTCTTTAGCGCTGCTGCCTTTTCCTCTGCCTCCTTCTTCAGCGCTGCTTCCCTCTCCTCGGCCTCTTTCTTTGCCTTCTCAGCATCAATTTTCGCCTGTTCCATCGCCTTTTTAAGTTCCTCAACCTGTTTAGTGAGCTCCGGATTTTCTGGCGGCTCGAGCCCAGGACCCGGGGATTGAGTGGGATAAGGTGGATACATGGGGCCCTGAAGAGCGTAACCTTGACCGTAACCTCCATAGCCACCTTGGCTGTAATGCATCAACTCATGCCCCCCATAACCAGGTGGAACATGCTGCGGCTGAGGATGACCAAAGTAGCCTGGCGGCCCGGGTGGTGGTGGTGCTGGGGTCGGGGAGAAGGGATTTGGCTGATGCTGATAGGGAGGGTAGCCTCCCTGACCGAACGGAATCATCTGGCCGGCGTTGCTTCCGAAAGGAGGCGGGTTGAATCCAGACACGAAACTTGGTGCGTAGGCAGGCCCAGGTCCGCGACCTCCGATATGTGTCGCGGGAGGCGGAGGATAATTCGGATATCCTCTCCCATATCCCGGGTAGTCATCGGATTGCTCCACACTTGATGGAGGAATAGGTGCAGCGTGCCGCCGCACTGTCGTCGGTCTGTGGCTTACTCGCTCTGCGCTTCGTCTTCCCGAAGAGTCACGACGAACGGGTGGGCGACTTTCACCGCGATGGTATTGCTGGGAATTTCTGGGGCGCGAGGCGGACTCAGAGGGATCGATGTCATCGGAATAGACAGGGTCCCATGTATCGTCTGAACTGTTAGAATCGTCTTCTTGATCGCTTGAGACGTTGGATGGTGGCACATGAAAACTCAAACCAGTACCTGAAAGTTCACTCTCGCTCTCAAAGGAATCGGAATGCGATGATGTAGTCGGCGACGGCTGTTGGGAAACTGTGATTTTCGTTCTGCATGGAGGTCAGCGACATCGGAAGTTGAGAGTGACGATTCTGGCGCACTGCGACAGAGGTCACGGGTACGACAGCGCAAGGCAGAGACGGGAGGTCTTACGGCATCTGGGAGGAGGCTTCAAGGAAATATCTCGCGCCTCGACTTTCTTGAAAAGAGAGTCAGGCGGAGATAACCTTCTGGGAGGAAAGGTTTTGGGGGCCAGTCGGCCAGGATATAGGTGCGTTTAGTCAGACTCGAGGAATGGAGGCAGCCAGCTGTTGGTTGGCCTGCAGCCAGGAACGATGCTGGGAGCCTGGAAGAGGGACGGGACACTGAGGGCGCAACTGAGTCCTACACGGCGAGGCTCTCTTCTGACTCTTCGGGACGTTGCCTGTCAGGCGGTGTGCAGCTCTTTGGTTGAATGGTGGCGGCGCTGCGTGACCTGCGGGCTCGCTGCAACGAGAGCTCTCGCGTGGGAGGGGCCGTGGTGTTGGAAGGGATTCTGGCGGCGATAGCGGGGAAGGGTTGCAGTGGCCGATCGATACAATGGAGCTAATATGGTCGATTGTTGGTCGTCGCTTGTCGAAGATGTTTGCGCGGCAGGAATCCGGTGGTTTGGTGGCCAGTATTATTCTGGGATACCGGAATCAATCAGCAGACGACTTTCAGGCTTTGGCGGGGCAACGTTGGTTCAGCGGTTCAGCGGCTGTTGGCTCCAGCCATGGCATTCCTCAACTGCCACACAACGGTATCTAGTGTTTTGATAGCAGGGGCCGCTTATGCAGACGGTGCGAAATCGACAAGGAGAGATGCGCACGTCAAGAAATGCACATGTTCCGGCCCCTTACCTGTGGAGATCGCTCGAACGTCGAATATTGGAAAATAGTGGCCCGAGTAGGCAGCCCGTGGCGTCGGGTCGCGACGGTCTTGAAACTTGAGAGGTGAAAAGTAACCACTGACCTGGGACTGTGTACTAAGGACAATGATAACGGAGCCGCAGCGAATGGCGAGCCTTGGATCCGAGCGGGATGAATGTCGTGTTGGATTGACTTTTCCGTGGAATATCCTGGCGGGCTGCCAATCAGTAGTACGCGATCACGAAATGTCCTATGTAGATCTGCGGGACGGGGCGAGCGAGATCAGGCTGAGGCGATGTGCAAGTATGTGTGGGTGATCGAGTACGTTCCTCTGGATGATGATGAAAATGTTTTCTGTAGCCGGGGGGCTCGGAGGTGGAAGCATGCAAGGCGTGTGAGATGGATGGAGGGGCTTGATGCAAGAAGAAAAGCTGGAGAGCAAATCAGACGACGGCGAGACGAAGGGCGAAGCCTGCGCAAATGCGACTCCCAAGCTCAACTCTCAAGAAGCCAGATGAGGCCGCTTCTCCCTCGTGAAGAATCGGTGCGAATGGAAAGTAGTTGGGGAGCCCTGCACTGTTGACATCATTTGATGGGCTGTCCGACTTGAGGGCGCTTTCGAGTCACACGGCTGTGCTTTCAACAGTCTTACATGTAGTGGTGCGAACGTCTCCTGCTGGATGTTTGGCGATGCCACTGAGGGTTGCGGCGACAGGGGAGATGAGATCATGAGAGCCTTTGCCAACTGTGCTTTGCGGCTGACCTTTGCGGCTTATTATATTATTTCAGCAACCTGAGCCGTTCCAAGTTATTTGGAATGCTTCGAGTTACTGGGGTTTGTGTATCTAGATACTTGTCATCCTCGCGCCTAAAAGGCATCAAACTTGGTGAGGTCCCCAGCTCGTTGGCCTTTCATTCTCTGGCGCCGAGAGTGCCCAAAGGCGTTTGTACCCAACCTGCCGGGTGAACCCACTTGTCGTGCAGGAGGCTTCGGGCCTCATCCCCTGATTGGTACCACGTTCTGTGAGATCCTCCGCTCTCGGCCTCTCAGAATCCCAGGAAACGAACGCCGACAACTGCATCGTCGAAACTCCTCCTGAAAATAAAATAGAAGGGTCGCTCGGATGCAGGAGACACGATGAGCCTCGAACTTCGATGCCACCGTAACTGATCGCTTCCCGTCACACGTGGCCAATCCTTGCAACTCAATAAGGATCTCCGGCGTGCCTTGCATGCTCGGTATCCTCCCCTTTCCCATGGTGTTCGAATTTCACCGAGTGACAGGAGCCACATCACGGCCCAATAGTTCTTGGGCAGCAATCAGTTCTGCCCGGCCATATCCTCCCCAGCCAGCTTCGCCACTGTTGCTACGCCGAACGATTTCCGTAAGCTTCGCAGTAGCTCTCTGATTTAACTGCTCTACCGTCCTGATATCCGGCAGAACTTGCGCCTCGCCGTTCTTCGGTGAACCCGATAATGATTTCAAAATCAAGTTGGTCGTCTGTCACTAGTTAGTATGCCCAGGGTCCTACGCGGAAAGATCATCATACAAGCTTCAGGCCGTAGTAGCCTCTCAGATAATCATCGCACAGTTCAATACTTCGGCAGAATCTTCGCAATGCTTCTGCCGCGGAGGTTCTCTCTGGCGATCCGTCGTTGCCTGAGCCAGCCGCCACTTGGTATTGCAGTTCGCCCAGTTTAGCATGGATCTGTCACCACCAGGTTAGCACCTGAGTGAGCAACTTCGAGGATTGCCATTGGCAGAACACCCACGTTCCAGGCATTTGGCGTTATAAGTAAGACTTCTTCGAGCGCGAAAATTGCTTGAGAATAAAGGCCTTGAGAGACGTATAAATCCGATAGTTCGGCCCAGGCTTCGGCGTCGGTCGGCGAAACGTCCAGAAATTTGGTCAGACCGTGTATGGCTTCTGTCGGCTTCCCCATAGTTTTGAGGAGCGCAATTCGGCGTTTCGTTACGGGCTTCGCAAGCGGGTCAGCAAGGCTCGGTTTGAACAGATGGCGTTGGGAGTACCATGTTGGTAGGATCATTGGCAAGCGTCTCTTCGTATCCCTTCAGCACCTTCTGTAAAGCCTTATCGTCTTCAGCAATAGCTTCTTGGTAGAGACCGCGTAGGGCCATAAGTCGCTCGTTGCTCTCCCCAAATCTGTCGGTCAATCGCTCGAGGCACAGTCGCGCAGACTGTTCGTCGCCGGTGCGAAGACATGAGAGCATGAGGTTTTCGTGGATGGTCCATAGATCTGCAGACTCGGTCGGGGCGAGTAGGGAGCCTACTGAAGTGGAAGTAATGGACGAGGGCGCATTCTGAAGGAGCAGAGGAGCTTGTTGAGATAGCTGGACGGCCACAGATGGCGGAAGGTGGGCCGGTGGATGGAGCAGCGAAGAGGCCATGATTGGAGTGTTGTAGGTAGAGAAGCTCCAGGAGAGTCGCTGACTGGAGCGGGTAATTTCAATGTCTCGAGACACTTGAATTGAAATGTTACGATGACTGTGGTGAAGGTATGTTGGCTCGCGGCTGCTGCTGAGGCTAGGAAAACCAACCCCACGCCCATCGGACCTTGGATTGTGGTAATCGCCGGCCACCACTACTTGACAATAAAGTAGATGGAAATCTGTTTTTTCAACGAAAACAAAGTATATTATTCCACATGTAGATTAAATCATATTAACCCAATCTTATTTGAAGAGCCAATTTATTAAGGCCAGTTGCAGTTTCTGCAGGTTTGGTAGTGGCGACCCGGGGGTGATATTCAGTTAGCTTGTCCTGAGGCGTCCATGGTTTGGAATTAACAGCATTGAACATACATCCCACCAGACTGCAACCAAGGGCACGAGAGCGGGAGGCCAGCACAACCGCGTTCACGATAAAAAACACTCGGCTTAAATAGCAGCGCCGGCTCCTGCTATGCCCGCAAGGCCTGATGGCAAGCGAGGATAACTCTCCGGCCGCATTCGACTGCTGAACTGGAACTGTTCGTTCACGCAACGAGACGCCCTGCATGCGCCCGAGAACATAGACAGGGAAGACCGATTCTCAGTCAAGATGTGAGCTCTTCCACCTCTTGTCCGAAATCTCTTCACTAACTGAAGCTTGTCAGGTTCGAAAAGAGCCTCTATGAGCTCATCCGTGGCCTGCGGAACCACAAGGGTAACGAGAAGGAATACATCCAGAGCTGTCTAAAAGAATGTCGCAACGAGATCAGAGGCCAGGACATGGGTGCGTAGCTGGCAAGAACTCCAAGAAACAGACAAAAGCTCATGTCAGATCGCAGACGTCAAAGCCACGGCGCTCCTGAAGCTCGTCTACCTCGAGATGTTTGGCCACGACATGTCATGGGCCGCCTTCCATGTGCTGGAGGTCATGTCCTCGCAGAAATACCTACAGAAACGCGTTGGATACCTGGGAGCTGTACAGAGTTTCAGGCCAGATACCGAGGTTCTGATGCTGGCGACAAACCTATTGAAGAAGGTATTGCCAGTCGGGTGTAGCATGGTGTTCAGGGGCAAAAGTGCTGATATATTTCCATAGGATTTGACATCTACCTCCCAAATCACCATGTCCCTCCCTATTATCACGCTACCCCACATAATCACCTCGTCGTTGGCTCTCTCAGTCCTCTCAGACCTTCTCCCTCGTCTGACCCACTCCAATCCGACAATTCGCAAGAAAACCATAGTCACGCTATATAGATTGGCTTTGGTTTACCCAGAGACCTTACGACCGTCCTGGCCCAAGATCAAGGAGCGACTCATGGACGAGCATGAAGACCCTAGTGTTACCGCCGCAATTATTAATGTGGTTTGCGAACTTGGCTGGCGACGGCCGCAAGATTTTCTCCCTCTTGCGCCTCGACTGTTCGAGCTCTTGGTTGACAGTGGTAATAATTGGATGGCCATCAAGCTCATCAAACTTGTGGGTAACATCGGTCAAGTCAGAATACAAGGAGGCTAATACAGTCTAGTTTGCTACATTGACACCATTGGAGCCCCGTCTGGTCCGAAAGTTATTGCCGCCCCTGACGTCCATCATCCGAACCACCCCTGCAATGTCATTACTCTATGAATGCATCAACGGTATCATCCAGGGTGGTATTCTGAATGCCGAAGATGACTCTGCTGGTGGCATGGAAATAGCAAGGCTATGTGTCAGCAAGCTTCGAAGCATGATCATGGTTGATGGCGATCCAAATTGTATGCCCCCTTAAGAACAGACATAGGGCAAAAGACTGACTCGATATAGTGAAATACGTTGCTTTGTTGGCTTTCGGCAAGATTGTTGTGACCCATCCATATCTAGTGGCACAACAAGAGGACGTCATCATGAACTGCCTCGACAGCGCCGACATATCCATCCGTATGCGTGCATTGGACCTTGTGGTGGGGATGGTCAGCAGCGACAACCTTGTCTCAATCGTTAGTCGTCTGATGAGGCAGCTGAGAAGTTCTCCTGCAGCATCTGTTGGACCAAGAAACGACCACAGAGGAACCGTGGACCCCGTGGCTGATTCGGACGATGAAAGCCCCGAGGTCAACATCAAGAATTCTTCTGAAGCTCAGGATTCGGCACCACCTTTACCCGATGAGTATAAAGTCGATATAATAAGACGTATATTGGAGATGTGCTCGACCAACAACTATTCGAACCTGGTGGATTTCGACTGGTACATCGATGTCCTCACTCAGCTGGTACGAAACGCACCAGTACCTCGGTCAGTTGATACAGCTTCCGAAACATCAACGGAGCTCAGATCCCCTGATGCCGATGACATTTCTACTGCCATTGGCGACGAACTACGCAATCTCGCTGTCAAAGTGAAAGCAATACGTCCATCTGCAACAAGAGCAGCGGAGTCAATAATTACCGCAAGTTACAACGGGTCGTTAAGCCAAACTAGCGCGGGTCGGGGCGCACTCAAATCGTCAGCTTTCATCGCCGGCGAGTATGCTAGTCATTTATCGTCACCCGATGACACATTGACAGCTCTACTACAACTGATCAAGATGACAGCCCCCAAGGACGGCTTGCCAGTATATTTGCAAGCAGTACCTAAGATATTTGCCATGGTGGCAGGCGGCGATACCTATGTCTGGACAGCAGAAAGAAAGACCATGATTGCTCTCCTCATGACGCGTATACTACACACTTTCGAACCGATGCAGATGCATCCCGATCTCGAGGTTCAAGAGAGGGCTGTCGAGTTCACAGAGGTCTTGAAGCTAGCTCAAGAAGCAGCCTCCGGGCAGGAATCATCAGTCGATGGGAAGGCACAAGATGCCCCTCTGTTACTTACCCAAGCACTGCCGTCTCTATTCCACGGAGCTGAGCTGAATTCAGTGGCCGTTGGAGCGCAACGAAATGTCCCTGTCCCGACAGAACTTGATCTTGACCAGCCAATAAATGACAGGCTGAACGAGCTACTAAATTCAGTGGGCGGCCTGTCAATAGAAGAGCCGGCGGATGATGAGTTTGATATCTACTACCATCAACGCCCCGCCGTTACAGTATCATCGATGTCCAATGAGCCTGCTATCAACCAGCTCGGGGAAAAGGACGAAGAAGTTCCGTCATATCAGCAGAGCGGAGAAGAGAGCTATCTCGACCCTGACATAGTAGCAAGACGTCGTGCTGAACGTGCAGAGAGGAATAAGGACGACCCATTTTACATCGGCAGCAGTGACACCCCTCCTGGCTCGTCGACCCCGCTGCATAATATCCTGCAAAGCAACAACGGACCGGATCTGGATATTGACTCGATACCTATCATGCAATTGGATATCGGCAAATCCAATCCTATCGGTCCCAAAGACGGCAAAAGGGCACCACCTCGATCGGTCCCTCGGCAACGTATACAAGTTGCCGCCGACGAAACTCTATTGAGCAGCGGTACTGGAACGCCCAGAACCGAGGAATCCGATGACGCAGCAGTCAAGACAAGGCTTGCGAAAGCAAACAAGTCCCTTCTACAGGTGGATTCGAGTAACATTGGCGCTTTCTCTCTAGAAGGAGGCGATGACGCAGACCAGTCACTCGACTACGAAGCACAGCAGCGGGAGGAAGAGGAGATGGCCAAAGCCATGAAAGAAGTCGAGAGACTGCGCTTGGAGATGCAGCGAGCCAGTGAGCGGATCCAAGCCGCTCAAGGTGTCCCTCCACAAGGCACAGTGGTGAAGAAGAAAGCAAAGAAGAAAGTGCCGAAGATTGAAGGAGACGAGGCAGTGAAACCTAAGAAGAAGAAGACCAAAGCAAAGACGACTGAGGCTGAAGCAAAGCCTGATGGCGGGCTGCAGGGAGAGGCATCGCAGGATACGCCGCCGAAGAAGAAAAAGAAGAAGAAGAAGGTTGTGGTGGAGGAGGCCGGTGATAATGCCGAGGGTACCGTGCATGATGGGGCTGCTGAGGTGCCCATACCGTCGGTTATCGATGCCTGAGAGCATAGCATATGTACGTGCACGGCATTGAAGCGTATAAGGCATAAAAATCAGAAATGGATACCAGTTCTACCACCCTTTTGTTGCACGTCTACGGAGTTCACCTCCCTTGCACTGGCCGCCCGGATTTACCGGAATAAGTGGTCTTTAGTTGCACGTCAACAAGTTCATATTCTCTACTCTGGACGCCCGGAATACGTAGTCCTTAGTTTTGTTGCACATAACCTTATTTCCCCTCTAGAGTCTAGTCTTAGATTCCCAAAATAAGCAATATGACTTTTGTTGAAGATCGGCAGGTTCACCTCTACCCAGGGCTCCCGAAATGGGTCTTCCGGACATACATGTATGCTAAGCAGTAAACATCGAAAGCCGCACCAAACAGACTTTACATGTACCAGCATTCAAGTTGCCAGACCTCATCTAATTTGGTTCATTATTATAAACCCGTATCTCACGTGATTATGTACCTCCAGAAATGGGTGCCTGAGCAGGCCGCAGCATCTGATTGCTTATCGGCGGACACTAGAGCGCGCCAAGATTTCCCGATTTTTTGGCAGCACGAAATTTTGAAGCTGGATCGAGAACTCGGCGCAAACGAAACACCACCACATTTTTGCTACAATCCACCAAACTGCGAAAATCGCAAACCGCTACAATGTCGGACACCGACTATTCCTCTGATACTGACTCTGATGTCAGCACCGTGTCTGACGTCTCCGAGAAGGGCTCCGCCTGGGACGACGAGAGCGACGATGAGATTTACGTGCAGGAGGGTGCCGATTTGGTGATCCCTGAATTTACCTCCGAGACACAGCGTATGTTCTCTTCTCTATTCTTCAGTTGGTGCTCTTATACTGATTTGTTCTGCAGGAAAGGAATGGGAGCGCAAACAGCGAAATCGTGAATACCGTGTGGCTGCTAGGAGAGAAAAGCGTTTGAGGAAGGCCGACGAGAAGAAGCAGCGCAAGCTCAATGCTACCATTCTGCGACGCATGGTAGGCACATCTTTTTTAGCACTCTAATACATCTTACGCTAACTTGTCCTAGACCAAAAACCCCGAAAAGTACAACAAGAACCTGGAACGAAACCGCCAGCGAGCTATTATCCTCGAGCGACGAAAGATCTGGCGCGAGGCCGTTCAGCAACATGAGCGCCTCGCAGCAATCCACGACCCTAGCGGAAGGATGTTTAATGTCGGTGCCGTTACTACACTTGAGGACGGAAAGGTCGTCACCGTCGAGTGGTTGGAAAATAAGAAGAAAAGGGAAGCAGAGAGGGCTGCTGCGTTGGCCGCCGGTGAAAAGCCCGCCAAGGCCGTGGGCGAAGAAAAGGAGTCCCCCAAAGACGCAGATGTCAACGGCGAGCCAGCTGCTGCACAAGATGGTGTCAATCCAGAGAGACTCCGGATGATTGAAGCTTTAGGCGGAAGTTTACCCGGTACTCAAACCAGAGCAAACGGTGATGCAGCTCCTGTGAAGAAAATGAGCAAAAGTCAGCAGAAGAAGCTTGCCATGTACGAGGAACGTCCTGAGCCACCGAGGCCGATCCGACCCGATAATATTCCATTGCCCGAAGGAGAAACAGATTGGCTGGCACTCTGGGACCTGGATGATGCGGGAGTCGAGCGACGAGTGGTAGCCGAAAAGAAGGCGAAAGCTGCAGAGAGAAAGGCACTCAGACAGAAGCAAAAAGAAGGCAAGGCGGAGCGAAGAGCTGCGAGAGACGAGCGACGAAGAGTATACCGCGAGAAGAAGGAGGAGTGGAAGGAGATCAAGGGTTAGTGGCTACACTGGTCTCTACTGAAATACTCGCTAACACCTGTACAGAAGCCGAAAAAGTCGAGAGAAGAAGATTACAGCGACTGGAACAAGAAGAAGCCAAGAGGGTCGAGGTCGAGGTCAATATGGCGGAACGTTGCCGAGCTATGGAAGTTTGCGCAGAGCTTGGCTTCACCCTTGAGAACACCCCTGGCGTCAAGGATATCAAACCAGTTGCAATGGGTATGAAGGGCCAAGAAGTCGATTGGGATGCTTTGGAACTCGGAGAACGACCTGCCGAGCTCAAAGTGGATGGCCAGAAAGCCGCTGCTCTGTTGGCTGCCAAGGAGGGTGCAGCGCCTAGTAACCGTGTGGATCTGGGCAGAGTACAAGATGAGTCGAAGACTGTCAACCTGGCTTCGGACCGTGGTGCAGGACCTGGCGGCTTAGACTCGGACTTCGTCGGATTCGATTTCGGAGACGGGCCAGCAGCTGGAGAGCACAACCCCCTGAACTTCAACCACAAAATGCGCCGCAAGCTCCATCGTGCGCTCGAGGCAGCACAAATCAAGAAGGAAGCGCTGGTCCGGAAGACAGCACTGGAGCACTGCATAGCAAAAGGTATTGAACCGCCTGGCGAAATCCGCGAAGAGTACAAGCCCATCAAACTGGAAGGCCGACGTATGCTCGAGGACGGAACCATCGAAACGGAGAAGCAAGAGCGTGTTCGCAAGCGTCTTGAACTGGCCGAGTACAACAAGGCCGCCAAGGTTCTGCGAAAGCAAGCCAAGGCGGAGGCTGTGGAGGCCGGTCTACGTCTGTTTGCTAAGCTGACGGGTAAGGCGGAAAATACTGAGGGCCAGAAGGAAGACACTCCCAGCGTTGTGCCACACGATGGCACCGTACTGTCTGGAATCAAGATTGTGGAGAGCGAGCCTGCAGGCTCTGCTACCCCAGAAGTGGGAAAGAGCTCTTCCAAGAAGCGCCGACTGAGCAACGAGGACCCCGAGCCTGAGACCAGCAAACCGAAGAAGTCAAAGAAGGCAAAGTCTTCGAGCAGCGAGGAGGTTGCTGAGTCAAGTCAAGAGCCAGAATCTAAGGCGAAAAAGGAGAAGAAGTCAAAGAAAGAGAAGAAGTCTAAGGCAGTTGAGTCTGAGGATGTGCCGATGACGAATGGGCACACCGAAGAACCAGCAGCTGAAGATGACGAAGAGGCCGCGCGCAAGGAGAAGAAACGTCTCAAGAAACTCCGCAAGCAGCAGCAAGAAACCGAGGCGCAGACCGATGGTGATGTGACGATGACAGATGCAGTCGAAGCAGACGCCGCCGCCACAGCCCCTGAAGACGCCGCGCCCAAGAAGAAAAAGAAGTCCAAGAAGTCGGCTTCCGAGGAGGGCAAGCCAGAAGCTGACGACGCTGTTGCCGACAATTGGAATCTGGGAGCCCTAGAGGGTGGCACGGCGAAGAAGCTGAAGATGGCGAGGTTGCTGGGGTACGGCAAGAAGGCTGAAGATGTGGTGAGCAAGGCGTCGAAGAAGAAGTCCGAGCCAGCCGATTTGGAGAAGACGCAGAAGGAGCTGGAGCAGCAGTATGAGGCGGGGAGGCGCATGAAGCATGATGGCGGGAAGAGAAAGGGGCTGGGTGCTGCTTGAGCTCGCGCTGTGGTGTTTTGGGAGGGCGTTTGTGTACGTTTTTATTGGTTTGGGTAGTTGTTGCTTAGAATTGCTGGCATTTGTATGCGATTCGTCTCTAGACAAAATACCAGCGGTCACATAGCTCATCTTCTTGTTCTTGATGCTCTTGTGTGAATGACATGGGTATCATCATGGAAGCTTGAGGTTCGAAGAGTCTCCGAGATCTGAGAACACACAAGGGTACCACACAATTTTGGTACATCAGTCATCAAGCTTAGATATAGGGAATCGCTAAATTAGATCTGGAGTTCTCAAATGGCATACTTTGTTTTCTCATAATTAGATAAATTCAAAGTAATTCGAAATGTTCAAAGTAACTGCAAATATTCCAAATGACTGGGAATGTTCCAAGTAACTGGGAGTATTCCAAGTAACTGGGAGGGGAATAAGTAAGGTAAACAGGCTTAGTCTGTATGCGATTTCAAAACTCCAGATGCGATTTAGCAAATCCCTATATGTATAGTGTGGTCTTGTGGGATGGCATCTTGCCAACATCGACCCTCTAAGTTACTGACCTGCGTTACAGGTTGGGGGAGGGGGCATGGTTCCTAGTTCGACAGTCCTTTCAGTTTTTTCGCAGTCGCAGCTTCTTTTTCCTTATTCTCTTGGGTTATAATTCTCTGACTTGATGCTAGATCGCTACCTAGGCATGGAGGTAGCATGGGCAAGTCTGCATATGACTCGATTCCAAGAACTCAAACTGTCGAAGTCTAAGGTGTTGAGGACAAGGAAATCCAGACGGAAAGTAATTTAATCGCTCAACCATTAAAAATGCGAAACCGTAACTTTCAATCGTACATCTAATTTTCCCGTTCCAGCGTATGTACAAGTCCATGGGCGCCTCGCGCAAGTCCTCCGGGAACATCCCTAGCAGCCCTCGAAATAGTCCAGTGATGAAAACCCCTTATGCGCCTTCTTTATGCATTTTCAATGCTCCCTAGGGCAGAATTTCTCTTCCGGATTTCTTTCCTGAAAACCAACTAGGCGTTTGCCTCTCCTTCGCTCCAACGATGGTATTTCGCAAACGCGGTTTTGGGATAGGGACGGGGTTTTGGGATGGATGCGGAAAGGTGCGGTGTGGGGTGAAGTGTGCTTCAGGAGTTGAAGGGGAGGGGGGTTCAGGAGAAGAAAATCTTCTGGATGACTTCGAAGAGGAGACCGCCGAGAAGGAGGAATAGGAGGAGACCTGTATGGGGGGAGATGTGTCAGTAAGCTTCGGGGGCTTGCTCTCTTGAAAAGATCAATCATTGTGGTTTTCAGACGGGGTTTAGGAGGTTCGAATAGACGTTGGTAGTTTGCAGAAGGAGGACAGATATGTAGGCGCGTAGGGGAAGGGGGGCCGGCATACCCAGCCAAAGGGGAGAGATGGGCGACTTGTAGGACTCCTTCTTCTTGATGGCGCTCTCGGGCTTGCCGCGGCGGGCCTCCTGCTCTTTGGCGAATTTGGCGTTCGCCTTGCGCTGTTGTGGGGTTTGAGCCTTTTGGGGAGGTTAGCTTCAGATAGGGATAGGACGAGGATGGTTTGTTCGTACCATTGTGAAGTGAAGGATCTTTAGGGTAGAGAGGTGGCTTGAATTAGAGGCTGCTAGGTGCGGGAGTGTTTATGGCGCGTGAGAGGGTTTTGCTAGGTCAGCGTGGAGGAGATGGGACCGGGGATTTTTGGAGACGGTCGATAGCTCTCGGTCGCAAGGCTGGAAAGTAGTCGAGGATGGGCTTTTTATAGAATTCGGGCGCAGTACTTGCCTAGGTGACAGTTGAGCAAGTTGAGAAGATGCGCTGGCCTCGAGAGATGACTCTTATGTTGGCGTTTTGCAGTTTAGAGAAACGTGTCTCTGTCTACATCTAAGCACTTGGAAATTAATACAACTCGAGGTTCACGCAACGGTGTCCGGAACAATACTACGATGGACAAGGCTGCTTTTGCCGAGAAGGGTCCGGTGGCAGGTGGGCGCTAGTGTCGGCGGACGGCGGGCGGGTCTGCTCATCGGCTCTCCAAGTCGTGCACTTTCAAATCATCCTGTGTTCCACGACAACACGACAAATTGCAACCAGAACTCCAACCCCGATCCCACTCTGCCCAACTGCCTCTGTTGTTTGCTCTGACTCGAGATATTCACCATGGCCCTGTCAGATCGTGGAAGCACTATAATCCGCCGATTAGCGCCAGGAATCAGATCTTTCAACCGCCCCAGATCACTCCCGACTACTAGACGCTGGAATTCCTCCGCTCAGCCAACCGCCCAGAAAGAAGTCTCTCCTCATGTCAGTTGTCCCTCGTTTCTATCAGACGAGTCCTCGGAGCATGTACTCATACTTGTTTCTTCCAGGGCGCCTTCTACAAAACCTTCGGACGTCCGGTCGCAAAAGTCCTGCTCATGGCCACTTTCTCCTACCAGCTTGCTTATTGGCTGTGGGTCAAGCTAGAGAAGGACGAGATCAAGGCCGAACGACAAGGTGAGTTTCTGCTGCTTCGTATGGGACGACTTGGACCCCTACCATGTGCGGGCCAATGGGCAGCTTGGCTGACGACGGAATAGCTGAAATTGTGAGCCTGGAGAATCAACTCAAAGAGGCCATGGAGAAACGGGAAGCTGAGAAGAACAGTCCCTCCCCGGTTCCTGAGAGTGTGTCCAGCAACGCTCCGGTCGCCAAATCTTCGTGGTGGCCCTGGTAGGACCGCGAGGTTCTTGCCGGCCTCGGAGAGCGACCTTGAAAACGACACGGCATGTACGTGGAAAAGCATGTCCGGATCACCCTTTCACTATACACTGCATCATTTCTGCAGCTTCCAGTGGATATTTCTCTGCTCGCTCCGCCCGGTTGGCCGATTCCCCTTTCTTCGTCTACTGAGGATTCTCGGCCTCCACCACCGTGCATCAAGTCCTTTTCTCGCGGTAAGGAAAGATGACGCTTGGGTCGCCAGACCTGGTGTCAGTGCTCGACGCCATTCCAAAACAACCAGGATTATTATGGATCATCTGGAGTGTTCCTAATAGCCTGGTTTGTCTTTGGTTTTCAGGAACGTCCCAAAAACATGGGAGCACAGCTGATCACGAGTCCAGAAGCAGTTTTCAGAGACATTCCATCAGTTCGAGGACAGCAACTTGTATGACGATAAGCGAGGGAGCAGCGAAAATAACCAGAAGGAAAGTACGACAGCAAGAGGAACAAAAGACATGAGGATGGCCATTTGTGTATTCGGCGCAGATGAGTGATTCGCAGTGTTTGGGGAGTTCGATATCTCGTGAAGTGTGAAAGGGGAGGCCTCGGCCCGGCGGTTCCAGACTTTGGGCGTGCAACCAAAGAAAAGGCTGCGGTAAAAGACGGAGTCTATGACGACGGCAAAAGCATTAACCCAACAGGAGGCATGACAGCATCAACAGTGTTATTCACGGCAGAGGTTCATGGTATTCTCCCTAATAATTGCAGTCGCGCATTGGAACGCCCTAAATATGCAGCGATGATGAGGCCAACGCGCCGATAAGATTTAGATTTCGCTAAGGGCGGCGAGCAGTAGCGACGAGACCAAGGCTGGAGCAGAGGCAAGTGTGCACCGAGCACCGTCAAACTGCGCGAAGGGAAAATCTGGGAAAGAGTCGATCAACAAATCAATTGCCCAGCATCAACACCGCCCGTTCCATCCCCATAGAGTCGTGATATTGACTCCGCCCGCGCCATTAAGCTTGCCCGGCTTCTCCATTTTTTTGCGGTCACGGCGTTCGTTGGGCAAACGGATGTCGCGATCTCCACGTCGCATGCTATGAGCCCCAGTGCGGACCGCCTTGCTCGCCTGCAATCCAAAAGAAATGAACTTGGGTATGCATTGTATCTCGATGTGTTCCGCTCGCACGAGCGACACCGAATCTGTCGCTCAAAAAATTAAAGAGTCGCGCTGACACGTGTGTTCTGCAATCTAGAGCCATCCTCACCTCGCGGAAGCGGAAGCTCCAAGAGGTTTACTTGGTCACTGCAAGCCCGGAGCCCGCGCCCCAGATCGCGAGCCTCACCACCGACGCCCTCTCGCCCGAAACGCCCCACGCACGCTTTCTGGAGCAATTAGATCTATCAAAGTTTGTTACACTCGTCCGGATCAATTCGTGCCGGCTTTTATTTTTCGCGTTTTGTGACGCGTGCGCGACTCGTGCTAATTACTGTTGTTGAACAGAGGTCGAAAGTTCAACGAGGCTCTCCTACCCCGGCGACACCTACGCTTCGAAACTGCAAAGCGTGCACCTGCTTCGAGCCACCCACCGAACCCGGGCGGAATTGCTGGAGACTCTAGGGGACTTTACCCATCTCGGGCGGGCAATGTCGCAGCTCCACAAGATGGCCGACCGCACGCTCGAAGTGCCTCTCCACGAACCGAGCCTTCTCCTGCTACCGCGAAAGGACAAACACGTGTGCCAGGTACTCCAATTGATGGAAACCGCACTGCGACTTTAGGTCCAGGTCCCTCCAAGCCAAAAGATGCGCAAGCATCCAAGGGGTCTCCAACCGACTTCCCTGCAGATGTGGTAGCCGGCCTGGACAAGGTCGTCGATAATAGTATCAACAATGCTCCGGACAATGCAGCTGCTGCGGTGAACGGTGTCGTTGATGAGAAAAGTCTGGAGCGGACGCGCATCGAAAATGTCGTGGAGAGCAGGCCAGGCAGTCCGGGTGTTGATCCAAGAAAAGCGGTGCCTATGACCGCTGAGGATGCAGCTCAACTAGGAGAACCTATCATAGATGGGAAGATACCGCAGGATGATGGCCCCAAAGCTGCGACTGTCCATTTACCTCCGAAGGAGGAGATGGAAGCTCGCCTCCATCAACAGCATCAGAAGAACGCTCAGAAGTCGGCGGCGCAGAATCAGCCAAATCCCAGAAGGCCTTCTGTCAATGTGCCAGGGAGTTTTCAGGATGGCACATCAGCTTCATCTCCCAGTTCGACGCTGGATTTGCATTCAGCGACGACGCCGGCCAACCATGAGGCTTCCACAGACACAAGTCCAGAGCACGATGACCATGGCGATGATCCTGAAGATAAGGACGGCCTCCACCATGAACCTCCTTCTCCTTCAGGACCCTCAGCTGCATCTAACAGAGAAAAGGAGCAGCGTGATCGACTACATAAGGCTCAGACGGACGTATCTCGGGGAGAAATACTTGCCAGCAGTCCAACATCTCCAGACGCGCAACTCCAATCGGAAGAAAAGGCTGCTTCGGCAGGACTTGGTGCAGCAAGATCAAACCAAGAAATACCCGATTCAACCGCAACCTCCCTTGGCGACGGTTCATTTACAACTACTGATAAGAATTTAACGCAGACTGCGAATGAAGTCACTCAAGATATTGTAGAGGACGAGGACGAAGTTGTTGGCGTACCCACCCCAGAGGATGAAGCCGCTCCAGCTGCTGGATCTGCATCATTGCCGACCGTGGCGGCCAAGGTTCAGGAAATACCCGATAGCAATGCGTCGTCTTTTGCGTCGTCAAAGACGGCGCAGGAGATTGCGCCCGCTGATACCATCGTGGTTGAAAACGGATCGGAACAAAGACAATCCAACCTGCAACCCCAGCCACCACCCGCCAGCACGAGGACGGCAGAATCACCCGAGAAACAAAGCAGGAGCAATTCCTCGACCCCGCGCAGAACTCCGTCCGCCTCGGGTCCTTCGGAACGTATGACCACTCGCGTGGCCTCTGGTGCTATCAGACACAAGTCACTATCAGAAATTCTTGGAGAAGGCCCTCGCCCGATCAAATCAAATTCCGAGCGAAATGTTGCGACAAAAGCTGCATCCGCATCCGGATCCTCGAATTCACGATCTCGAGATACCACACCACAATCTCCGAAGACCAAGGTTCGCAGTTTTGTCGAAAAGGCCAAAGACAAGGATAGAAGCAAACTATCCACAGTTGTCTTTGCTAAGCCCTCTTCAAAGGCTAGGGCGGACTCCGCTCGGGCGCAGAGTGGAGCGAATGCGCAAGAAAAGGAGCCCGAGGATTACATGATGCCTCTGTTCGTCTCGCAGCTTAAGAAACAACCACCGGTTGATGCCTTGCTCTCAAGTGCCCATAAGACAATATCGACTTCAAACGCATTGGTTCCAGTCAAGGAGTTCCTCGCCACTAAGGTTGTGAAACGCATCTATCAATTGCAAGCTACGGACAGATGGTCTCTTAGACAGCCAGTGCGGTCGGCCGAGCCTCCTAGGCCTACCACTCATCAGGACCTTTTGATCCAGGAAATGAAGTGGATGCAGAAGGATTTCCGAGGAGATAGGAAATGGAAGATGGCCGCTGCCAGAAACCTTGCTCGTGCATGCGCTGAATGGGTAGAAGCTAACGAAGAGGAAAGGAGACTGCTACAAGTCAGAGTATCAATTCCTCCCTTGGGCGCCCATCAAGAGTCGGCCATGGACCTTGATCAAGCAACTCCGAGTCAGGACGTGGGGACACCCGAACTTATTGCGTCGGCAGAGGGTGATACGCCGTCGGCCGATTACAATGACGAGGCCCAAGAGGATTTTATGGATGCAGTTGCACCAACTGCCATGTTCTCCCTGAAAGATGATGATATTGTCTTTGGCCTACGCCGGTCGCCTACGGCGGATAAGTTGCTACGGGAACTACCCCTGTATGGTTCACCGTTGGTCGTTCCATCCTCTGAGCTTTCTCCCACTCTACCGGACCCCGATAGGGTTTGGAAGAGACCAGCCTTACCACTCTGCAAATACGTTGAAGCAGACGTTGAGCTGATCGAGGGCATGCCACCAAAGAAGAGAAGCCGCTATCAATATGAAGAAGAGACTGATGATGAGGACGACGTGATCGAATTTGGAGGACCATATGGTCCTCGTGGTCCCCATATTTCCCATGGCCAGGATAATAGTTCCGACGGCTCTAACCATCCACAGCGTCCACAACGGGCTCAACGAGCACAGCTTGAACGGGAAAAGACTGATGTTGCTTTATTCAATCCTGAAAATAGGCACATCCGAGAACGCATTTATGCGGGACATCAATTCCGTCCACCTTCCGAGTTTCAGATGCCTCTGCAAAGTTTCTTTGAATCTCGCACGGCGTCACAGTGGACGTTCCAAGAAGATGATGAAGTCAGACATCTTGTACGCCAATACTCTTACAACTGGTCACTCATCTCGAGCTTCCTGACTTCAAAATCTATGTTTACCTCTGGGGCTGAACGTCGAACACCGTGGGAATGCTTCGAACGGTGGATTAGTTTGGAAGGGCTCCCGAGCGATATGCAAAAGACTCATTACTTCCGGGCCTACAACAACAGGATTGAGCAAGCTCACCGAAATCTCAACCCTCAGCCGCAGAATCCGCAACCCGGACAGCAGCCTCTTCCGAACGTGCCCATTCGTAGACGCTCGACTACGAGTGTTCGTGTGGAGAGGAGAAAGGCCAACAAACACATCACGCTGACGGATGCCATGAGAAAGCTGGCTAAGAAACGGGAAACCAGTGCTCAAAAAGCAGCACATGCGCAAGGATTGGCTCAGATGCGTAAGGCGAACGAAAACCCACAACCACGGGCGCCAGGAATGATCTCTACACCGCAGGAGTTCAGTAAGCTCAAGCATGACCGAGAAGTTGCTCTTGCCGAGCGTATGGCAGCTTTCCAATTGCGGCAGGAACAAGCTCGAAGGGTAAGTTAATCACTTTGCATATACGATACAATACTGACTCCTAATAGCAGCAGGCGGCTCTCATGCAAAACCGTCAACAGCAGCAAGGCCATGCAGTTCCGAATGGACAAATGCAACAGCCTCGAAACCCTGCCGCGCCAAACGCTCCCAATCCCAACAGCCAACCGATCCCCAATCCGAACCACTTGGCGGTGCCCGGTCAAGGGCGGCCGCATGGCATGCATGCACTTCAGAACGGATTGGCGAACCACCAAGCTGTTGCCAATGGTACGGGAATCCCCAGAGGTGTGCCCCCTGGGATGCCCCCGGCTCCAATGCAAGGCATTCCGGGCATGCAAAATCAGCATCGTCCAGCTCTGCAAACGCCCGGCCCTGACCCGCACACAATTCTTCAAGCTCAACGCCTAGCCCAGGAACAGCGACAAAGACAGATTCAAATGTCACAGCAGCACCCAGGTCAAGCTTCTGGAATCCACAATTCCCCTCCAACCTCCCACCCGAACATGAACTCCGTGAATCACCAGGCGTTTATGCATAATAACCAGATTATGCAAGCCTCCAGCCCCAACAACATCTCCACCCCCCCTGGAAAGACGATGAGTGGCCCCACAAATGGTCCGGCCGGCTCACCTCGCATGGGCCCTCCGGCCGCCCCACCTCAAGCTCACAACCAAATCGCAAGCCTCGAAGCGCAAGTTCGCGCAAAATATCCCAACTACACACCAGAACAACACCAGCGCATCATAGCCCAGCACATCCAGAGCCAGGTCCAGGCGCAGCAGCAGCAGCGCCAACAGCTATCCCAATCTGCCATGCATGCAGCAGCCGGTGGCGCCAATCTTGCACAGAATTCTCCGCAGATGTACGCTGCTATGTTGCGAGCCCAGCAAGCTGAACAAGCCCGGCTTGTAGCAGCCCAGCAGCAACATCAACAGCAACACCAGCTGCAGCAAGGTCAGCAGCAAGGTCAGCAACAGCAACCTAAAGCCTCGCCACAACAGCAGCAACAGCAGCAGCCGAATGGTCAAAACCCCAACCACCCAGTTCAGCAGTCTGCGAGGAGCTCGAGTGCTGGCTCGGCTGGTGTTGGCAACTGAAAAGCGGGCGTTTTGGAAAGAGGTCTATGGACAATCAGTCCCGGCACCTTACAACCTAACACTCACTCCTCTCTCCTGTCCGCTCGAACCCGCTTGAGTCAACAACACATTCCGTTTTCGGCGAATATTCCCCTACGGAGTACAATTGCCCAATCTGCAGTGAGTGGGTTTGTCTTTGGCATACGCATCCAGTGGGATACGATTGTCCAGACAAACGCACTTGCGATATGTATCGTTTTGATACCCAATTCTCCCAGCGCGCTGCGAGCACTCGAGATAACGAAGTGGGCCTCCCCCTAACCTCAACTTCAATTCCAACTTCTGGAGCACGTCTACAAAAGCACGCGCCGTCTTCGGCCTGATCCGGCCGACTTTGTCCCCCCACTTCCGCAACTACATAGTTGGGAGAGCATAGGGCCTGGGATATCAGTCTGCCATTGCTGCCGAGGATGTGTCTGGGCAGTTCCAAAGACTGCGGATTACGCTGGAAGCTGTATTACCGATGCTGTCAGTGGATTTAGAGCTGGCTGTTCAGGGTCGATGACTTCGACAAGATCCATCGCAATCCTGAACTCGCCGTGACTCTCAATGGCTTTTCGCAATCTCATATCGCTTCATTAGTTGAAGCGCTTGGGGATGTCTGTAGCTCTATTAGAGATAGATCGTGGTGCGGACGTGGCTTTTGACGGGCACTGCAGCAAACATTAGGAACGAGCTGCCCCGTCCTTGCGTTGAAACCCTACATAGCGTATGAATACAAAAAAGAATATTGTAAGACACCATTATTGCAGCCTCGTGATCTTGATCATTGGTGATACTCGATGTGAATATTCGACTAGGTCATGACTTGACCTGCCTTTGCTTTGGGCGGTCACGGCTGGTGGCCGGCCCCTTTTCCACAGCCACCCATTCCGTAGCTCGTAAATCTCGGGTTGGGGTGATGTCTCGCTCACTGCCGGGCACTGGATGTGTACCTATCAACTATAAATACCCCCTGCAACCCCATAGACTTAATCTTTTCCTCAAGCAGAGTGCGTTGCTACAAGTCTTCGGCGGTAAATCTAACTGAAGCGAGCTTGGGAAGCTTCAGCGTAGTTGCAAAGGCTGCCACAGGAATTTCAAATTTGAAGATGTCTCTGGAAGGGCGATTGCTAACGAACAAAATTGACCAGCAAGTGCAGGACTTGCCGACTTGGGGAAGTGACAGCAGCGTGTTCGTACCGACAGCAGGAAGTCGTGTTGACGGTAAGTATAAGAGACGCAGTATGGGCTTGAAAGCTTCGACTGTTACTATGAAGTTCGTGAGCAAAGAAAGTTGACGTTCGACTCCTAGCAGTTCAAAAATTGGGTTTGAAGCAGTTGTGTTTTGCTTGCAACGCCTCTGCTTTTTGTGCGGTGAGTGAAGAAGGTCATTTAGGGAAGTTCTGGTCGAGGACGACGGGGAGGGTGGTGCTATATTTATAGACTTGTAGGCAGGCAGTCTTGCAGGAGATCTTAGAGGATGTTTAAGTCTGGAGTGAGGTGCTTGGGTCACGTTGTATGTCAACTGTCGGTGGGGACTCGATCTAGAGGCTGTGTTTGAGGGCTATAAATACCTCCAGGAGTTCGCTCTGTTCAGTTCTTTTCTTCAAGGAAGTAAAGATTACTATTATTCCAGTGACAAGGTGCTCTGCGTCCTGGAGTGGGCACGCCGCACGTCGGTAAGTGGTAACAAGAATCCAAACCAAAGACCTGGAAGTATTTCAGTAAATTGCGAAAGTTAGATGTCGTATTTTTTTCTAGCAGTCTAGCTTGATGGTTGTTAGGTGAGGAAGGAAGAGGTGGGCAAAGCAAATGACGGTGGGGTAGGGTATCGACAGCGGGATGATTTACAGACAGGAGAAAGTCATTCAAGCCCGAGTTAGAGCGCCTAATACTGGGGACCCACAGCTGATATGAATGGCTTGGGACATATATGATTCATCATTTTGGTGCAACTTTCAAGAACACAAACTTCGAGAATTCTGCACTTGTAGCGGTGTGTCGGGATGTAGAAGGAAGGGGTACGGGAGAGAGAGATGTGTGATTTTAGAGCAATCCATTCGCTTCCCAGTGGGCGTTCATGATTCACGTCTCAAGCTGTCATTCGGCTATACTAGTACTTGTGGCGCACAGGCAGTCCTAAAACCTATAAATACATCCAGCCCCTCGCACATCCACATTCTTTTCTCAAGATCGACAAGGGCAGCCTTTTCTTGCACTGTTCTGGGAAAGCTAGTCAGATGAGCAAAGATATCCCGAGAATTCTACGAGGTTTAACGTTCTAGTTACTCCCTGGAAGGAAGAGGTTCTGAATGATATTCGGAGATGTGAAGTTTCTAGTGAGATGACAGCAACTTTTCCCTTCGGTGAGAAGCTGCGGCAGCCGGACAGCGAGCGGAAAGTAGTGGGTCAGAAAGAAACCTGGGAGGAGTCTGAGCTCAGGTATAAAGATCTCGCCTCGCCCCTCTCCTCGACTGTTCTTTTCCAGAAACTAATTTGTTAACATCTTCTGCGCAAGTTCAACTCAACCAGCTGACACTTCGCGCACGAGCAGCCAGGATACTGGACTACGAGCGCTAGATCTAGCTTATGGAATAGTTTCAAGGCCAAAAGTCTTGTCATGGGATTTTCCCTTTCTAGGGCAGCTAAGCGAATGTTGAGTGCGTCGTCAGCGGGTAACTGGGAAATTGACAGTAGCATAACACGTTCAAGGCATAGAGTCCTAGCAGCAGCAACTACTTTCACTGGAAGATTAGATGCTAGATTTCTTTGCTTTAGCCGGTAGCCCAGGCTGATGACAATTTAACCACACAAGAGGCCAGTCATGTGTTGACTCTGTGCGCATCTCATTCGATAGAGAACAATGGGACGGCGTATTCTTCCTTTTATAGTACTCTTGCTAACGTTCGCTGCCTGTCGTTTCCTCGCTCACAATAGCGCGTGACTGCAGATTGGACACCAGGAGGCGTCCCGTAAGCTATAAATTAACCCATGTTTGGAGTGATTATGCTTTTCTCCTTAGTTTACCAGAGCTCCCACGAGCGTGCCATATGGCTCCTATAACTCCCGAGTCTGATAAGTTTGCAAACGCCTGCACATCAGACCTATGGTTGCAAGTTCTTCTCTGACTTTACTTAGCTAGCTGCGGGGGAAGTTCAGGGGTAGAGAGAAGAGCTTTTTCGACAGTAGTGAAAATGACTAGGGGTAGCGTATGGTGACGGTGATAGTAAATAGGATCGACAGCAGCTGCTGGTGCAAAAATTGGGAACTCAGAATCCAAACTGTTGATCTGAGCATAAGGAAACCAATCCCCTGAGACATACCGAGCTTTCTGCAAATGCAGTTTCAACTCCCAAGCTCCCTGGAAATGGCAGTCTGCAATGAGCCGTGCGAGCCTCTTTCGCTTCTGATATATTTGAAGGACAAAGAGCTTGGGCAACACTGCCTTATGTAGCTCACCGTCAAGCTGAGATCACGTGCTGCTACCTGACTTTACGCTAGCGTGGTTCAGTGAGAAACTAAAACGAACGTATCACACGCCTAGTGCTATTACGCAGATATGCGTGCAAGCACCACAAAATGACAAATGCGAGTAACAGTTGTATGTTAACTCACTTGCACCGTCCATCACACAGGTTTTCTAGCTTGGTTCACCGCTGATAGATTGGTAGTATTTAAAGGACTGCTTTTGGCTTCTACTCTTCTTTTTTCCAGGCTATGAGCGGTACTATCAACATTCACATCTAGCTTTCGCGGACCAAATGCTCAAGAGGGTTTAGAAACGTGAGCTGAAGCAATGAAAAACAGCAGCTGGATCGGTGACAGAGCCTACAGACGGTCCTACAAGCCGCAAGACAGCAGCTTCAGAAATCAGTAATGACAGGGTTTCCTCATCCAAGGGAGCTGATTCTACACAAGACCTGGGACATGCTTCAGGATTTGTCATTTCCTTGTCTACTCAAACAAGAAGACCAGATCGTTCCCATGCGACCAACCTGAGTCCAAGCAATTTGTTGTTGTATTTGTTGTGGAAAACGTGTGTGTTTAAAGCAGGACAAAGGGTTACCTATATAGTCGCCGAAGTCAGCCCAAGCTTTGACGCTAACTGTATTGGGACTAGTCTTATTATATATGCTTGGACTCACTAGATCGTCGGTGGACGCCACTTACCTTGGTGGTAAGACCAAGCTAACGATGTTGCGATAGCAGCTTTGAGAATCAATAGTGACAAGGATTTCTGCTTCTCTCCCAAAGAAATTGACTTTACGCAGGAGTTTTTGTGGTCAACACTGAAGCCACCAGCTCAACGTGAGACTTTAGGCATGTGGAGGGATAGGGTATGTTGCAGCTCAGAGTGACTTGACCGTGGTAGCCCAGTGGGCCTAGATGAGCCATTCTAACTCATGGAGTAGGAGTCAGCCACATTGGCAGAAGATCAGACCAAGACTAGGCTTGAAAGACATGAGAACAAAGGTACAGTAGGCCTTTAAATACCTACCACAACCCTACCATCTTGGTCTCGAAGAAAAAAAAAATCGCCCCTTAGGGTGCTGACAGTAGCTTGTTTACTGAATGGTAGTTCATTTGATCGGCAACAGCAAAGACCAGTACCTGAATACCAGTAACCACAGTAATTTCTAATTTTAAAGCTAGGAGAGCATGCAGCAACATGGTATATGACACTGGCATTATTTGTGCCAGCACTAGACAGATATATGTGTGCATGGCGATTTACTCGTCACAGGAAGTTCCCTGGGTGTTTGGGGATCCAATTACTATACATGCTTGGAAAAGAAAGAGAAGTGAGGAGCAGGAGGCATTTTTATATACCTAGAAATCAGCAGATGGACTTTGGACAGAACCACTCTGCGGGTAAGAAGTCACCTGATGAAACTTTATGCCAGTGACTGGAAACGACCATGAGTGATATCAACCTAGACAACGAAATCAGAATCTGGAAGACGAGACGACAGTACTTCACACTAGCAACAGTGGATTGTCAGAGCGGCACTACGAGTCTACAGGACGCGAAACTCTCATACCTGCAAAGGGAAAGGAGAAATACATTACCAAGTCAGTTCAGTGGCTGCGTCTCAATAAAGATTAAAAGCTAAACCACCTCAATTGACTGGAAAGGGCGATCAAGTGGAATACGCGCTGTAAAAAGAATTAAGGGAGAAAGAGGATGGTCGCGACCATCTTTAAATATTGAATCTTCTCGCTCGTGAAGATGGATCCTGGTTCATATAGGTCGTAGAAGAGAGATGACGACAGACAGTCGAAAAGGTAGCATTGTGTTCGATTGACAGCAGAGCAGCGATTTCAGTATTCCATGCCTACCCGCAAAGAGCAGGAGAAGTAAGCAACCAACTCGGTTCAGTGGCAGCGTCGCAGCGAATAGGTCCATGCCAACCGACTCGACAGAGCTGTCAGGTCGAGTGTAAAATTTCCGACTCTTCGTCTTCGTGAGATGTGTAGTTTAGGAGGAAGAGGAGGGGCGAGATAACTCTTAAAATATTGAACTTCCTCGTTCGGAAATCCGAACTAGGGTCTTGAGGTTACTGGTAAAAGAGACGACGATAGCAAGACGCAAAAACAGCATTTTAGTAGTTCATTGGCAACAGATCACGAGTCCAGTAGTCCCACGGCCCCTGAGCAATCACCTACCTCAAGTGAACACCAGCTTTCACGCAACTTACTGCCTTGACCCATACGTCGCGGCTATCTCGTATAGTAGAGCCACCATTCCGATGCCACAAGGCTCAAGGAAATGCCGAAAGAGAGTTCAAGAGATACTGGCTTCCGGTTGGGTGCCTGGTAGGCCATGGGCCGTGGCGGGAAATCATGATCATATCATCATAAACTAAAGACAGTACCTATCCGAGTATAGACAAAATCCCCAGTATGCACACAAAAAAATATATGCCATCAATCCCATTCCCAGTATATGCAACCAGCAACCGGTCGAGTCCCCACAAACCAAAGCAGAGCGGAGCTAATATCCCGTCATCAGCAAACACAGTATTTTCCGAGCCCGGGGACCTTTGCCCCTATCTTGGGCTTTCGAACTTCCGTTCTCGCAAAAAGCCACCAAACATATCCATGTCCCCAGATGAGCGCCAAATGCCAAACCTGCCCAATGATTCCAGACGATACTGTTGAAGTAGACTGCCCCTGCTAAAATTGTGATTTTAATTACTCAAACGAATCCCTCCTCACGATCTGATGCGCCGACTTCTTCAGCGCCAGCCTGCGTCCCACATTCCCAAAACACACACAGCTGCAAAATAACACGGATACGATCCAGATGCCGATTTCGATCGTTTCTTTAGCCACGTATCCGCCCATATATCGTTCGCTTCCCACAACACCGCCATGTGCGGATAGATTTTGCGCCACGGATACGGGGAATGGAGGGTAGGCGGTGAGGGGCGAGGGGACGATGGAGGGGTTGAGACCGAGCAAGAAAAAGGAACCGGCGATGCCGACGGCGGAGGAAACGACGAAGCCGGTTAGGGAGCGGTCGACTAGGTACCAGAGGACGGGGTTGACGAGGGCGAGGGAGAGGGCGACTTGGAGGGTTGAGGCCCATGGGAGTTTGCGCTTGAATAAATGTTAGCATGAAATTCATGGTTTGTTCCACATGAATGGGATGAGCGAAAAGGTGATTGACTTACAATGGCCAACGAAATCCCCATGAAAGCCCCTATACTTCTCACCACCGGATTCCAATCCTGACTAGCACTTTGTCTCGACTCCTCCTCCTCCACCGCCACAGCATTATCTTCCTTCGCATTAAAGTAGTCTTTTTCCTGCGGCACATTATAGTCCGCCCATATCATGTCCACCCACGGCAGCAAACTGCCCAGCCCCACTCCCGCAATTCCCCAAAAAGCCAAATACCACCAGTCATAACTCGGCTTGATGATGCCCTCCAACTGGAACGGCGCAACGCGCTGATCATTATGCAAATGCGTAACCAGAAGTCCATAGCCCATGCCTATGCCAAAAAGCAGCACCGACCGCGTAGTAAACGATATTATATGCTGCAGCTGGGACATCGATTCCCTGACTTCGTGCTTTACGGAATGCTGTCGGCGTGTGCGGGCGGGCGTTAATGCGGATAGTGACGGACGTCTGCCATCGATGCTTGATCGTGCAGGTGTTTGGGCGCCAGTTCCCCATGGTGTATAAGCGTCTTCGCGGTCGTCTTTGTAGCCGGTTGCTGAGTAGATGCCGAGGAGGGTGGAGGAGCTGAGGTTGGCGATGGATTGGACACGGCTGAATGCGGGGGTTTCGGCACTGGTGTTTGTGAAGCCGTTTTGTTTGGAGTCGAGGCTGAAGGGGGGTGGTTCTTCCCAGCAGGGTTCCGGCGGATCGGAGCGTTCTATGGGATTTGCGGGTGTGAGGTTGATGTGGAAGGGGCGGCGTGGGATTGGTCGTAGTATGGGCGGGCTTTCGTCTTCGAACTGTTCTGCCATTTTCGGAGATTGTTTGGAGAGGAATTTGTGGTTTCCGTTTTTTCCGTGTTCTCGTATGTCTTGTCGAGATGTGATCGGTGGCTTCCGATGGGTGAGGAGGTGCTCGAATTCGTGGCGTAGCCCTCAACGCACAGCTTATCCGATGGGCAATGAGCAATAAGCAGATATACTTTGACCGTCGTACAACGTTTTCGTGGTGCGTGCGGCAGGAGTGGTGTCGTGGATGCTGGGGGTGTGAAAGGTTGAGATCAAATTTGAAGCTATGGTGGAGCCGGTGTCGAGGTTATGTAGTGCTGCAGGGTCAAAAGCAAATAGGAATTAGTCGAAAAACAATGTAACAAGAAGATCGATAGAAAGAGTGTCTAGGAGGGGTAAATCGCTTGACATGAGCCGCCCTTAAAATAGTATGGAGAGTGGTCGGTTGCAAAAGCCGTGGTCTGGGTCTTTCCTAGATCATACGAATACCATAGATCGACCTTCACATGCCTCGCCAAGGATCATCCGAGTGTCGGGCGTAGCATCATTCTTCACCGGTCAACCACTAAAATGGCAGACCGGGCTTCTCCAAGTCCCATCATGATCCAAACCCCACGAACTCAACTGCGGCACCACTACTTTAGCATAACACGGTCACGACTCACACCCGCTGCGGCCTGGCGCTACGCAGTTCCTGCACCATTTACAGCTTAGGACGAGCTGTCGAAGATAATGCGAGGGCTCGTCCGATCATGTGCTCTGTCTCCAAGTTGTCCCTCGTTTCACAGCGGCAGAAGTTCTTCCTCATTCATCAATTCTTGTGTTCCCGTATTTGCCATCGGAGAAAGCCACAACCAGATGTGATTCGCAGCAAGAAGGTTCACTCTAATACTGCCCCCTAAGCTTCAAGATAGCAAGGAGGCCAAAGTCAAATCCCACCGTGGAGTGCCATGAAGCCATGCTGCCCATGCAGCAACCATCATCTAAGAGCATGTGACAATAGCATTGTCCGCAGTTCCCTATGCCTGACCGCCTTGACAGCGCAGAACCATGCCCTCATATGCTCTGATAGGGTTCGAAGCCGAGCAGTTCATCAATGCTATAGCCAGCCCCTCATTCTGCAGCCTTGGTAGGCAGCAGCTTTCTCAGAGAAAGATCGTAGACCACATCCTCCACCTTCTTGACGTTATACTTGATGGAGTCGCTGCGTCGTCTCAGCGAGTCGTTCTTGAGGTTGAGGATTTGGAAGCCAGCATGGACGTCCTTGATGAACTGGCTGATCTGGAGGGGGCGCTGGTAGTCTCCTAGGGTAACCGAGTTGATGGCCAGTCGGGCGAGTTCTTCGATGAGGGTGATTAGGGCCTGGAGGTACTCTTCGATGGTGATGTGGAAGGCATCTCGGTCCTTGAGGTTTACGGGCACTGTAGGGTGGTGTTAGCTGCTACTTGGATTCCTTCAGCTGGTAATGGAAGGGCTGATAGTTACCTCCCATCAGAGATCCGACCTGTTCAATGGTGAGCAATGTGCCAGGCTCCGTGCCAAACTTTGTGCTGCCACCCAGGTAGGCACACATCAAGAGGGACGAGATGGTGTTCTGCACATTGTGGGTCCACATTCCATTGTATCTGTTCGAATGTGTCAGTTAGTCTTTCCCTCCAGATGGAATTCGAAAACCCTAAATTTTCAGGTGAGGGTTCAACTTACTTGTAGAATGGGTGTGGCGAGGCTACGTCGGAGAGCTTCTGCACGCTCACAAATTCATCCGCAATAGACTTGGATGCCTTCTCGAGGACGGGAGCGACTGCTTTGGGGTCAGTGGCATACGACGGCTACTCCTGAGGGACAACTCACGATCCTTGGCCGCAGTCGAGTGAGCCTTTGACAGGGCAGAGGTAGTCATTCGGCTCTGCCTCTCGAGGGTTTGTGTGACGGCGCGGATCTCATCTTTGACCTGGGTGTCCTCGTCGATCTTGGCCTGGAGCTCCTCAAAGATCTGAGGGTCGATTGAGCTTGACGCGTCCATCTTGATGAGTTTGAAGTCTGGAGGAAGAGATTTACGACGAAAGGCACGTGAAACACGTGGTTGGGGAGCTGAGATTTTTCGGTGGCTCGTCGACCGTTGTCTAAGGCTTGGAGATGCGACGGTGAAGGCTGCCTGTGTCGCGGCGTTTGTGCTCGACTCTGAGGTTGAAGACTTTTCACGGCGAGTTCACCAGCACGAATGAATTATGTACAGGTGTAGGAGCCTGCTGCCCACAAATACTCATCATAGGCACGCGTTTAATGGTGTTTGATCAGTGACTTCACTCCTGGTTTGATGTCAAATCGATTGTTTGGTAGTTTACATTTGCACGCTCTCATCGTCGCCGTGAATCGGCGCGTCGCCCAAAGCCATTTCAGCGGTCTACACATACCTAGCAAACGGTGCTCAAGGACTCGAGCACATGGAAAACAACTGGAAGCATGGAAACATCGGTAACATTGAAGCGCCATCATTATTCTGCGCTGTGAGGATACTACTGTACATGGAAAGTCTGTTGTGGTGTGCCCGGTCTTCCACAGCCTCCCCCACGAGGTCGCAATATCATCATCGCGACGCGGCCTTGTCCAAGTCGCAGTTCCCATGTCCGCAACCCCAAACTGCGGTCGTCCACTCCCCAGCGTCATCAGCTGTCGAATGCGGTTTTCGCGAGAATCTCATCTTCAAGGCCCAGCTCGCAAGCCAAGCGCTCAATGAAAAGATGGTTCGCGTCGTCTGGAGGTAGTGGAGTACCAGAGACACGGTGCCGTGAACATGAAGCAAGCTCCAGCGGTCCGCAGCGGGTGACAAAAATAAGATTAATCATTGATAGGGTTCGTAAACCCGTTTCAGAGATTAAACTGAAAAGAACAGATACTACACTTGATCTAAGCCAAAAGGCAAAGAGAGCTGAAGAGAAAAGAAAAAGAAGAGGAAAGGAAGAGGGCCGCGAGGCGTTTAAGTACCTGGAGCTCTGGGGCTGGACGGCGCTAGTGGTTAGCGCGAAAGGGGAGGGAAAATTGTTTGCTGGCTGGGATGACGGGCACGGAGCTGATTCCACCAGATTCCATCGACTCTGGGCGCAGAGTTTGATACGAGGAATACGAGCGAGCATCGGCTGCTGCCTCAGGAGTCAGTCAGGCGCCAGATGAAGTATTGACATGTACATGTACATACACATAGGATGTGCTGGTCGACATCATCAATCCAACCTCAACATCCAACGTCGATTCCCAGTCCCTTCTCCTCTGCTTCTTCTTTCCTCTTCAGCTCTCTTTAGTCTTTGCCTGTTGGCTTAGAGACAAAGCTCTTGGTGATCGACTAAATCCTTAGAAGTGGAGAATCTCGAGCAGCTGGTAAAGCTCCTCGGATTATTATTGACGAAGTACTTGCAGCTCATCGGGCTCTGGAAGGCCTGTTCAGATGACGGAGAAGTGGGTGGCTGATGGAGCTGGAAATTGACGGAATTTCCGTGAAGCGCTTGAAACTAATGAAGCCCGGTTTGGTGTCTCGAGCGATTCGGGAATGCTTAAGGAAGTGATGGAGCCTGTAAGTAACCGGCCGAGCCCTTGAGAACCGACAAAGACTTGGGGTATTCACAGCTGGTACTTAGGATAATCTTGACTACTCGTGAAGTTGTGATATTCTCAGTAACTTGGGCTACTTGTTACCCCCAATTACCTTGAATATTCTCAATTACGCTGGATACATTCAGAGACTTCAGATGTGTCCAGTAAGTTGATGACACGGGGACTGCAGGCTGTACATAAACTCTTTCGGTCCGCGCTATCTTCATCCTTTGATCGTGATGACAGATGGCAACCAGATTTACATATAAGCCATCAGTTTCAAGTAAATGGAAACCATCGGCGGATCAGGATTCAGGAACAGACCAAACCCCTGTGAAACGAACTGGATAGTCAAGAACAAAGAGTTTGACCCTCATTGACTCTGCTTCTCCAAGTCAAGTTGTGGAAATCGAAGGTACGTAAAGTTGATAAGTTTAACGACAGAGATTCCATAACTGGTCAAAGCAAGAAGTAGTAAATTCGTACAATCGTACAATCATTATCACCAGATCTGGGCCTGGCCCGCTGAAGCTTGCTTCATATCCAGCCCAAAGTATCCGGGGCGTAACACTGCCTCTCTACCCTGAGATGCGAACTTCTTTTCGTTGAGTGCTCATGTTGGCTTGCGAGCTGGGTAGTGCCTCCGTCAAGGGAGATATTTTCGAATCAGGGAAGGTATATTCGAATTGGATTTTCAAAGTGTGAAGTGACCAGGGGGGGAAGCCTCGAAATTTCTCACCTCCCAATATTTGTACTTCTCAACTTGAGGACTTGAAGTCGTTATTCTTGAAACTCGAATCTTATGCCTTATATGTCGATGACAGCCATTATTCGAACTCGAGAAAACCCAGCAGTTCGTTGCAACCTGCAAGGTGTGGGTGTAACCGGGGGAAGAATTCAGAACCTAGAAGTTGACAAGAACACGACTTGAGCACTCGACTTCTGTTATGTTCCGCTATTCGAGTTCTCAAGTTGTTTCATCAATGGTGTCCTTGTCCTTCAAAAATATTGTTGTTGAAGCAAGTCTCTGCTCATGCCACTCAAGAGGGTCAAGTATACTGACCGGCAATATCCCATATTTGACGGCACCCACGGATATATCGGACTTTGCATAGTACTTCATCTTTCACCCGTTTGTGGCCTCTGCGAAAAGTATCCCCAAGATGGACAAAATTCCCTCCAACCACATCCATGGCCAGGATCCGTCAGGACCGTCACAACCGGCCAAACCCTCACATCATGAGAAATAAGGATCTTCTGCTGGGATCTCAGCCATGAGTAGTAACAACTTCCGGGCAAGACAGCTTCACGTCAAGGATTTCCCCACACGCCTTGTTCAGGAAGTTTTGTGACTTTTGTCATCTTGTCATCATCAAGTCGGGTTGCCGGTCGATTGAAGCTTCGCTGCCCCTCATTTAGCGCGTCCTCTTGGCACGCTTCTCCACATATCCGATAGAGGGGAGCTCGCGCAGACAAGAGCTAGCAAGCCGAACAAAAGTCTACCAGATCTCCTCCTTCACGGCCTGATCACTTCCAACCTCATTTCCAAGATACCCTGACTTCGCGCAATTATATTCAATTCTACCATCTACCACAAATACACTCACATAACTCGACTCTACAACCATCTAAAGGAAGATGTCGACCGTAGGCAAGGTATGCGGGGTTCCCTCCGATGCGATTCAGACCTCGAAAGTCAAGTGTCGTCATTTTGCTAACTTTTGGGAAACACAGACAATCACCTGTCAGGTTAGCAGAAACAATCCACTAAAGCACGCGACCCTAGAAAGACCACCAAGGTTGTTGACGATTTGTGAATTTACATAGGCTGCCGTTGCGTGGGAAGCCGGCAAAGACCTCACCATCGAGACCATCGAGGTCGCCCCGCCTAAGGCTCACGAAGTGCGAATTGAGATCTACTACACTGGAGTTTGCCACACTGGTACGTCCGTGAACTGTTGAGAAATGGCGGAGGAATAGAATACAAACAGGAACATTGAACTGACGTTGTCTTTCAGATGCCTACACTCTGTCCGGAAAGGACCCTGAGGGAGCTTTCCCCATTGTCCTTGGTCACGAGGGAGCCGGTATCGTCGAATCCGTAGGAGAGGGCGTGACATCCGTCAAGCCCGGTGACTATGTCGTAGCTCTCTAGTAAGTCGTCTCCTGAACCATCTTAGATCCATGATCATCTATCGTCCTCAGTTCCAAGCGCCTATCATCCTCTCTGTCACACCCCCCTTAATTTTTCTTCCAAGCCCCTTCCGTCCCCCCTTCAGCCCCAAAACAAAAACTAACACATCTCCCAGCACCCCTGAATGTAAAGAATGCAAGTTCTGCAAATCCGGCAAGACCAACCTCTGTGGTAAAATCCGCGCCACCCAAGGCAAAGGCGTCATGCCCGACGGTACCTCACGCTTCAAGTGCAAAGGCAAAGACCTCCTCCACTTCATGGGCACCTCCACATTCTCTCAATACACCGTCGTAGCCGACATCTCCGTCGTCGCCATCACCCCCGACGCCCCCATGGACCGCACCTGTCTCCTCGGCTGCGGTATCACGACCGGCTACGGCGCCGCCGTCGAAACCGCCAAAGTCGAAGAAGGCAGCACGACCGCCATTTTCGGCGCTGGCTGTGTCGGTTTGTCTGTTGTTCAGGGATGTGTGCAACGCAAGGCGGGTAAAATTATTGTGGTTGACTTGAACCCGAAGAAGAAGGAGTGGGCGGAGAAGTTTGGGGCTACTGATTTTGTGAATCCGGCGGAGTTGAAGGGTCAGACTATTCAGGAGAAGCTAATTGAGATGACGGATGGAGGTTGTGATTACACGTTTGATTGTACCGGGAATGTTGGGGTGATGAGAGCAGCACTGGAGGCTTGCCATAAGGGATGGGGTCAGAGTATTGTGATTGGTGTTGCGGCTGCTGGACAGGAGATTTCTACCAGACGTATGTTCCCTGCTTACCCCTTTTCAAGTCCGAGATTCCTAGATTTTCTGTTGGGTCTGGGTTGCGATGAAAGGTCTGCCTGCTAACATTTGTCGATTCGTAGCATTCCAACTCGTCACCGGCCGCGTATGGAAAGGATGCGCCTTTGGTGGCATCAAAGGCCGCTCCCAACTCCCCGATCTGGTCGACGACTACATGAAGGGCAAGCTCAAGGTCGATGAGTTCATCACCCACCGCAAGAACCTGGACGGTATCAACGAGGCTTTCGAGACCATGAAGCAGGGTGACTGCATTCGTTGCGTTGTGAACATGGTACGTATGCTCTGCCCTTCTCTAGACTCCTCTTCGTGAGAATTGGTGCTCTCGTGATTTCCCGTGACCTCGTATGTTTTTCTCGGTACTCATGGCTGATTTTGTGCAACAGAGGGAGGGCGAGAAGGCTTGAAGAGTAGGCTGTGAACGGGACTTAGGGCGAGGGATGAGGAGGAGTGGAACGTGTGTTCTCTAGCAGCAAATAGGGAATGGAACTTACATGCTCTTGCCTTTTGTGCTCCCGATTAATCCCTGTTATCCCAAGACTTTGTCTCCATTATAATGTTCTTCGTCATGTGGCAGCTGGCTGACCACTAGAGTTACCCCTTTTCCTCAGCCTCCTAGCTACGCTACATACCCAGAAGCCTCTCTTCCAACCTCCAAATTCCAAATCACATCACCAAACTTTAAAACGCCTCTACAGGACTCTACAGACCCGCTATAGCAATAAAACCAACACCATTGTAATCTACGCAAAATTTCGCGTCTAACGGTGTGCGATTTGTATTTTCGCGTTTTCCCCGTCGACGTGCAACAAAACCGATTTTTTAAAAAAGGAGCGTATATATAGCATCCCGAATAGGCAAGGCGGGAAACCCGCTACCAAAACCCAAGCGGCAAGCTTCTGGCGTAAGCCAAAAGTCTGTTGCATGTCCCTCCGCCTGTCGGCGCAGCACGGTTCTGTCGATTCGCAGCAATACGCACCTCCTCTTTCCCATGCATTACAGGATATATTTCACACTTGTATATCTCGCAAACAGACCAAGATCTCTTTGAGAGGGTTTTGAAAGAAATAACAAACGTTAGCGTCCGAGTTAGCCTTCACGTTGGGCTGTTCGGCGCAATAGAGGATCCAAACACAATAATCCATTCAGCAGCACAAGTCACGGAATCAGTTAAGCAAATGGCAGTAATTTCAAATCGCGCATTCAATTCGCATGGTATCATTTGAGAAGCAGCTCCTAAACGCCGCCGCCGACCACCGGAAACACCGTAAGATCCTTTTCAGAAAAAGAAGCAAACATGCATCCCATAACTCCCGTTCGCTTCGCATTCCGGCTTTTCCCAGATCCCATATGCTATGCTACCAGACCAGTGCTACCGGATTTATCTGTCGCCAACAGCAGGAGCACTGGTACTAGCCTCGGCACCACCAGCCTCCGGAGTCGGATTCAAATAATCCACGCTCTCGGCTTCTTCATACTCCTGAATCAAGTCCTGAACTACCTCACGTGCCTCGTCGAACTCACTCAAGCCTTCAGAGAACGGAACAGTCTTCTTGTAGCCCTCCATGAAAGCATTGCGCTTTCTCATGCCGTCGTACTGGCGCACGATCTTCTTGAAGAGAGTGGCGATGCTGGTGTGGTTGGCGAGCATGAGGCCGGAGACGCGGTGCTGCTTCTGCAAGTAGGGACTCTTCTTGGTGAGAGCTACTTGGATGGAAGCGGGGCCCCAGGGGATGAAGGTGGCGAGGCGGCGCTCGCGGATGCGGAGCAGCGACTTGTGAACGTCGGTTGGGTCGACGTCGCCTTGGATTACATTGAGGATGGAGATGTAGCATGACTTCTTGGACGGGTTGATAGAAACCATGCGGTTCTTGGGCTGAAGAAGGCGGCGCATGACGTCAAGAACGGTAGTCTTGCGCACAGTCTTGGCGGACTCGACATTATCGGAGGTAAAGGGGGTGTAGGAGGTCATGAGGAAATGGCAACGGGGGGTGGGGATGAGGGATGCGACGATGCTGACGAGATCGTTGTGCATGTAACCGGGGTAGCGGAGAGTAGTGGTACTGGCAGACATGACGGTTGAAACCTGAAGTGGCATGTTAGCCTACAGTAGGTTCGAGAAGAGGGGACGTGAGGAGTGATGAAGTGAAGAGATGAAAACACTCACCAGCTGGTTGGTCTGCTGGAAAGAGGGTTCTTGGACGTGAAGTCTGTCAGCGGCAATTCTGGACAGAGCACCGTTATCAAGAACCACCACCGAATCAGCATTCTGAGTCAATCGTCTCATCGACAATAAGCTGTTGTACGGATGAACCACAACGTCTCCCGAGTTGGTGGTATCCGGGAAAACCGAGTAAGTCTGGATGAGCTTCTTGGGGAATCGATCATTGAGCCTCTCCAGCAGGAAAGATCCAAGTCCAGAACCCGTACCACCAGCAATCGAATGCAACATCATGAATCCCTAAATGTCCGCGCATCAGCAAATGTGCTTCTTGTTGAGCTGTTCATGCGCCCATTCCCGCGCTCAACATACCTCGAGGGAGTCACTTCCGTCGGCCTCGCGATCAATCATCTCCATAATATCCTCATGAACACTCTCCCCCGTCTGGTAACCCTCACCCCAGTTGTTGGCAGCTCCGACACCATTCTTGCCCATAAAGAAGTTCTCGGGATTGTAAATGTTCTTGTAAGGGCCAGTCTGGATACCATTGATCACTCGGGGCTCCAGATCAATGAGGATGGCGCGGGGGATGTAGCGCGTGTCGTCGGATTGGTAGAAAAACACATCTTTGCGATCGCCGCCCTCGGTCGCGAAATCTTCGAGGTTGCCGTCCTGAGAAATACCGTGTTCCTGGCACAGTTGCTGCCAGAACTGACTGCCAACTTTGTGGGAAACAGGTCAGCGGATGAGCTCCAACGGCCAGCTTGCTTCGAGTCCACGAGGCACTCAGGGGTACGAAAAAAATAGAGGGGACTTACTGCTGTTGCCGCATTGGCCAGCCTGGACGGTGATGATTTCCCTAGCAGACATTGTTGTTAGCTTGGGAGATGCAAACAGTTGAGCTGGTGGAAGCAATCTCACCTAGGCATCGTCGCGGCTTTATCCCGGCATTAGGATATTCCGAATTGGCTGTCGTCGAATGTTTCTAGGGGATCGTTGGTGTTTGGAAGACGCGACAGGATCTTGAGGTTGTGCGCTGAACTCAAGCTTGACACGGCCGGAACGCGGTGGGGGAGACAACTCAGCCTCGATGGTGAGGCTGTCGACCGCCCGAACTCCCCCCAGTCGCTCAGGAACTCTTCGATTGCGGTAGGATTCACGTAATTGATGTTTGGTTGACGATTCTATCTGAGCATTTTATATCATATCTCCGTGGTGCTTTTGCTTTCTTCCCGTTTCCCTTCCCCCCATCCCCTTTGAAGCTCTGCCATTCCGGCTTCGACAACTTCCCTCGAAGCTTGGTTAGAGTCACATTACGAATCACAAGAAGAATTCTGGAAACTGAGTAGCTTTTGATAATAGGAGCCCTCCAGAACCATGATTGCCTATCTCTCTTTCAGCCGAGTAGAGTCGACTCGAAGTCTCGAATTACTCTCAAGCTTCTCTGAAAGTCCATGCAAAAACCGCGATAATTCGGGGCCCGCTAATCCGGGGCCAGCAAGAAATATCTCCCATACCAGTCCTGTCGGCTTCCTCTGTAATAATACTCTCATGAGCATATTCTGTCGTAATGCTTATCCGGCCCGAACCCCGCCCATATCCCCAAGCCGTATCCATAAGGCCATAATCTCATTCCGCACCATCAAGCATTCTTCTTCAGCTTCCTCATGTCCACACCAAACCCATACCTAATCCTGAAGACCAAACCAAACACAACCGCCAGGATGCTGAATTTGATAAGCGTCCAGAGCTGTGTCCACGTCCGTTTCTCCACTGGCTTCTTTTCAAGCTCATCATAGTTTTTGCAAACCTCCAGATACTTCTTCGGATCATCGGTAATCACGCCATCTACTCCTTTGCGGATACTCCACAGCATGTTTTCTTCATCATTGACCGTCCACAGAAACACGGCGCGCTTGGCGGCTTTGGCATCTCTCAAAAACGAGCTGCCTCTGGGCCCGAGGATCATTTGGACTATGTTGAAAGACATGTTGGGTACTTTGAGGAGGCTGCGCGAGTAGTCGATGCTGAAGCTGATGTGGGTGATGGGGAAGCCGGGGAGGTATTTCGTGGCAAGAGGGACGCATGTTGCCTGAACCAAATTAGCAACGCTGCCTTCTCAAGCCTTTTGTACTGGAAATAGTAGAAGACTAAAGACTTACCGCCCAGCAACCCAGCACAATCCTCTCGTTCCAGGGCCTCGACGGCTTGACAGAAGATATCGTCTCGGCAATCAGCCGCATAGTTTTATCGGCAATTTCATCGAGCTCCCTCCATTCCTGCGCCCTGTTCTTGTTCAAGAACTTGGGCCAAGGAACCTTGATATCAAGCAACACCCACACATGCTCTTGTCCCGGCTGTACCAAATACTCCAACAAGTCCTGTAGTCTTGGCATCGGCTCATGCGGTTCCTGAATACTCCTCAGAGTAGACAAATACTCCCAATCACAATCGATAACTTTCTTGTCTCTTCCGAAACAGCGTTTGAGGTCGGGGTCCTGTAGGTAATCGTCATGAGTTGGTGCTGAAGGGAGGAATTAGACCGAATTGGGTCCTAGATGTCTGCTCTTACATGGGAGAGCACGACGACCCCGTCCTTCGATATGTGGATGTCGGTCTCGATGCCATGTGCGCCGACTTCTACGGCGCCCTTGAATGCGCCCATGGAGTTTTCGGGATGCGCGGCTTTATAGCCTCGATGGCCGATGGCTTGGGGGAATTTGCGTCCGCCATCGGTTGATTTTGCGAGCGCGAACGAGGCTGGAAGAGCTTGTCAGCCTGAAGTATGGAGTTTTCACGTTCGGGGAAAGTGTTTACGGATGGGTATTCCAACCTCCTCACTCAAGAGGGGCGCATTCTCGGCAGACATGGTCGCTGGGGTTTTGGAGATGTTTAGGTGAAGATGGCGAGGCTGTTGTAGGACAGAGAAGAGGGAATGGACATAGGATTTGAGTCGGTCGGTTTCAGCAGGCTTATGACGGGTTCTGTAAGCAGAAGCAACAAGACGGTGTGAGAGTCCAGGTGGGGTAGTATTGTTGGTGGCTGCCAGCCATGACTTCACTCTTCAGCGGTCACAGACGCCCTGGCCAGGAGTTGCAGGCAAGTTCACGTTGCCGTGTTGTATGGACCACATTTGCAGGCTGATTCCTAACCCTTCTGGCCCCCAATCTCCGGGTCGCGGCAGCGTGTCAGGTCTCAAGGCGGCAGACGGGCCGTTCGATAGTGGCTGGCTGCACGCTCTGGTCCTCCGAATAGTTGTCGCCTTGTCGGTAGCTCCTAATGCTAAGTCCGGGGACTCATTCGTCGCGGCCAAGTTTTGCACTGGCCTCCCACGCGACATCATCGCTGTATCACGTCCATCATCGCGTAGGAGGCCGGTGGGACTTGGCCGTGATGAATCAGCCCTCATCAATCAGGTGGTTGACCGTTGAGTCCACATATGGAGTCTGGACTCCTCGCAGATGCTTCAATGCAGAATGCGGCTATTTTAGGTTCACACAAGCAATTGCCAACCCTTCCATCCGCGTGAGTTACCACGCTCACGGGTCCAAAGCCGAGGTTGAACCTATCCCGACGCCATTACGACTGGACTCGTCTACCACTGGAGCACCATCTTTGGCTCGTCGTCCCTGAATCCACGTTTCCGGACCCGGATTCGACCAATGCTGGGCGCACAAATGAAGTCCGGACCGCCGGGATACGACTCGAGGGTAAAAGAGCTTGTTTGGGCAAACCTCGCATTTTAAGTCTTGGTCACTGCTAGAGGCATGAGCATATAGTATACAAGGAACCAGAATCCTGACCGAGTTCAAAAGTACCAGCTTTTGGATATAACTGGCTCAGCCTCGCGGATCAAAGACTCCTTTTCCAGGTCTGCATCGAGGCTTGGCATGCTTCTCAACCTGTACTTCTGTGATCTGCATCAATACAGCCACAAAGATATATCGAAAAGAGCCTCGAGTCGACATGCAGCCACGATTCTGGCTTGCATTTCCTCTTCCAAGGCATGGCGTCTTGCACGTGAGCGATACGGATGAGAGAGCTTGGAAGGGCGTGCATATGTCAAGCACCCGTCTAACCACACCGTCCAGGTCCAGTCCTTTCTGGAGACGAGCCTTGGAAGGCACGGAAGAGAGCGAATATTAGGGGGAAATATGTCTTTGAGCCGCGATACCCGAAAACCAGGCTGGAATATGAAAGCGTGTTTTGGTTTGTCCAAGAATATCTCAACTCTCGAAAACCCCTTGCTGAAACCGTCAGGGAAGGCTTGGAGATCCTGATCAAACCCTGGAACGACACAAGGTGACGAGGCAGAGCTTGGCCTCAAGTAATATGACAATTCAGGAGCGATGATCCGATCGCCACCTGTACTAACAACATTAATTCCTGAGTAAGAGCGGATACATATGCCGTATGCACGCAGGCCATGAATCATCTTCCAGTCGTCTTCGAGGCTATCGTCACGAAGTCGTTCGTGAATGGCTAAGCCTCGGACTATCTCTTCAACAAGTCCGACGACGGAGTCGCCAGTTGGTAGCGGAACAATAGAGGCTTTGAACCTTTGTACACATTTGTACCGCATTTATCCATCGACTTCGAGGATTCCTATACAGTTCAAACTTCGGACATGGAAGAACAAAGGCGAAATATGGCCGCTCGACGTTTTGCTGGGATGTACTTCGCGAGTCAAGCCAAAACTCGATGAATAAGTATGTCCCCTCGTGTCGATAAAAGCTTCAATGTCGCTACGCTGTTAAGGTCCCAACGACTCAAGACCACGAGCAGTGACATGGTGTAGTGACGATCAACTCAAGCCGCCATGCAGCAGACGCCATGGATGGCTGCATTCGGGCACGAGCCAACTTTTCTGCTTTGGGATCTGTGGTAGCATGGGGAATTGAGGATTGATATGTATCAAGCCGAATTGAGGCCGTGATTTTGGGGGTATCGAATTGTAGAATTATGTGGAGGAATGAGAATCGACTCATCGAGAACATTGGGATGGAATCAGGATACAGATGACTAAGAAGAAATTGCGACGTCGGTTCGAAAAAGCATCCAAAGATCGAAGTCAAGATATTCGGCCTCGTCTTCGAAAATATTGGTTCCATTTAATCCAGAGTCAAACACCGAGGGTCCCGATGCAACGGTATGTACAGGCTGGCATCTCCAATTTCATGAGCCATTGCATGTCTTAGGCCAATTCCATAGGTAAGAAAGGCATCGTGAAATGCTGTGACTCGTGCACCGGTTAGACTTGGACGACGAGGACGGGTCCGGCTTGGGTCCGGCGGCGGAAAGGCCTATACCACGGCTCGAGTACTTGCGATAGAGTTCAGGGCCACGGAGCCAGCTCCTTTAAAGTTGTTCGCGAAGGCGGCGAACGAGTCTGGCGAAGCTTGTTGCCACTTACGACACGTATGTGTTACAACATGCGTGGCTGAGTGCCAACTTGGATTTATATTGCATAGCCGGAACGATCTGGATGCCACTCGGCATGATCGCACGACGCGAGTGCTCCCAACTCCCAAGACGCCTAACCGTCGTATCGACTACGCAGCCTCCCAAGACGGCCTAACTCAAACAACGAATCCCTTTGAGGCCAGCTCACAGCAGCATATCCCGACGCAGACGCTCGTGCCTCGCGCATACCCGTCCGTTCATTATTCATTCACCGGCTTCCAGTACCCTGTCGCTGTCTCGCCCAGCCATTTTCCTAGCTCCGAGCCTCTGTCATCCTTTAAAGAAGGCCGCTGCTCGTCCAAAGGCCGGCCTGACTCTCTTCTCACCTAAATTACAATCCACCGATCGTGCCTACCAGCAACCGTCAAACCATCTGCCTCGACCCGCCACCACCCAGCCGGCCTCGTCGTCTCCGTCGTTCATCGTCAGCCTCGCGCCTCCGCTATCGCCCGCTCTTATCTGACAACCCGTCACAAGACACCTGGCGACTCCTTCCTCGATCAAAGCGTCCCAGTCCAACGGTCAAGATGCCTTCCTCGATCTCTTCCTCTCGATCTGTGTCTCCCGAAGCTGTGGAAACCATGCAGATCTTTGTCAAGACCATCCAAGGCGACAGTAAGCTCTCTCCCGGTCCAGCGTCCGGTTCTCTGCTAACCACCGACTCAGCCGTCCCGATGACTGTCCCCCAGAACTTCTCCATCCAGAACCTCACAACCCTCCTCTCTGTACGGACGGCACTTCCAGAAAAGGATCTCCGCCTAGTATACTCGGGCAAGCACCTCTCGCCCTCGAAAACTCTCGCCGACTACCACATCTCGCGCGAATCCACAATACACCTCGCATTGCCACTCCGCGGCGGCATGCCCCCCAAGAAGATCCGCTGCACATACAAAGACTGCAAAGATGCAGCACAGCGAATCATCGGCGACTGCGGCTTCTGCAACGGCCACTACTGTGGCAAGCACAGGTTACTTGAGGACCACAAGTGCGACGGACTAGAAGACGTAAGTAGCACCACCTCTTTGCCACGCGATATTCAGTGGTGGCTGGTAGGTCTGGATGATGAACTACTTGCTGACATGGCACTATGAATAGTGTAAGAAGCAATCTCACGACCGAAACGCCGCACAGCTGAATGCTGAGCGTACGACTGTTATTAAGGGCATTTAAATGTATGGAAGGTGTTGGAGCCAAGGCTACTTTACATCATGGAGATTTGGCGTTGCTATTTGTACATACTTGACTTTGATCCTTTAGCGGGAGCTGGCGTCGGTATGGCCCCCTTTGCTCAATTATCTTGCCGAGTTTAATGAACCAAGATCGTTCACACAAGAATCTCCGCGCTTGTCTTTCCCTTCGTCATTCTATGATCGGTGAACCGACAATATGATCTTTCTAGTGCTGTTTTCAGAGTGATCCTTGCTCTGCATTTTCTAAGCGATTGGAACCCAAGGGGCTTCCATGACTTCCCGCATCCACGCCTGTTAAATTCTTCGTCTATGGCTTCGAGTCTGGACTGTTATCTGGGTTGTCCCATCATTTTCAAACCGTTTGAATGTTTTGTCTCGTTATATTTGTCAACACTCGGTATATTTCCAATTTCCAACGCCTTGTGGCCTTAGTTTAGTCCAAAAAAAAGCTAGTAACTCCTGCTATCCATATTTTCCATTTCACTTGAAGTCTTGAAACCTACTGCCTCAGTCTGCCTGTATGAAGGCTTTTATTACTCCACCTTACGAGAACATCTCTGTGTTTGGGGGAATTCCTTCATTTCGAAGCTGGCCAGTGTCTGCGCCTTCACCGCCGTTCTCTCTAAAAAGCAAGATGCAACTCAATACCGTGAGTCAAGGATACTCGCAAGCCAGCCTCTCGAGACTCCGCGGGATGAAGCCATCATTCCACTGTTCCACAATCGCAGTTCATGCACAACATTGGCGGCATGATGGATACTTGAAGAAGCAATATGAGCACATGTCTCTTAGTCAACCCATCTTCTCATTCGTGGATCTCAGACGGATCTCAGACACAAAGCTTGAACCAACTGCAGTCATACATGACGATCAAGCCGTTGCCGCCACTGGTAGAACCGCCCCATACTTTCCCACGTGGTAGATCTGGGACTGCGGAGGCATTTCCGGTGACAGAAGCGATCCCCTCTAATGTGTTCTACTGCTCAAGCATGTTTGTCGTCTTTGATCTAAATGGATTGCGGTGTGACAGTGGAGGAGCTTCCAATTTCCTTCTCCGCTTCCCCTGAATACTAGATAAGATTACAGGTGAACACTTGAGCAGGATCTGTAGCTTACTTTCTTTTCCACTTCAATTTCATAATATATAAACCACAAATCTAAGTTCTCCTCTATTGCCATCATCACTTCAAGCATCTTCACATATGCAATCATCTCTTACCTACTTGATGATCTCCATCAATCTCAAACCCATTCCTAGGACTCTAAGAATTCCTCCGAAAACTTCTTCCCTGTTCAACCTCCATCGAAAATCGAAATCCAACTTGAAGTACTCGATCGTCCTTCTCCATATACCATAGACAGCCTTCCCCCAACCCCAGAGAAACTCACAAACCTTCAAATCTCAACCCTTGCCTTACCTCTCCCAACATGCCCACCGCAACACCCCACATCGACACCCTCAAATCCCACCTCCTCACCTCCATGATCGCCAATCCCCACACCCAATCCCCATCCCTTGCCCGCGCCATAACCAAATATCTCCACACCCCCTCCACCCGCCTTTCAGGAACCAAGAAAGAACAATTCATCTCATTCCTAGAGTACATCGCCCTGAAAGTTAGTTCTCCATTCCCCTATCATCATCAAGGGTCATGAGCTAACCCCCACTCCAGTCTCTCCGCACCTCTGCACTCATCCCACCCCTAACCGTCCCCAACGTCGCTTCAAAGCCTCGCTACAAACTAACTCACCATCCTACCAAAGGCCGCTGCCTAGTCGCCACTTCCCTCACCGTTGCCGGAACAACAATCCTCGTCGAAGCACCACTCTTCACTGTCGCTTCTTCTCCTTCCACCTCCCCCAATGAAACTCAACATGAACACCAAAACCGCGAGCGCCATCCAACGCTCCTAACATCTCTAGCCCATGCCCTGCAAAAACTTACTCTCCCTGAACTCGCGCGTTTTCGGGAGCTGGGGACTGGAGAAGGGCCGAGTGCCCGAAATGGAAAGCAAAATGGGATGGGGATGAGAGCGCAAATGGAAGAGGATTGGAAGAGGTTTGTGAGGAACAATTTTGATGTTGTGGTTGATTGGGATGTGGACGATGATGATGATGGGAAAGGGGGAGAGAGAAAGATGGAAAAACGCATAGTGCATGGAATTTTCCCGCAAGTGAGCATGATGAATCATGCGTGTCTTCCGAATGCGGACTGGGAATGGGTAGCCGAAGGAAAAGAGGAAGGAAAAGGGAAAGAGAATCGGAAACAAAAGCAGCGCAGAGATAGAAATGAAACAGAAAAATTCGGGAGAGGGGATGTGGAGCTTGAGGTTGTTGCTGCTTCCAAACGAGTTGTAGAGACGGAGACGTGGGGGAAGGAAGAGGAATGGTTTGAGCATGTGATGCTGGGACGCGATGGTGGCCGTTGTGGTGTGGGGAGTGACGGGGAGCCGAGTGGAAAGATGGTTGTTAGGGCGATAAGGGATATTCGCGCTGGTGAGGAGATTTGTGTGGCGTATGAGATGTTTCCGTCTAGGGAGAGATTGAGGATGCTTTGGGGGTTTGAGTGTGGGTGCGGGGATTGCGTTGATGCCTGATGGAGGGGTGGGAGTGGAATTGTTGTGAGCTGGTTGGAAGTGGATTGGATGTGTATTCGATCGATGGGTTTTGGAGTGCTTGGAGGGTGTGAGGGTTCGGGGAAGGGGTTGGGCTTGCACACTTTACTTGGAGAGATGGTCGTTGGATTGAAGCCGCTGCGAATTTGGAGCTTTGGAGTTTGGGGCTGGGAGTTGGGACTCGGGGGAGGAAAATCGAAACAAGGGTTAGAGGAGAGTGTCTGATCATCCCTTCTCGTACCGTCCAAGCCCCATAGTCGGGCAGTGACTAGTCACTAGAGTAGTAAATCTTGGAGGTCTTAAATGTAGGAATCGATGTAGATTCAAATTGGGAGCTAGCTACCCTGTTAGTAGCTAGCTAGAAGCTAAGAATAAAGGCCTAGACTACAAAGGGCTAGCTCTCAGGCCTAGCTTCAAAAAAATCTAGAAGGCGCCAGCCCAGACAGGCAGGGGCTAGCGGCGCGCACAGCTCAGCAGTAAATAGAAAAGCGAGGCTTTATTTTGGATACAAACCGTCGGTGTAAACATGTTGATTCAACAAATGTGAGATTTTTAAGGGCTACATTGAGCTTCTTGTTACCTGGCCGACGGTCAATATGGAACTAGGGGTGACCTCATTCGCAAAACATAGGCCAGTGAACGAAGGGCGTCTTGAATCATGAGATTTTTCAAGTTGTCAAATCTGTTGTACCTAGGTGGTCCATATTCTCTAGACATGGAGAAAAGGGGTACTGGCCTTTCCACGGAGTTCTACCAATCCAGGGCAGATCGAATAATGTAACTCCAAGATCCGAGATCCGCCCACTCCAAAGACCCTTAGAGTCTTGTTGGCTTGCAGGTCTCAATCCTGATTGATGGCATAGTCACTGCAGGGCCCTGGTTGGGAATTCATTGATCTGTATCTGCATCAGGTCACCGACGGACATCCCTGCTTAACAGGCATCCAGAAGATACAGTACCATGAAAGTGTCCGGATGCTGATTTCTCAGTTACTTGGGATATTCTCAGTTACTTGGCATATTCCCAATTACTTAAGATACTCCAAATCACTCAAAATACTCCCAGTTACTTGAGATGCTCCCAATTACTCGGAATATTCTCAATTACTTGGGAAACCCATTTGTTTATGCTCGGGATTAGCGAGAAAACCATGCCTATTTAGGAAGTTTTGGTGGACCCACCTTTTGGTGAGCCCAACCTGTTTGCAGGTTCGGCTAGCTTTTGAAAGTTGTTTTAAAACGTGGTCCAACACGGTTAGACTTCTCTCGCACCTTTGTGTCCCAAACACCACCCAGCTCCCCCAACCCTGAACACAAACAGACTTGCCGCGCCAGCATTTCGGCTATTAGATCTTCCAGCTTCGGCATCTTGTTATTCCATATCGCCTCCTAGCGTCTCGGTTAGCACCATGGATCTGGAGCTCGTGCCATCCCACGTGCCTGAGGCCAGGGTCGGTAGATTGGATCCATATATCTTCCGGATTTGGCAATCCTCTCCCTCCAACTCCACTGAACACTACGCGGCAAACTTCAATACCACGGACGAGATCAAAGAAATCTGCCGCGATCTCAAGAGGGAGTTTGACAACTACAACGGCAACATGGAGGTGACTTCTACGGAGCCGCGTGGTATCGATCCGTTCTTGCTCAGCGTCCTCACCTTTGGTGGATATCAAGCAGACCGCGCGAAGGCTTGGTACGCGCAGAGTGAACGAAAGCTGGCGAACGCCAAACCTATTCTTGAGGTAAGTGAATCTCCGTTTGCCTCATGCTACCTCATGTGCAAAGAACCAGAGCAGCCAAGGCTCAGCCCCAAGCTCTGGTGCTGCACAAACACACACAGCTGATGACAAAGCTCTTCAAGAATGGCAAACTAACACAAAACGCAACACAGGGTGATGAATACCACTTTCAGGCGCCCCCAGACGCGACTCCAGAGGGCAAGCGAGTGAAATGCTACGAGATCAGGACTTCTGAGAACCCACCAAAAGGCGATGCCGGCCGCGGCATGTTCGCTGTCACAGACATTGGTACTGCCGTGCGCATTCTTGAGGACACTCCCGCCATCTACGTCGTCCAGAAGAATTCTAGGTTCGATGAGGAGCTCTACCGTGAAGATCCGGATGGTGCCGCAACAAAATGGCACGACTACACGAACCGCTTTACTCGCGACGATGTCAAGAACGCTGTTCGAACGTTGAGCAAGGAGTACAAAGACCTCTGGCGTACGATGAACTCGAAGCGTACCAATATGAGCCCTGACATGACTGTCAACAAATTATGGGCCAACGGGTTCGTGGTCACTGACCCCACGGAGCCGGAAGATGTCATCGTCTGGTGTCCAGAAGTCTCCTTGATCAATCACCACTGTTTTCCCAACGCATGGGCCGAATGGGATCCTGCAGCCCAGACCGTTGTCGTGCGTGCTCTCGTTGACATCAAAGAGGGCGATGAAATTACCATCGCCTATGGCTCGGGATTGCACTCCAAGAAGAGAATTGCCTTGAGGTTTGGCTTCGATTGCAGGTGCGGACAGTGTCGAAGCTACAAGGTGCCAGGAGAATCGAACACTTTTGCTACCATCAAAACTGAGACTATCATGTACGTCGCAGAACAGAGGGCGAAACGTGAGAAGCAGGCCGCGGAGAAGGCCGCAAAGAAGGCTGCCCTCAAGAAGGCGTATCGCCAGAGGAAGAAGGCTAAGGCCCAAGCCAATGCAGCCATCCAGGGCGACGACACAGAGCATCGGACTACGCCTGTGAGCGATAACGATACGGTGCAGCAGCTGGGTGTAGGTGACCTAGCATACTTCAACAAGCCATTGATCAACTGGGCAGACGAGGTCGAAGACGAACTTGAAGAGGAGTTGCAGAATGCTGCAGCCCCAAGCCCCACTGCCGACGAGGAGCATGAGGAATTCCATGATGAGGAACTTCGAGCTGAAGAACTTCGAAATGCTGAGCAAGTTCGCCTCGAGGAATTCCGCGTTGCGGAAGAGCTTTGCGCCGAGAAAGTTCGCGCCGAGGAGGTCCGCCCCGAGGAGGTCCGCCCCGAGGAGGTCCGCCCCGAGGAGGTCCGCCCCGAGGAGGTCCGCCCCGAGGAGGTCCGCCCCGAGGAGGTCCGCCCCGAGGAGGTCCTCGACCAGGAGATCCACCCCGAGGAGGTCCGCCCCGAGGAAGTCTGCCCCGATGAGATTCTCGACCAGGAGATCCACGCTGATGACCTCCGTGCCGAGGAACGTGATCGCATTGAGCAAATTCGTGCTGAAATAGAGGAACGTGACCGCATTGAGCAAGTTCGCGCCGACATGGAGGAACATGATCGCATTGAGCAAGCTCGCACCCAGAAACGTGATCGCCTTGAGCAAGCTCGTGATCGCATTGAGCAAATTCGTGCCAAGCAAGTCCACTCTGAGAAAATTCGTATTAAGGAGCAGCGACGTCAAGATGAGCAGCTCCGCATTGAGCAAACTCGTGCCAAGCAGGTCCGCGCGGAGGAAATTCGCCTTGAACAGCAGCGTCGTCAAGATGAGCAGCTTCGTATGGAGCAAGTTCGTGCTGAGCAAGTCCGCGCAGAGAAAATTTGCCTTGAGGAGCAGGGTCGTCAAGATGAGCAGATTCGTATGGAGCAAGTTCGTGCCCAGCAAGTCCGCTCTGAGGAAATTCGTCTTGAGGAGCAGCGTCGTCAAGATGAGCAGCTCCGCCAGGAAGAGGAGCTTCGAATGGCATCTGCAGTTAACGACCCAGTTCCGCACGCCGTGCCTTTCCAGCACCCAGACGGTACCACGTACTATCAAGTCCCCACGCCCGCCCAGCAGACTCCACCCTTCGTCTGGCCATATCAGACCCAGGTCGTTATGCCTCCCCAGTACCCATACTATGTGCCTGACCAATACCAGTACCAGTACCCTGCGGCCGACCAGTATCAATACCCCGCGCCTGTTCAGGACGTTGAGCCTCATTGGGTTACTGAACAGGACTTTGCGCAGTATCCACACTTTTCGCAGCATCCTGAGATCAACAACCATCCCGTGGAAGTGATTCGAGAGTATCAGCAGAGATGGTCCGGCCGTACCGACATCCCATGGTACAGTTTTTGCTGTGAAGACGACAATCATGACGAAAAATGCGAGCATTGGTGAATCTCCTCTGCAAACAGCCCTCTCTGCACACGTCGTTCTCTGCATACGTCATTCTCTGCACACTTCCTTCTCAGCTTCAGCATTCGACGCGACAATTTCCAGCGCTTGAAGTTACTCCGTTACTTCTAAGGCACGGGTCTGGTGTTTGGGGGCGTTCTTTGAGCTGCTTTGCGGTGCTTCGGAAGTGCTCTGAGCTGCTGCCATAGTGTTTGAGGCGTCCTTTGAGGAGGCATTCATGGTGCATTTCTTACTCTTAATGCGAATTTCTTTGAGGAAGGGTGGCCATTTCTGAGGCATGCATGAAGCGGCGTTCATCATGCGAATGTCTTGGAGGAATAGTGGTGATTTCTACTGATAGTTGCGGCCGTGCTTCTGCGTGACAGCTTCTCAGATAGGAATACAACCACGGTCTTCTTCTACAGGTCTTTTTTATAGGAATGACACATGTGAAGGTGACAAAAGAATGGCCCGAGCTGACAGAAATGTCTGCTACTTCACCATAGGCATTATGTTTGGTCTCGTTCTGAACGATAAGGTATGTTGTCCTCCCTGTCCCAACTGACTATTGGGAATCTTCGAACGTGCCGAGGATACAGAGAATTAGGTAGAAAAAAGTCTGAACCACTCCTCCAATAATTGGGAGTATTCCCAGTGATTATGAATATCCCCAAGAATTGGGAGTATCCTCGATTCCTCAAGGACTAGGACTATCCCAAATAATTGAGAATACTTCTAAGACAGGGATTGGGAATATCCTGAATGATTAGAAATATTGCAAAGAATTAAGTAATCCCGAATAACTGGGAACAAATGTCCATTCTGACCACTGTTACAAATTAAGCTCAGAAAGGGGGTTCAGACTTTCTTCACCCTACTGTAGCTTATGTGGGTACAGTAGTCAGTCACCTGATGCAGGCAAACACCTGCTCACCACCAGACAAGTGAAGCAGTATGACTTAGACGAGGGAAAAGCTTCACACCATGCCGCTCCATCATCGTCATAAGTTGGTTGACCAAAGACAGTCTGACCCTACCGACGCTGGCTCGTTCCTACCACGAACAACAAATCATGGGATGCATCCCAACACTTGCAGATGCAGCCACTGGCTTCAGAACCTCTAGGTCTAGGGCTGTGGAGGAAAATGAAGCACTGTACTGAGGGGTCTGACAAGCTTAAAGCCTTAAACTGACGGCTACACACGTCACTCAACATGCTTAGTTCTGCTCAATCTGGCCATTGAACCTTCAAAGCTATATCAGGCTCCATATACTGACAGATCTCAGCCTGTAATTCTTGATCTCCAGACTGGAGGCACTTTGACAAAACTCAAGCGATTATAAATGGTTTGTTATCTGCAACCAAAAGTTATATAATGGAGCAGTGAAGGAGCTTTCCATCACACCAGACTTCCCGAGACAAACACAAAAATCACAAACTTCAATCTAAGTTCATTACCCCACAAAACTTTGAGTTGAAAGGACAGAAAGTCTAACTGCCTGCACACGTGAGCAGCCCAGCTATGTGGCTGCCAAGTCGTTAAGGCTCCAACGAGACATGAAAGGGGCGTCATCAGAGTGGAGAGCGGAACGAATAGCTGGTTGGTGTGACGGAGGATTTTTGAAAGAACGAAGTATAAAATGATGAAGAGACGCAAAGCAGTAAGCGAAAGAAGCGCCGGGATCCCACCACCACAGATACTCAGAGTTGCGGGGAAATTCGACTATGCTGCTTAAGGACTTGGAAGGCTGTGCTAAGTTGGCGCCGTCTTCGGGAGTAGTCACAGCCCGTTGTGAGAGGTTGGGTTTCGAAAACTTGAGAGGCGGCGGGCCAGAACATATTGACGATTGTTTAGAGGGGCCAGTTGTGGGCAAGGTTGGCGAGGGTTGGGTGCCGGGAGAGTATTAAGTACTCGCCGAGTCGCTGACCGTGTTGATATCAGCCGATGGGCAGCCTAAACTTTGGACTTCGAAGATCTGAGATTGAAGCGCAAATTGAGTTTTCATCCGGTGGTCTTTTGCTGTTGTTTGGACCAGTCGTTTAGCGTCAGAGTCAGCGACTCAGCTTTGCCGACATTGGGGAAGTCGCTGCCATCAGACAGCACGATATGGGCTCGCGATCATGTCGGAGGCGAGCGAGTCTCAATTCGTCGGTGCTCCATCCTTTTGTTGGAGCGGCAGGCAGTCGTTGGGACATGGAGTGGTGGTGGGCGACGATGATGCCTGGCACGTCGGAAGTCAGAAATGGCTCAGATTGCTTGCTGAGTCATTGGCGGCAGTAAGATAGTGTGGGGTTCAGGAACACTTTCCTTCCGTGCACATTGAAGACCCCGAGAACAATCTGGGGCAGCTTTGTACAGGCATAATCCCACCGGGAGATCTCGATATGAAGCCTTTTCGGGAGAAAACGGCTTTATTTGATCCGCAATTTGGAAAGGTGTTTCTGTACCCCACACTATAGCGTCTATCTCGCTGGCCAGCCTAACCTTGTCTCCTTGTGATGCTGAGGACTTCGAGGAGCTCAACTAGCTATTTAATCGGAATTATTCAATTGTCGAGAATACTGCTTTGATCACGACTGTGACCTGATGGCCAATAGTTACTTCCAGGCTGTATCATTGAGCCCTTGCAGGGCGACGATATCCACAAATAACTCATGCTCCATCAACTTGACTGCGCCATCGTGGTGTGCTGCAACTGTTTCTAAAGCGACTAATGCCAAGATACTACTCAACACCAGACGTACTCCGCCCTTCGATTCGACGGCCTGCGGGACCATGACTTGCATACCAAAATATAAAACGGATGGGCCAAGATTATATTTGTATCGCATCACGAGCGATCTTGTAGCGACGGCCGGGGCCAATGGCGTCGAGGAAGTGCCTCGACACCTCGTCCATTATTTCTCGCCCAGCAACGCCATAGAATACACAGCACCAAGTCGTGTATGCTGACTGCAGCGCGACCAATCTGGGTGTCTCCTGTTCCGAGTCTGGGACTGCTCTTCCAATGACAAGGAAAAGGTTAATCGCACCCCTCCACGCTGTGGCTCGCGGAGATCAAACCCAAAGTCAGGGATCACGAATAGCCGGGACGAATACAACTTGCGTAGTCGACGCTGCCACGCAAAGAATCGTCACCACGAGGCCCTTAATCATGGCGCCAAATAGCGGAGGTGGGGTCCTTGAACACTCAGCGGCCTGGCGTTCGCCAGCAGACCGCCCCCCGGTCGCTCCCCATATTATCCTGGGAACAGGCTATCCCAAGCAGGTAAGGCCTCAACCGCTTGGCCCTGTAGGACTCCACAGCAAAAGTCTTAAGACGGCGCCCACCTCCATCTGCAGAGGCCTGTAAGTGATCTCAGTTCTCGAGCCGTTGCCGTATCTATTCTCTTTGCTCAACTGAGATTCCGACCTCTCGCTGTCCGCCTTTCCCCTATTTCTCCTCTCCGCTTCAGCATCCATCACCAGCCAGCCCGTACAAGTACCACAGGACAGCTACTTTACTCGCAAGCGTCGGAAAGAGTGCCGTAAGCGTGTCTACAGTCCACTTCCAATACCAACCTCCAAGTTCCTGTTACTTTGCGTCGGATGCAGAAGGGGAAGAAGCCGAAGCAAGTCCACCGAGGACGGTAAGACAGCATAACCAGCACCACCGAAGAACCGCCAGCATGCCGGGAATTCTGCCCATGAAAGTCATAAAGGTCGGATCGAGTGCACAGAGTCGCATCGCCCAAGCCTGTGACCGGTGCAGGAGCAAGAAAATCCGCTGCGATGGCATCCGGCCCTGCTGTTCGCAATGCGCCAATGTCGGTTTCGAGTGCAAGACGAGCGACAAGCTCAGCCGGAGAGCTTTTCCCAGAGGCTACACCGAATCGCTGGAGGAACGAGTGCGGTCTTTGGAAGCAGAGGTCCGCGATTTGAAGAATCTATTGGACGAGAAGGATGAGAAGATAGATATGCTGTCGAAAATGCATTCCAATCGCCGCCCATCGATACGATCTTCTGTGAGCCCAGCAGCCGAGATGCGGAAGATTTCTCTGTCGCCCTCGAGAGAAGATATGTTCCGAGTACAGGCTTCGCCGCTCTTGCTTGATGCCGAGAAGTGCGATTCGTATTTCATGGGTGCTTCCAGTGGGAGAGCTTTTATTGGTGAGCCCATTTCGGATTCGAGTAGAGGCTTGACTTCGTGCTGATACATGTCAAGATGCCTTCAAGCGCAAGATCCAGGAGAGTGGGAAATCATCATCTGCTCTGAACACCGATACTTTCTTGAACTTGCAAAACTTCAACATACCCTCGCCATCTTGCTCATCGACCAGTACGATCCCACCACGGCTCTTCTCAGACAGATGTGTCAACGTGTTTTTCCAAGAATGGGCGCCCCTCTTTCCCGTCTTGCACCGACCGACCTTCCTCCACCAGTACGAACAGTACGTCTCGAAGCCAGAAGTGATGAGCGACAACCATCAGCTTGCTCAGCTGCATCTTGTGTTTGCGATTGCAGGCTTGTCGAGCAGTCATCAAGATCATGAGAGCATTGCTTTGTGCGAACGCCAATGGATTCTCTCTTTGGATGCTATCATAATGGACAATAAGCTTGCGACTCTCCAGTGCCTCGTTCTAGCCATCTTATACTGCACGGTGAAAGCAGACTACAAAAAGTTGCAACACTATAAAGCCATTGCCGTTGGGCTTTCCCACCGACTCGGATTACACCAAAGCCAAAAGCGATTCTCATTTGGTGCTTTGACTATCGAGACACGCAAAAAGGTTTTCTGGACCCTGTACACCATTGACTGGTAAGCTGAGAGCTGCGCCCTTTCGCCTCGTCCTTGTATCTTCGCTGACACAAGTACAGCTTCTCCGCTGCTAGTTTAGGCCTGCCGAAGCTGCTTAAAGAGACCGACATTCATACCGAATATCCAATGGATGTCGATGACGAATACGTTACAGAGAAGGGTTTCCAGCCCACACTTCCCGGCGAGTTCACCAGGATCTCAAGCGCACTGGCACTCTTCCGCGGCTCGCGAGTTCTATCCAAAGTCCTCGATGAAAACTATCCATCCGCTACTTCGCATGACTTGTCACTTCAGTCGATCGCTGGCCTAGATTCGGATCTTAGCGAATGGTACGAGAATTTGCCCTCGCGTATGAGACTCACATTTGCGCAGGATAAGCCTTCAACAGATGTGACGGGCAACCGCTCGTCATTCTTGGTAAGCTCGTTACCCCTATATAGCTCGTTGTACATGAAAACTAACAGCCGTTCAGACTCTGATGTACTATTATGTTCGCACCCTGATCCATAGACCTGCCGTCGGATCAAGCCTGGGCGCCAAGGCATCATCATCCTTGATTTCACTGGCAGACTCTAGCAAACACATCATCCAGATCGTCCAGCTGCTCGAAGAAAGGAGCATGTCATTCTCCTTCTGTCTCAACCGCAACGAAATAGTTGCTCTCTGCGGCCTAAGTATTTTATACCACGGCCTCGACCTCAAGGAAGAAGGCAGGCTTATGAAAGACTGCCAGCGTCTAGTAGGCGATGTCATGATCCTCCTGGAAGAAGTAAAAGCACCCGTAGCATCCGACTTCTCCAGACTCGCCGCCTCAGTCACCAAACTCAGGACACCGCCACGATTAGCACGTCAACAAAGTGACGAAGTCCGGTCAGCGCCAGCGGGTAGTGCTCGGCCGACTCCATCGCCATCGCAGAGTAATAAAGCAGCTCCGTCCAGGGGGTCCAGATACTCATTCAGCACCGGCTGCCCCGATTCCGAACTCCTCCACATGCAAGAAAAGCTCCGCCGCGCCACCCTTCCAACCCAAGGCCTCAGCATCCCCTCAAACCAAAGCAGCAGCTCCCTCGACTCGCCCTCTTCTCACCCATCTGCCCACCGAGCATCAGTGCCAGCACTTCACATGATGGCCAAGCCCCCCATGCCCAGTCCCATGAATACCACTCGGCGAAAGCCCAATCTTGATTACCTATCTTTCAACAATACGCCCGCACAATCGCAGCCCGCATCTCCACGCATGAAAAATAATATGCCTCACCAACCTCACCAACCTCACCAACCCACGGGCACGGCAGCAAAGCACTCCTCCGTCTCACAGTCAGAATGGGATTCCATAATCGTCGCCCTGGACGGCGGCCAACCCAGCATCTACGACGCCCTATACTCCTCCGCTCCACCCATAACCTCCACATCCTCTTCACCGCCTGGCGTGCACGACGTGCATCTTGAAAGTCACATAGATTCTCACTCTCACAAGAAAAACGCCTACGACGACTGGTCCTCAGCAGCCGAATCCTGGGATATTACGGCACTGAATATGCTACACAGTCTCCCGGGAAATGATGGATTGTCATATGGCGCTATGCCGGTTGCGCACACGGCGAGGAGTGTGTTTAGCGAGGAGAGTTTGAGTAGTGGTGGCACAGGTAGTGAGGATTTTACGACGGGGAGTGAGATGGGGAGGAGTAGTATTTCTGAGGGTTTTTGGGGAAAGGGAGGTGGAAATTCGGCACGGATGGCCAGTGCTGCTGGGGCGAACGCAGATGATGCGGAATCGTTCATCTTGGGTGCGCTGAATGGGAATTTTGCGTTGTAGGCTGAACGTCTCGACGCGTTTTGGATTCCGTGGGGGAATTCTGGGATTCTATGGACTTGAACTTACAGGGCTAGGAAGGGCTCGGTGCCATGGGTGGTTTTTTTGGGTTTTGTTTTTGTTGCTTTTCCCTTCTCTGCGAAGTGGATTTATCGGGATCTGGGGACGGGGCCTAGAGGTGGGTGGACCTAGACTCCTCGAGGCCTTTCTATTCTATTCTGTTTCCTGTTGGTGGGAAGAGGAAGAGGTGGGGTGATACCAGGAAGAGGTTTGGTTGTTGTCTCGACGGGATTTTGTCTGCTCACTACTGTGGATTTGCTTCTCTTGCTTTGTTGATACGAAGATGGTGCAGGGCACCGAGCATGACGAGATACCTTACGTTTATTGATGGAAAATGACATGTTGATATGGGAAAAAGTCGATAAGGGATTTTAATTTTCATGATTTTTTCTTCCGTCCTATTGCCAGCTCAGTTAGTTGCAGGGAGGAGGGAAACCGAATGGCTTGGAAACCCTTTACGTTCTTTTCTTGTTAGCGCCATAGTACTCACTGGAGTGGCGACTGACAAGTAGTCTAATGAATCGTTTTGAAAGAAGGCTTGTGATCGTGATGCTGAGTGTTCATGAATGATGAGCCCCTTTTCCGATAAAAGCACTACTAAAGTATTTGTTGCTTGTCCGTTTTTGATCAACACCATGCGTTATCACTTGAGTACCGGTCCACTGGAGTAATGAGTTCACATGGAAGAGTAAGACGCATGATGATGAATTGATGGTAGGCAGGTAGTTGGGTAGTCTGTAGGGAACTGTGTTGTTCTAAACTGGTAGGATAAAGAAGCATTTCAAGGACTATGGCTAGCCAAAAATCTAAAAGTCTACTATAATTTGCAAAATTTCGAGCTCGCCAGAGCTGTTGGTGTTATGCAAAAAAGCAAAAGAGGAATTTTATAGTTGTACTGAGGATCGAACTCAGAACCTTCTCGGAACATTGCTCACAGGCTGTGAACGAGAAATCATAACCATTAGACCATACAACTGGATGATTTAATGTGAGGAAATGCACAAACAAAATTTTAGCGTCCCAGCTTCTTCATCCAGGCTTCGGAAAACACACTATGAACATTGGGTGACAGAGTGAGAGAAGAGCGACAAGAGCGACAGGAGCGACAAGAGCGTTGTGTTTGACTTTGAGGCTGAAACTCTGAAACTAGAAGTGCAGCATTTCGAAGTTCTAGAAAGGCCTGGACGAGGCTGATGGATCACGCGCTGGCAGGGCGCCGGAGGTGGCGGGTGAGTTTGCGAGAATATTGGGTCAATTTCAACAAGCTTGCCGCGTCCCGGTGTGGAGGGACTTGTTTCTGGAAGACAGTAGGGGAGAAGCAGCACATATGTATTCCAATCACAAGTGTTTGCTTCACGAGGCGACAAACTTGTCATTTGAGTTTCTGGAATCATGGCACAGCCACAAGATCAGCATGCGCCACGCAGGCAAACGCCACAGCGATCTGCGGAAGTTTAGACGAATAGCGAATAGCCGAATGGCATTGGGTTTGTGTTTAAGGTTCTCGGCATTGTGAGAGTACAAGTCAGAAGGATGATCTTGGCCGGAGTTTCGGGAAGCTGGAGGTTCCACGGCCGTGGCTTCGAGCTTTTTTCAACGTTGTGACGATGGCTTTCCCGGATGACGTATCGGAGAGGTGGCTCGAGCTCCAGTCTCTGGACAAAGGCACAGTTGCCCGGTGACGAGTGCACCTTGATGCTTGCATGCTGTGGCGCAGGATGGCGGCTAGAAAGATGGCGCTACAAGGCGACGCCTCTTTAAATTTGGCAACTTTAAGATTGCCGGCAAGTTTCATGCTTTGCAGTGTTACGTTAACAGGTGCTCTTTGGGGAGCGAGGCGCGAGGCGAGAGAGATGTTGCTTGTTCTTGACGGAACATTGAGGCATTCAAGCAATTGAGTGCTGACGATCGCTAGCAGTTGAATTTCGGGTCTGATTGCCGGAAGATCAAGATGAAGAAGCTGCTTATCAGCCTGATCAAGACATAGAGGTGCTGCAGAGAGGTGCTGCAGAGAGGTGCTTGAAAGTTGGAAGAGTAAAGAAAGTACACTAGTAGGTATCATTGCAAAAGTGATTTTTAAGGTAGAAGGCGTTCCCCGAGCATGGGCGTCATCTGGCGGGCAAGCAAGCTGGTGCGGCAACATGACGTCTCTTAGGACTGCAAGAATTTGGCCTTGGCAGCCGGGAAAGCGCCCATGCACCAGGAGCCTACCTTACTTAAGGTCAACGCCCGCTCCAGCGTCTCTCTCCCGCCTCCTTCTCCCCACTCAAAACACTGCAAAAGTATTCTCAAGAGACCTTTTGATTCTCTCTCTTCACCACCAGACATCTCCCTCACCCACTTCAACACCGACAAGTAAACAGCTTCATCATGCCTTTCACCGCCAGGTATGCTTCTCCCCCACTTTAGCAGTTCTTCAATTTACTGACCGCCTCGTAGCGACGTTTGCAAGATCCTCCTTGCCATCCTCCTTCCTCCTCTTGGTGTCTTCCTTGAGCGTGGATGCGGTGCCGACTTGCTCATCAACATCCTGTTGACCATTCTCGGATAGTACGTTCCATTCCTTTCTGTCTGCCAGACTGCTCCATACTGACCTCTCCCCTAGCATTCCCGGAATCATCCACGCACTCTATGTTATATTCAAATACTAGGCTGGGGTGTCTCTCAAAATCCCCACCGCCTCTCAATGACCGCGATACCCGCCATGATTCCTGACGAAGTCCGTTCTCACCTTCGTCGCCAACACCTCCTCTCTCGTACCACCTCGGATCGCGCAATCTCAACAACCGTCTTGGCTTCGGAGTCACGCAACGCTTTTACCTGAGACAAGCAAGCTGCATTCGTCCGGCACAGCTCTTGGCAGATGATACACCTATGGCTTGGGAACTCGTACAGCTCAACAAGTCGTAAGCCCGCTATCTCACGCATAATGCACCAATGTTCTTGGCGACAACCGACATTCTATGTCTGCAATCGCTTAGCAACGACAAAAATGGCCTTTGCTGCCTGAGGCCGCCCATGACTCTGCATATACGAACTGCGTCGCACTCCGGCCCTTCCGAACTCCAAGACATTTGCGCTCTCGACCCGGGTGTTGGACATCGATCCTCTCTCCTTTCATTGTAATCTTTGCTTTTTCGCGCGTTACTGGTCCTTGCGAGGCATTGTCTACGGACCTGCCGTCTTTCTGCTTTCCAAAGGGTACTTCTTCGACAGACGGGGCTGGATAATATCTGGTTCGGGCTGTTGGCTGGCGCAGGCAGCGATTCGGTATGCACGCATGCATGATGGAATGATACCGGGGGTTAGTTGGCAGAAATAATAATACGAGTGGCCTCGACTTGTGTGTGTCTCTTCCTCGTATTTGTGTGAAATGTTGTGTTGACTTGCCTACCCTTGTTGGGAATGATCGCAATGGGTCCGAAAAATTCCCTCAAACAATTAGGCAGTCACCAATCCCGTGTTACTAGGAGGGACATCAACTCGCTATTTGGGTATTTGTTGCTAATGAGAGAATATTGGGTCAGGACGAGGCTTTGTGTCAGGAGTCGGGGTCCTAGGTATCGCAAGAGGGTGCTTCTCCGACTCTTTGCTTTCTTCATAACCTCTTTACCTTGAACAGTAAGTACTTTCAGTGGATAAATTGCCTGGGTCTATCACAGCTTTTATGCATTTGGCCCAAAGCACAGGTAACGACCAGCAATTCTTCGACATTCTTGTGGTACGGAGAACACGGTTAAATATCAGGTAAGAAACACTCATCCTCGATTCCTCCTATTCAAAGAGACGATGATTCACGAAAACAGGAAGATATGGCCGGTAGCCTACTCAGCAAGGACTCACGGGCCCGCCACATCTTCAGTGCTTCACCTTCCCATTCTCCACCTGGTCAGCCCTCACCCACGCCTCACCAACCGGATTCCCCTCCTCCTGCACAACCACCCACCTCCCAATCCCCATCTCTCTCGGCGCAACCCTAACCCCCCTCCCACCACCACCCACAATCAAATTCCCCGGCCTATACCCCTCATCCGCCATCATACGTCTAATCACACTCCCATGAATCTTCGCATTCCCCGGAATATCTCTTACCTCTCCTCGAGGCAACGGCCACCTTATAGGTTTCCAGGAACCGTCGGGCTGCAGGTCCATGCGCCGGAATGGGATGTATTCCATGAGATTCCAGGATAGTATGGATGCGAAGGGAAGTTGTTTGTTGCGGGAGGAGAAGGATAGGCAGTCGTGGATGCGAGAACGGGCGCTCAGGTGCAGCACCATCTTTGCGAAGCCCTCTGCTGTTGTCTCGACCTGTTGGCCGGGCCTGACCGGAGGGGCGGTCGGGATGCTGTCGAGCATGCTCTTTGCATGGCTGTTTTCGCCGTCCACGAGTGTGGGCGTCTTCTTGTTCGAGGGAAAGCCTGGGCTTGATGGGCCGGGACTGGGACTCACGGCGTCGATTTGAATCTCGGGGACTATCGACATGTTTCTGTCGACACCAGATCTTCTGTCGTTGCCATTTACGCCTACCGGATTTTGGCCTTGCTGTTGCTGCATATGTTCTTGGGGATCGAAGCAGTGCAGCGCGTCCATTTTGTCAAGATCGAATTCCAGTCCGGCACGCTTTGCTTCACGCACCATCCAGACAAGGGGCATGTGACTTGCCATTTTCCCTTCTTCGTGTTCTTCAGGCAAGTCCCATCCACCGCCGACGTCTCCATGGCCCCCGGCAAACCAGATCTCGTCAATGTCTTGTTGGCCGTCGTCAGATTCGGAATCAGACGCAAAGTCGATGATTGCCGAATCTGCTTCTGTGCGTACATCTATCGATTGGCGAGCAGCTCGGTTGGGATCATAGGCAGCACTTGACATACTGCGTCCAATACTCCTGCCTCTCGAATGAGAGCGAAGCCGATAGCGGTCTGTAGGATTCGGAAGCATGTACTTATCAACATCGTTTCCTTCTTCTTGACCTGTCAGACGAGAAGCCTCCGAGATAGCTGAGAGTTTGCGATCTTTCATGTTTTCGCGAGGATTCGTGTTCGAGGGAACGGCGAGACTTTGCTTGCGGTCTTGATAGCGATGCTCTAGGTCGTGGATGGGATGGTAAGCATGTGCTTCCTTTTCCTCTATGTGTTTCTGACGAGCTTCAAGAGTTTTGTGGAGGCGGCGACCTTCTTGGGAGATTAGGTCTTGACGGAATTTGGCTCGGCGCTCGTCGATGGAGACGGCGTGGCGGATTATTTTGGCTGAGGAGCGGGCGGTGTAGGGGAATTTGCTGCGTTGCATCCACTATTCATCAGTCACCCACGTCAGCTCCCATACCTCACTCCATATTAATGAATACTCGCAAGTCTGTATGTACGTATGGGGGACGCACGGAGGATACTCACAGCAGTCTCGAATCTCGGCACACTATTCACAGTATCAAACAATCCCAGAAACCTGACCCGTCTCACCGGTCTAGCAAAGGTCTCTCTAAACCCCTTCATATAAGCCAACATCTCATGTTTCTCCTTCCTTTCCTTCTCACTCGTTCCCTGTCTTACCTGCCACTGCGAGAAAGTCTTCCATGCAAAATAAATCATCTCCTCGTTTCCCTTTGTCACAAGGCCAACATAATCGAGCATTTCGGCTAGGAAACGGGCCGTGTAGCTGCCTCGCGAGAAGCCGAACATGAAGATGTCGTCGCCTGGGACAACGTTAGGGGTTTGAGGAGGATAGGAGCGAAGGATAGATGGTGCAGGGGTGCGGCGAGGGAACTTACCTGGGGCGTAGAAACGCATTAGGAATTTGTAGCCGCCGATGACGTGTTGGTCGAAGGATGTTCCTACGGCGGAATCTTTGGCTTTTTCGACCCATGAGCGGAGACGTTGGCGGGTACTGGTGTGGGAGAGATCTTTGTGGATGACATAAGTGCCGATGCCAGCTTCGACTGTTAGAGTTCCCGTCACGAGCTTTAGAAATAGGGTGCTCACGTTGGTAGTAATGGACTATAGCAAGTTAGTAAAAACATGGTACACAACGAATGCATTTTCAGAAACCACGGTATCAGTAAGAAGTGATGACGAGGGAATCGGTCTCTTCCACTCTAACAAACGATCCCCGAATCATAGCTAGGTAATCAAACATGGATTAGAAATACTCACATTGGTCAGCAGAAGTCCTATCCAGCATGCGGAAAATCTTCAGAATGTTGCTGTCGCTTTCATCCCCTCTGAACTTGTTTCCAGTCCCATCAAAGCACAGAACCAGCTTCTTTCGAGTTCTCTGGGGCGGTAGTTGAGGGCCGAAGAACTCGGATCCTGCTCCGGGGCTAATAGAGCGCTCAGTACTCGGGTCTGCACGGTCATGGTGCGGATTCTCTATGCTAAAGCTTGGAGTCAGGCGAAAGGAATCCATCTCGAAGGGTGTTGCCGTCCAGTAGGCGTGCGGCTGGACTTGAGGTTTGATAAAAGGAGACAGCTGGTTTTCCTTTTGAGAGTGGAGACGTTGATGACCCTTTTACAAGATCCAGAGAATGGAAAACAGCTACTTCCGAACCTATGGATCGTCCACGTTGGCTCAGTATCGAGTCTGGGATGCAGACAGGAGGAAGGAGCCGGTGGTCCCTAACACACCACCAGCATTCTTATGCATCAGCCTAGGAAGAAACGGAAAGGAAAACCGGGTTGATGTTACTTGATCGCCATTCCCCTCCCTATTCTCATCACAACGAAAAGTCCACAGACTGCAAGTACGTGCTGAACGTGCCGTACCTTCCGAATTTCTCAAGCTATCGTTCAGGCTTGGCGGAGTGAATGCTACACAACTCGAGTCGATGTGTAGCCCGAACTCCTGGGAACAGTCCCAAGAGAGGGGCATTGTCATACGAGCACGATATACACCCGGAACTGTAAGACCAACGAACGTTTTTAGCTTCTCTTTCCTTGATGTGTTAGGCTGAATATACTCCCTGACTCGAGAGTGTTCTCAAAATACAAGTGCGAGCAAACGAATATACCCCAACCGCTGTCTGTAGATGAAAGGGCACGTATTGGCCAAGACGAATCTGGTGTCTCTCGAAGACACTTCTGACGGGAAACGGCAGAAGATCTTGCATACGAGTAGTATGTCGTTCTCCTCGAGGGCTGGCTGAAAGGTAACACTCACTACCTGCGCCCAGCTAGGCTATGCCAAAAGCGATGTTCCAGCGGGCCGATATGGAAGATTAGTGAACGTCTTACAATGCAATCCAGTGCTACTAGAGAAACCGTGTTACCCAGAGTAACCAACTTGTGAAGAATGGAGTATGAAAATACTCGATCAAATGTTGGTTCGACGTTTCTGAGAAGGTTCAGGGGCTAAGAGCTCCCGAATATCAAGTATTGATTCAGTGTATGCTGTTTATTGCTGAAGCGGGTGGGTTGTGGTCGACCGCATATAAGGCTAGTAAATCAAGTCTAAGATCAGATGAATGAGTGTGCCGCGCCCCAGCTCAACTCGGCGTAATAGTAATACAGGTAGTGCTGAGCATGAGCCCCAATGATCACGATCGCGCTAATAACGCATGAGGACAAAAGCTCTGGCCGTCAACTTCATCGGGTTCACTGCTGGGATTGCCGAGCGAAGAAGGTGGAAGTACAAGATCACTATCGTTAAGGCTGGACCTCGTGTCACGATATTCCAAAGCCTGTCAAATCCAATGACTACCGGTATCTCAGATGTAAGCTTTCTGCGAAAGTGCGGTTTGCAATTTATCAAGATCAATCTCAGACATCCTCTGCATCACACAAATATATTCGGTCCCCGAACACCCCTGACTTAAAATTCAGACATATTTCTACGAAACTACAGCCAGTATAGCCCAAACTCCTCGCGATGGAAAAGCATCAACTGGATGCTACAGCCCGTCTGTCATGCAAAGCAGGCCTTCCTTCCCTCCGACATTGTAACCTCCCAAACCCAGCTCATGTCATCTATCAGATGTCCACCCTTTTGGGGAAAAACTCAGGAAGCTCTCCTTTCCTCCCCGCCCAGCAGCTTCCCTCGATCGCCCTTCTCATTATCATCATCGTCCTCATCACCAACATGCTTCTCCCCATCATCCCTATACCCTTCCTCTCCTTCCTCATCATCATTACTAAACGCTTCCTCATCACTATCAGCAGCAAACGCATTATAAAGCTCACCGGCTCTCCGCTTCCTCCGTCCCTTGCCCTTCCCACCTTCACCGTTCAGTCCCTCGGCCTCGTCTTCGTCAAGCAAATCAAATTCCCACTCATCGCGAGGGTTATTCCTGATACGCTTACGGCGCGCAATGTAGAAGTAGATACCAAGACCGGAGCAGAAGACGACCATGAGGCCCAGAGCGCCGTAGATCCAGATCTGCGTGCGAGCTGAGACGCCGAAAGTGGGGAAGAAGGATGGGAGCCACGGGTGGTGCGTGCCGGTAGCGGAAGCTGAAGCGGCAGAGGATGCTGTTGAAGAGGGTGTTGAGGGCGAAGTGATGGTCGGCTTGGCCTCGTCTTGGTTGGTGCCCTCGCTGGGTTTGACATTGATGGGACGATCGGGGTGGTCGGAGGGGACTGCAGGCATGGATGTAGGGGTTGGAATTGGGGTTGCTGAGTGGGTAGATGCGGAAATGGTGGTTGTGGAGATATCGTCGTGGTTGTCGTCGTCGGTTTCTTCTGGCATGGGGAGAAGAACGGCCTTTGCTGGGTCGAGGGATTCACCCCATAGTTTCAGATGCCAGTCAATGAATTTACCGCTGTGCTCGTTCTCAATAGTGTCTCGCACCGTGATTGTCCAAGTTCCGACACCAGACTCACCCCTATTTTATATTAGCCGAATTTACTTGAATGACAAAGGAAAAGAAAAGGAAAAGACTACGAACCAGTGGACAACGCTCATGAAAGTCCAGTCGTCATATCCACCCGTATCCTTGTCAAGTCGACGAGGAGCACTGAGATGGCTGACGACTTTATTGGGACTCACAAGATCCACACTAAGATCTCCTCGGCGGTTGTGCTCGACATTCATTGTGACTGTGACATGCTCAAGGCGAGCGAGGTTCGCCTCGTTGATCATATCTTGAGTCACATCAAAGGAAACGGAGATACCCTGGTCCCCTTGTGGAATCTCCTGCTTGACGTGAATCCAGGGAGAGTAGAACCATGCTTGAGGCTTAACGCTGACGAAGGTCTTGGCAGCTTCGACAAGAGCCCAACTGTCAATCTTTCCGTACCCAAATGTGTGGCTAAACTTCTTGCCAATGGCAGTTGTTTGCCACTCAGTTGTATCTACGTCGACCGGCACAGCGGTTTCTAGGGCCAGATATTGCATATCTCTCCATGACAAGTCTGGCCGGACGGATAAAGCGAGAGCAAAAATACCAGCAGCCAGGGGCGCAGCTGCTGAGGTACCTCCGTGGCCAGTAGCGCACGTGTTGGTACCCACATCCGTGGTATGGATAGAATCACCACTGCCACTGCTGTAGGTCACAACCATTTGCGCCGAGCATTTCTCGGAATAGTATGGGTGGATGCCTTTTCGGTCGATCGCACCAACAGTAATACTGTAAATACTGTTCGTATAACCGTCGAAGTTGCAGTTATCGTCGTTTGCAGCTCCATTACCAGAAGCGAAGACGTAGATGGACCCCTTACCACCACGACCATTCTGAACTGCATTCAGCATGGCGCGTCGGATGAGGATACCGGGAGCATCCATAGACTGGCCATCGTCAGGGGGACCCCATGAGCACGAATAAATTTGGTTGTGCTGATAAGCGTAGTTCATGGCGATCGCCTCATCGGCATCTGAGATCAATTTCGACAAAATGCGAATTCCCGCGATCTTAGAATCCCAAGCCACACCAACACCGCACACATCGTTCTTAACTGCGGAGACCTCTCCAGCGCAGCGTGTACCATGTCGGTCATCGGAAAGTCGGGGTCGCGGCTCTGGCGATTTCTCGTTGAAGTCGTAAGAGCCCTCGGCGTAGTAATTATCCTTCAAGTCATCACTGTACATGTCCAGACCATCATCAACAATGGCCACGGTTGCGTTCTGTCCGGTGATGCCCTGGAGCCAGACATCGGTCACGTTGACATCATGGCCAACTTGGATAGGATTAAACAAATGCCATTGCTCCTTGAAGGTAGGGTCGTTGATGTTGAGCGTCCGGGCGACCTCGTCCTGCCGCAAAACCGCTGCGGCATTAGGGGCTTCCTGGCGCTCGTGCGGACCGAACCGCGAAGGTATTATGCCCCTTTTCTCCATCTTCGGCTTTAACTTCTGCTTCTGGGCAAACTTGACGCTGTCGAGAATATGGGTGTCTCCGACCGCACGTTTCCTCTTCCGCCTCTCTCTCAGAGCCGTGTGTACCAGGTCGTCATCATGTTTCGATGCGGCGAAGATGTGATGATCTGCCAGCTCGCCCAACTGACCCTCGTGGGTCAAGCCGAGTTGCGCGGCTACCTGCGATGGCGAGATATCGGAATCGAGCTCGAGGACATAATAGTCGTTGGCCTCGTAATCCCTCGGGCGGAGCTGCGAGGCATTTGCGATGCAGCTCAGACCCAGCAGGCCCAGCAGAGAAGAAGGGCGCATCTGAAAGGTGGCCTATAAGGGCGGCCGAAAGGCTTGAGTATGCGCAAGGCTCGGGTGGAGGTTATTGAGAGATGGGGAGACGTATCCCCAAGGGACGGTAAGCGGCGGCGATGCCGGCGGACTGGGATAAGCTGTGTTCGAGCAAGCTATCCGAGCATTTTGGAGCGATTCGACGCAAGTTAAGTATTTCCAGATGGCGGAAATGTTCAGTAGTGAGAAGGGAGTCTTGAGTATCGCGTCCCTTGAACATGAAGTGTTCTCCTTCCTCATCAGGCACGGTCACGGCGGTGTTGAGCGCCCCGTTCGAGCATTGACCGCTAAGCCAAAATAGTATATGGAATGGTCCGAGCGGGAGACATCCAAGTCCGAATAAAGTGTTGAATAAGAAGCCGAGATATTCTGAGCAACACAGGGTGAAGATGATGCGGCGCGCCACGTCATGTATCAAACAAAGATGGAGGACGGATTTGACGGTATTATTCGAAGACCAAGGGGTCGAGTTGATTATTGGAAAACCTTTAGTATTTAGGAGTGTTTCTGGACACTTGAAATATACTCAATTATTGGATGTATTCGTAGATATTGGGAGCATTCTCAATTCTTGGGAGTACTCGGGAGTATTCTGAATCATTGGGAGTATTCTCAGTCATTGGGAATATTTCTAGTTCTTCGGGATGATGTTCTCGCACTCCAACTATTTTGGGCCCCCAAGCCGGCGGCACCCAAGCACGCCCGATTGGCGGGTTGGGAGAAATAGAGACCGGGGTAGCTCACGATATCTGCCATGTTTTAGAGCACAGGATGACGCCGGCCAGCTCATCGCCAGCCTCCCCAATAAAATCTGGTGCCATGGGCGACTGTTGCGAGCATCCAGTCGCCTCTCTGCCTACCATGTTTCTGTATTAGCTTCCACGCCTTCTAGGCCACATGCACCGGCTGGCCCCGCCAATTCTGTCATCTACATTAGCTGGGACGAGCTGTTGGCGCAAACCCATAGCTGTGCGAGCCCGGTCATGACGAATGAGAGCTGCATTTGCACGACCCCGTAACACAGCTGCCGTCTTCTCCTGCACCTGTTTGATGAAGGAACTTCAATTGTGCCAGATGCTGAAATAATTTCGACCAAGACAGCCCGAAGCCCACTCGCGCCAACCTGAAATCCCAGAGTCCGTCAACTCCAAAAGAATATGGCGGCCAAGGGAAAGAACAGGGCCGTCGAGACCCCGTATTGGGGAGAGCTGCCCCCTCCCAACGTTGTCAAGCAAAACTTTCAACAGCCCGGTCCCGACGAATATGCCAATGGCAACGGCTATCATGGCGAGAACAACCGCGATTCCATTCAAACGGAAGGCTCGACCATGAGTCCACTCGCTTCCCCCAGAGGTTCCACCTTCCAGCCGGCAGGCCTTGCTCCTCGTCCGCCCTCCTTTGCTTCCAGAAACAACCGAGAGACATATAATAAAGACTTTTTGGAAAAACGAAGACGGCGTGAGACTCGAGATAAGGAGTACCAAGACCAACATCCTACCACTGTCGCACCTCCACCAGCCCCTGATGTACCTAGAGCACCTCCACCATTGAGCTACAGAGAACCACAAAACAACGGCGCAGTTCCGCCCAACACTTCAGGAGCCCCGAGGACGAGACCAAGTCAACGTGGTGACGGACCAGGAAGCCTTCCAAGTCAGGACCCCTTCTACCAACAGGCTGCCATCTCCAAATTGAGAGAGAAACGTCCTTCTGCTGGTGACAATGCTGATCTTCCTGGGCCAGTTCAACGCCCTGATCTGTCGATTAACACAAAAAGGCAGGCGGCGGGGGCAGCAGGGACAGCTTCTGCAAAACCAGATCGAGCCCAACACACCGAAGCAGCCCAGCCACGTCCACGGCAAGCTTCTGTCAACGAAATCGAAGCGAGGCGGCGAAGAGAGTGGGCGCCAGATAGGTCACCGCTTCAAAGGCTCGAATTGACGCTGGATAGTCTTACTAAAGAAGAAAAGCGAGCACGAGCCCAAGAGGCGGAACTTCTTGCAAGAGAAGGAAAATCCGGACGTGGCAGTGAACGGCCAGCACAGAATTCAGTACGCTTCCGGGATCGACCTGTGACGAAAGCCGATATTTCATCCCAACCAGCGCCACAGACCCGAGCTGAAGCTTCTGTAACGCGAAACCTGAGCCAGACTCAATACGATCAATTACGGCGAAACGGCAACGCGGACAAGAGAAGAGGCATTCCCCCCGAAGGAGAGTTCATACCCGCTACGGAAAGGAGCTTTGATAATCGACCACCACAGGAACGCCGAAGATCCACGCGCCAACCTGGGCGTGCTGCGGTTGAGCCGGAAATTCCAAAAAGAGGATCAAGCTTTCGAGAGCGATCTGCTATTCCTGTAGCTGCGGCCGCCGCGACTGTTCCTGTTGCTCTTGGGGAGAAGAATCGTGTGGCCCGAAGCGGTAGCAATAAGCTCAAGAAGAACCCACCTGACGATCCTTGGTTACATTCCAGAGTAGCTGCAGAAAGAGAGTACCAAGATTTTTCTGTAAGGAAGCCGTCAATTGATATAGGCGCCCAAGTACAGCCGAATTCTCGACTGAACGGAAACCGAGAACTTCCTGTCTCTGGCGCTCAACCACGTGGTGTTACCAAGAAAGCTCAATTCGGTGCACCTCCAAAACCAACAGTGCAAGACACTGTTGATGATCTGAGCCTGTCGTCAGAGGACGAGAATTTCCCACCGATCCGGAGAGGTTCGCAAAAGAAGATTGAGCAGTTGACGGGATTCAAGCTCAGTTCTGATACTGCTAGAATGGCGCCTCAGTCGCCGCCTCAGCCGCCTCAGCCGCCTCAGTCGACTCAGCAGCCTCAGCGCTCTAGTTCGGTTCGGAAGCCAAACACGATGCTGCCTATTCAAAACCCGAATGGTACAGTCCGTGATGCTTCCAGCTCACCTGAACCTCATGAAGACCGCCATAACTCTCACCCTAGCAATGGCGACCATCACCACCTTTCCAATGTCATGCATCCGAATCACAATCGGCAAAGCAGGTATCAGCTCGGATCCGGACTTTATGAACCCCCATTTTTTCTTGATGAGTGGAAGAGAGCTGGCACTGCCCTACTCTCCGCACCATTCTTGGATCTTGATGTCAGCCAGGAAGACTCAGACCAGCAGCAAGCTTGGTGGGAAGCGCAGCATTCAGCGAAACGTAGAGGCAGCACAAGCAAGAACCGAAAGATCACGTCTTACGATGGCGAGGTCGAAGACATCGACGGTATGATAATTCCAGACCTATCTCTTACAGCAGTATCTCCCACAGCGGACGAGGAAGACCTAATTCCTTCGACCTTTTCTCGTTCGCATACGTGGTACAAGAAAGATGACCCGGTCGTTGCTCGTGCGCGCCAGTATATTGGCTTTCAGGGTACTTCTGAGAGCGAACATCAGGTGCAAAAGAGGAACAAATCGTGGTTCATCGAAGGTCCTATCCCACAAGCTGTCCCGCCTGTTGCCGCTTCTGCAGCTCAGGCTAATATCATCTCTCAAATACCTTCTTCTTTATCTACAGGTTCCGTTCGTCGTTACTCTGATCATTGTCCTAAAAGATCTATGCATAACAAATTTCATCCTTTTCATAAGTGTCCTCCAGAGCCAGTTGTTCATGAAGAGCAGAAGCTAACTAAGGTCGCGACGCGGTTGATCCGCATGCGTGAAACTACAGCCCCTACAGCCTTCAGACCTCCTCTCTACCTGAAATGCGGACCACTGCTGCGCTATTGCGGTATTCGCAAAGAAAGGCAGGCCGCTGGAGCTCCTTCAAGCTCAAGACAGGCGTCTCCACCTGATCGAGAAGTCTGGAGGGGAAGCGTAATGATTGTGACATCGGATGCAGCTTCTTCATATGAGACTCAGCCAACGCTTCGACTCTTTGTACAACCACTCGATCTGCTTCCACATCCACCTACGCAGGTTGATGGCGAAGGCGGCGAGCTTGCTCCGGAGCACGTTGACCCTATCGCAGGTTTACCCAAAATTGGCAGAGATGGCAGCACTCGTTTTGTTCGGCCTGTGGATCACCTGCAAGAAGAAAAGGATCTTTCAAGAGACGAGACGGATGCAGGACTCTTTGAAACTCATAGAAGCATTTTTGATCCAAGCGGGAATCTTGACGGCCCAGCAGAGGATGTCGAAGACTCGTTCGCTGGGCGCAACAACAGGAGACCACCAGACGGCGAGAAGCTAGCAAAGTACAAAGAGGTCAAGGGCTTTCGTCTACACGCCGAACAAGGAACAACTTTCTGGCGTTTCAATATCGAAGTCGAACTTCGGGAAAATCAACAACGCGTTGCCTATCGCATTAACAAGGGTCCGTCAACGGGTTTTTGGGTCCCTCCTCGCGGTCGACCGATGAACATCATGTTCCACAGCTGTAATGGATTCAGCGCGAGCGTCAATCCAGATCAGTTCAGCGGTCCAGATCCTATGTGGCGCGACGTACTCAGTACCCATCAGTCGTCTCCTTTTCACGTCATGATAGGTGGCGGGGACCAGATATACAACGACGTGGTCATGTCGCAAACAAAAATGTTTAAGGACTGGCTTAACATCAAGAACCCTCTTACCAAGATCAATGTTCCTTTTACCCCTGACATGCAGGACGAACTAGAGCGATTCTACCTCGAGCGATACTGTATGTGGTTCTCGCAAGGTCTTTTCGGCGTTGCAAACAGTCAGATCCCGATGATCAACATCTTTGATGACCACGATATCATTGACGGTTTCGGGTCATACCCAGATCATTTTATGGAGTCGCCTGTTTTCAGTGGACTTGGCAACATAGCATTCAAGTACTACCTCTTGTTCCAACACCAGACCGTCGTTGATGAAGGCGAAGAGCATGAGCCTAGCTGGGTGCTCGGAGCGCGGCCTGGGCCATTCATTCATGAGCTTAGTCGTAGCATCTTCACGTCGCTAGGTGGCGACATTGCTTTCCTCGGTCCCGACTGCCGGACAGAACGAATGCGCGATGAGATTATCGCTCAGGAGACCTACGACAAGTTGCTTGATCGTTGCGAGGCCGAAATTGTCAGGGGTCAAACGAAGCATCTTATAGTGCTGCTGGGTGTTCCTGTGGCATATCCAAGGCTGGCGTGGTTGGAGAATATCTTGACATCGAAGCTCATGGATCCGGTGAAGGCTGCTGGGAAGGCCGGTCTCTTTGGTGGCTTCATCAACAAGTTTGATGGTGGTGTGGAAATTCTTGACGATCTCGACGATCACTGGACGGCTCACAATCACAAAAGCGAAAGGAACTGGTTTATTGAAGAGCTTCAAGGCCTGGCTGCCGAGAAGTCTGTTCGGATAACCATGTTGAGGTGCGTGTTGCCACTTTGATCAATTATGTCTGAAAACAAAACTGACAAAATGCAAATAGCGGCGACGTCCATCTGGCAGGCATAGGCCAGTTCTATTCCGATCCCAAACTCGGCATCCCTAAAGACAAGGACCACCGCTACATGCCCAACATCATCTCTTCTGCCATAGTCAACACACCACCCCCTGAGATGATGGCTGACGTCCTCAACAAACGTAACAAGGTGCACCACCTCAACCCTTCTACTGACGAAGACATGATTCCCATCTTCACTCACGACGTCAATGGCAACAAGCGCAACAACAAGCGTCTCCTCCCACGCCGCAACTGGTGTCAGATCCGCGAGTACCAGCCCGGTTCCACGCCGCCTGCTACACCCTCAGTCATGAGCGACGATGAACACGTCACATCCCTAGAACCCCGGCCAGGGATCTTCAAGAGACTGAGCCAAAGTGGTCGACCCTCAGGTACCAAGTACCCCACAAACAAAGGACCCGAAGGCAGCCCCCCTGTCACCGACCGACCACCAGTCAGCCGTCCGCCCATTTCCGGCGGCCTGCTTCGACACTTCTCGCTTTCCCGCGGCCGTCGAACCTCGGACGCTGCCGATGACGCGAATGGTCCCCGTCCGAAGCGCACTGGCCGTTCACTCTCCCTTTCCCGTGCTGGCTCGATCTTCCGCCGAAGCTCATCCAAGCAGCGCCGCGCCGCCTCCGACGATCATGGAAATAGAATCAACGGTTATGGTCCCGAGGATCCTACCGCCGAACCCCTGGGTCCCGATGAAGGCATCCCCGGTCGCAGTGATACCATCGCTGGTCCTCCCTACCGCGCGCATCTCAGAGGCGGTGCTGGTACGCCCGAGTACGCGAACGAAAATGGACAGGACGAATACAGCAGCGGCGACGACGATGCAGAATACTTCACCGCACCGCAGCAGCGCATCCCATCGTACACAAAACCCCCACCCAGCGGACACCACCATCCAGGCCACCGCGGCAAAAACATCGCCACGGGACAAGCAACGCACACGCAACTCCCAGCCAACACATACGTCCCTGACGCCTACAGCGGCGGAATCCACTCACAAGAAGCCTTGCCTCTGCCTTCTCACCGCCCTAACAAATTCCACCGCACGCCCACCGGGCTTTCTGAAAAAGCAATGCAGAAAAACGGAGGTGCGCAGAAGTACATTATTGATCTGGAAGGCGGATTGGAGATTTGTATCAATGTGGAAGTGAGTCCGAAGGATCCGTCGGGGTGCACGGTGCCGTATAGGTTGTTGGTGCCGGCGCTGCATATGGATGAGGACGAGGGGGAGGTGGAGGGGGATTGGAGACATAAGGAGAGGAAAATGAGCATGGGGAAGAGATTGTTGAGTGTGGTGAGGAGTCGGAGGCCGAGTGCGGCGCCGGCGCCTGCGGCGGTGGCGGATGGGGGCTATGAGAGGGAGGGGAAGGTGAGGGATTGATGGCGAGGCCCTCGGAAAAGGGGGACGTGAAGAGAAGAGGAGTGAGATATGACTTATGGGATTATGGAATTATGGGTTATGAAGAATGCGCTGGATTAATGATGGATTGGTCAGACGACGAACGAACGACGAATGGGTGGGTGTTGGGATGTATGCTTTCTTGGTTTTATGAGTATCGTTTTGGCGATGACAGGGCGATTGGCCTCATGATGAGCGAGCGAGCGACTCTGTGGTTAGCCTGCGCTTCGTCTCTTCTTTTCTTGCTCTTGGCCTAGACTAGAGTCCCTGTTCAATATTCATTGGCGACAGGCTGTTTTAAAATCCGGGGGTTAGAAGGATAGTAGATACTCCTGTTTGGGGTTACATTCATATTCCTAATACAATTCATCCCTATTGTACAGAAACAGAAACAGAAACAGAGTGGGGCCCCAGAGAAGGGTTCAGAGGCATGGAGCTTCTCCATTTGATTGATTCTACAGCCAGACGCCCATTTACTGTAAGCCACCCATTGAACCACAGCCAGCCAGGGCGCCTTCCTTCCGCCTTGTCGTAAGCCAACATAATAGCAACAGACCGCTCGGCCCGCCGATCAGTCAACTCAGGCAGCCAGTACGCCCTCCTTCTCCATCTCCTCCACATATCTCTCCCAAATAGCCGCTGTGTTCTCATAAAACTCGGTATGCGCATCCGCCAGCGCGCCAAACTGGCTCTTAAACTCGATCCTCTTGATCCTCTCAAAGTCCTGCACTTCCCGCACAACCTCCTCGTCAAACGCCTCGGTCAGTTTCTTTGCACTCTCCACTTCGCGAGTCAGCTCCTCAATGCGCAATTCTAGTTTGCGCACGCGCTCACGCCGCGACTGCTCGTGGTCGACGCCGCGCACGTCTTCAATCTTGCTGCGGATGAAGGCTGAGGGGCCACTGATGCCGGAGGCGCCGTGGCTGGAGGCGAGGGTGTCGCGCTCGGAGGCGGACTTGGTGAGGTATTCGGTGAGTTGTTCGAAGTCGAGCTGTTTTTGCTCGCGTGCTTTGAGGAGGTTCTTGACGGCTGTGCTGTAGGATTGCATATCACGTAGACTGCCGAGGTAGTCTTGATCTGTGTGCTCTTTTAGTTTCTTCAGGTTGGCGGCTGTGTCTTCGACGGAGGCGGCGAAGGCGTGTACGGGGCCGGATAGGTTGGGTTCGTGGATGAGGAGCTTTTGGAATTGCTCGGACAGGTCGTGGTAGTCGGTCTCTAGGTCTCCTTCACGGCGTGCTACTCGTGCCACTATCTTCTCGACGTGGCCGAGATCTTCGTCCAGCTTGTCGGACTTTTCGCGGACTTCTATGAAGCGCTTGTCTGGTTTATGGACCTTGGTGAAGGCGTTGATGAAGCTGTCGGTCAGGTTGTCGAAAACGCCGGTAGACTGGTCGGAGGCAGAGGAGCCGCGGTTTCCACGAGACCGCATATGGGAGTTCCAATCTGTGGATTCCAGGAACACGGCGAAAATGGCGGCTCTTCGGAGTACGGGATGGAGCGTTATCCTTGTAAGGAAGCGGGCGAGCGAGTTGGCGCGGCGTTGGGTGAAGTCGTTGCCAAAGCGGTCTCCGCGCACGTATTCCATTTTGTGCTTATCCGGCAGAGGAGGTATAGCGACAGCTGGGTAGGCTTTCGTCAATTGTTTCCACAGGAAGACGAAGTCGGTGAAGCGTCTGCGAACAGTAGTGACTGGCTTTTGAAAGGATGGGAAATTTGTCTAGAGTCTCTCATTAGCATTCGGAGATAGGAATTTGTCTGCGGGCCACCAACAGTCGTAGTAATAAGGTACGAAATGAAGGCATCTTTCGATCCATCATTCTCCTTCAGAGGGGATGTGACAGTGCAGTGAAGTACGCTGTCACCAACTCCGGCAGTATCCAGCTCGTCGGCATTGGGACCGGCCTGCGGGATGCCAGAGCTGCTGCTACCACTCCTGGCTCCTCGCGGAGTTGCTACGTGAGATGTGTCGCCTTCCATTCCTGGGCTCACAGCGCCAGAGCTGCCGCCGCCGTTGTCAGCGCCCCAGGAGACATTGTCGAAGTTGTCGTTCTCCATAGCTGCTCGTTCGCGGATGGCGGGGTGATCGGATGACCCTAGATCGAGCCTCCTTCAGGCTCTGGCCGCGTGGTCCTGGTATATGTGAAGAGCGCAATACTGATATCGACTGGAGATATAGAAACAGAGTCTTCACTCGTTCAGGGTGGTTTTCATAGGCAAAAGGGTCGGTATCTGTTTTGCCAAGGTCGCGAGATGGAGCTGGAGCGTCATCGCAGCTATCGCTGAAGCCTAATCGAGCCAGGCACCATTGCAGGAGCACTAGTGACGCTACATGTATGACCAAAGTGGAGAATGAAGTCCGTGCGGTATATTGAGGTTCCAGTCGTCAAATGAAAATGAACACTATTAATACAAGGCACTCCACGTTGCGTTGAGTCTTTAAACAGACCGCTATTATTGTGCTTGCTACATATCTTGTGTATCAAATCAAATGGAACACTTCAAACTAGTCCAGACGATTGAAGAGGTCCATGGGAATCAAGAAGTGTATTGAAATTGGAACTCTTTGATTGACCTGCTCAGTGCCTTTTCGTTTTATGTACATCATGTCCTGATCATAGAATAAAAGAGATGCCGGGGTATGAAGCCAGGACGCCTCGAAGATCAACCCATATGAACAAAGCAACATACTAAACGTCCCCATGCTCGACCTTTTCATATGTCTCCGACTCGGACGATCGAGGTGATCTTCCATTGCCCTTTTCAGGGGATGATGGCTTGTCCACCGGGTCATCCGAGAATCCTACGCTTTTGGTAGGAGTACTAGACTTCGCAACTTCAACAATAACATCGCCGTCCCAGGGCTTGCATTCTTTCACAAGCTCCCCACAGCGAAGGCAGGTCCATCCCTCGCCCTCCTCGGCCTCGATTCTGCCAGCAAGGCATACGAAGCAATATATGCATCCGCACGGTATCGTCTCGTACGGATTGGTAACATCGGTTTGCGAAGAACCAATAACACCGGTAGCCCCGGAGGCAGCTAGTATCTCGGTTTCAGAGGTCGAAGTAGCGTTCTGATCCTGGTAGCAGATTGCACATGTCCTTTCGGGCAAGAAGGACAGCTCTCCTGTTTTCAATCCGTCTTCAGCTTCAACTTCGCTCCTCATAATCGATTTGGTCTGGCGCCAGATCCGAGCTAACCATCTCCGCCATCGACTAATTCCTACCAGAGGTAGCACAAACAACAAGAATTCTGTAAAGGCGTGCCAGACTAGCTGTCGATTTAGGTATTCAAATGATACCTCGCGACTAACTTGGCTAGTTGGCGGAGCAAGGCGCAATCTCAACAGACGATCTAGCACAGTCCTATATCGACCGTTGACAAGAAAGACCAGAAAAGATGCGAAGGCCGCTGCCGAGTGGACGGTTGATACGGTAGAAGTCAAGCGGGAGAGTCGCTGGACGGTAGGGCTCGGCCGATCATAGCCGTTGTCCTTATCCATCAGCCACTCTCCCCATCTCGTCCACCCATACTTTCCGCCCACTGTGAACAGGCCATAGAGCGCTTTCTGCCACTTTGTTGGAGGGACTAGGACAGGTGTTTTATTCCTTGCGTCTGTAAGTTTCAGGTTCTGTAGGGCCGCGCCATAAGTGGCATCTTGAGTTGGGGCATCTCGTCAGCCAATTTGTATGCGCGCGCAAAAGGCGAGATGCATACCGTGGTCCCATATCGTAAGCTTGAACAGGATGGCTCGTAGACCAAGCATAATCTCGGCGGACCAGTCATCCTGAATATGGCCCCCGAAGTATTTCAGAGCTTCCCCAACCTGAGCCTTGAAAAGCTCAAGCAGCTCCTCGTCTAATAACTCGGCATCAACCTGGCCAACTCTGAAGGCTGGCCTAGTGCCCTCTCGACCTTTCATAGCATCCCATGTCGAGAGGCCGGTTGCGCCAAGGGTAGCGAGGGGTTTAGGAAGTCGGCGGAGCTGGTCGGCAGCTTTCGAGGATTCGCGGTGGGCGACAAGGCGAGTTTGAGCTTCGGCTTCTCGTGCTTGTCTCCGCGCGGCGATTCGTTGCTGGGCGGCAGCAAAATCCGAAGAAGTCATCGAGGCGGCATCGGGGCAGCAGTGTTGCTAGAAGCAAAAAGCTGTGATCGGATGTGTGTGTGGAGAAGCGTGCAGTCCAAATGCTGGCGCATGACTGAGAGATGTTTGACGTCGAAATGTTCCAGCCGAGGCTGATGTCCGGCCTGTCCAGCCTGGTGGCCCGAGCGTCACTAGCTGTCGGGCCGTGCGCGGCAAAGTCCCGATGTGCCCCGCCTTAAGCATAGTGGCATGAACCCTTGGGGCTTCACGCTGGTTCGCGGCATCTGAACGCGTCTCTCGTCTCCAGATTTCGTCTCCGAATAATAACAACCCCGAGTCCCCGACGTTCCACTTCTCTTGCAGCCGCCGGTTGCTGCAACCACAACCTGTGCTCCACCATGAACGGTGCCGTAGAGCTGCCTGGCTCAGCCAGCCCTCTCACTCCCCAGGAAGTCCTCCGGGCTCTTCAATCCGCGGGCTCCAACCAGCAGCAGGCCATCCATGAAGGAACCAAACAGCTGCAAACATGGGAAGACCAACCCGGTTACTACTCTTTGCTTCAGGTGGGTGTGGAGATTCGGTGAACTCTGTCTTTCCTCTGAATCTGGCTCCAGGTAAGTTGGCTGACCACGTTTCATCAGGCCGCCTTCCTGGACAAGTCTTTACCAACCGAAATTCGCTATCTCGCCATTCTGCAGTTGAAGAACGGCATCGACAAATACTGGCGCAAAACCTCGTCTCGCGGCATCAGCATGGACGAAAAGGCAACCATCAGGGCTCGTCTGCTGGAGAGCGGCATCACTGAGGCCGACAATGGTCTTGCTCTGCAAGTGTCTCTGGTCATCGCCAAAGTTGTGCGGATCGACCACCCCAAGGAATGGCCAGAAGCAATCAACGACTTGCTTGCACAGCTCCGCCTCCTTGCTGATGGAAATCAGTTACATCTGAAGGGGGCTATCTTGATATTGCTGCAGATAGTCAAGGAGCTGGCGACCGCAAGATTACGACACTCCCAAACCACTCTACAATCCAATACCTCGGAGCTCGTGTTTGTGCTTAGCCATATTTACTCGCAGAAGGCTAAGCAGTGGGCCGCTTTCCTCCAAGGAGAGGGAGGCAGCGAGGGCGAAGCCATCCAGGCAATGGAAAACAGTCTCGCAGCTCTCAAAACCCTCCGACGACTGTTTGTCGCCGGTTACGAATATCCCCATAAGCACCCCGAAGCCAAGGAACTGTGGGCAGAATACCAGTCGCAATTCGGCTTCTTCCTGGGCCTGGTCAACCGTCAGCCACCGGTTTTGACATCCCCCGCAAAAGAACTCGTCGAGAAACATCTTTTCCAGTTTGCCAAATTGCACGTTAGTGTAGCTACAGTCCACCCAGCGTCATTCACCCACTTCCCGAACACGATACCACTCGTCCGGGCATATTGGAGTCTCGCATCGGATTATGCCAATGCATATGCAGCAGGATCTACGCCGGCATCCGGCTCCCAGGACGAACGCTCGGTTATTGAGCGTCTCAGTTTGAAGGGTCTGGTCATACTAAGATATTGCATCAAAATGGTTCACAGCCCAAACCAGACCTTCAGATATCGTACCCCAGAGATCAAGGAAGAGCAATCCGCTGCCAAGAAGTTGATGAAGACGGAGCTTCTCACCCCTGACCTCGTACAAGACATGGCCAATGTCATTGTCTCCAAGTTCTTCGTCTTCCGCAAAGAGGATATGGAGGCATGGGAAGAAGCACCCGAGGAATGGGAGAACAAATTAGAAGGCGGCGCGGACACTTGGGAGTTTGATATTCGGCCTTGCTCCGAGAAGCTCTTTGTGGACCTCGTGCTGAACTACAAGGAGATTCTTGTCCAACCATTACTCGCTTTCTTCCAGTCAGTTACCGGCACAGATAGCGACAACGTGCTGCTCAAAGATCCTGTTTACACTGCAATGGGCCTCTCAGCTCCCGTTGTCTTCCAGGCCTTTGACTTTGATGCTTTTCTCTCCTCGACCTTGGTTAAAGATGTCCAGTTGATCGGTCCTCAATACAGGCCCCTACGACGGCGAGTCGCAATATTGATAAGTCAATGGGTGACGGTGAAGATCTCTGAAGAGCACCGGTCTCTTGTTTATCAGGTTTTCCAGTACTTGTTGAACCCTCAAGACCCCACAAACGACCTTGTGGTTCGTCTATCTGCAGCTCTGCAGTTCAAACAGGTAGTAGACGACTACAATTTCACAGCGGAAAATTTTACCCCGTTTGCGTCAACTGTCCTCGGCCACTTGGTCACGTTGATTCAAGAAGTCGAGGCGACGGAAACGAGAATGGCTGTTCTCGACACTATCCGTGTCATTGCCATTCGCGTTGACAGAGGCATGGGTCCCTTTGCTGATGACCTTGTTGCAATCTGTCCTGGCCTGTGGGAGGCATCTGGTGAAGAGCATCTCATGAAGCAAGCCATTCTGACGCTCCTGTCCACACTCGTCACAGCCACGAGGGAGCAATCTCAGCGCTACCACAGCCTCATTCTCCCTCTCATCCAGCGTGCTGTTGAACCCGGCTCCGAGATGCAAGTGTACTGTCTTGAGGAGGCTCTCGAGTTATGGAAGTCGATACTGGCACATTCTCCACAACCCCCATCCCCTTCGACTGTGGCTCTTGCTGAATCTGCGTTTCCACTAATCGAGTTCGCGTCGGACAACTTACGTACCGTCCTCGAAATCGTGGAATCCTACGTCTTCTTAGCGCCGGAAGCCATGCTCACAGATGCTGCCCGCCAGCGGCTCATATCCTACATGTCAGCTAGTCTAGGACGAACGAGGCGCGAATTCGCCGGCTTCCAAGCCTCCATCGTGGAACAGCTCCTGAGATCCGCTGAGACATTCGGCGGCGTCCAAGGCATCACGCAAGTCGTCAAAGACCTGAACGACGCTGGCTATCTGGAGAAAGTCTTCGAAGGTCTACGTGATGCATACGAAGCACACCAGACCACGGGCCCCAACCGCAGATACCCCAAGATCGACGACGTCTTCGAGACCGACCACTTCACCATCCTCGCCCGGATCCTCCTCGGCAGCCCTGAAACCTTCATACAGCTGCTATCGAGCATAGGACCGCTAGACCACACCTTTGACTGGCTCACCAATGAATGGTTCCGCCACTTCGATAGTATGGCCAACGTCGAACGGCAGAAGCTCTCCTGTCTGGCCCTGACGCGCTTACTGGAACTGCCTAGTCCCGTGCAAGACCTAGTGCTTGTCCGGCTTCAGGATTTCATTAGTATGTGGACGACGGTGGTGGGTGAGATGTCGGACGGGCGCGAGGACGGAGGCGATAACTTAGTGTGGGCAGACGCGGAGGATGAGCAAGGCGAGTGGGAGACGCCCGAGGATGTCAGGAAGCGAGCGGTGGCAGCGAGCGATCCAGTGCATAAGGTGCATACCTTTGAGTTTATCAAGGAGCGGCTGGCGGCGGTGGTGCAGGCAGTGGGTGGCGAGCAGGTTTTCCAAGAGAGATGGGCGGCGAATGTGGATAAGGACTTGATGACGGGCTTTCAGCAGTTGTACACGGGGAAGCGATCATCACCCTGAAGTCTGGTATCAGCAAAGCTCGGAGATGGAGTGTGGGTCGTGCGTCCCAGTTTCGTCTTTCGAAGGAACACTGATCAGCTGCAATCACATAGGGGGCGCAAAGTCTGGATATGGTTTAGCGATTATCTGGTCAGAGCCGTATCCCACCTTTTCCCCCTATTGTATTCGGTTCAGACGAATTTTATCTGCTGGGGGTGAGAAGGCAGAGCGGTCCATTACAAAAAGATAGGAAGCTAGGAGAGGATTTCAGGGCATAGCCTGCATTGCAGTGGGAGGAAATGCTTTCTCTTTTCAAAAGCGCTTTGCGAACACCGATACCAATCCTGGCCAGGATACTGCTACAATGCATTACTCAAAATGCTTATTTCCTGGAAAATTTCACAAGGGCTAGTTCATTCGCTTCGTGACTCCTTGCCATCAATGTCCCGACCCCCAGGCTGGTGATACAAAAACGACAGAATGAGAAAGCTATCGTAATACACACAGTAAGCCAACAAACACGCATCTCATTTCCAGGCAGGGTAAACGCCCGCGCCTCCTCATATATATCATTAGGCCATAAAGCGCCTCTCAAACTCGCTATAGAGCTTCGGACTAATTTCATCGCTGCTATTTCCCTGCACTTCCCACAGCACGCCTTTCCTCGCATAATGATTCAGCAGCGGCTCGCTCGTCTCCTCGAACTTCTTGAGGCGCGCCTGCCACGTCGGAATGCAGTCATCTTCGCGCTTTGTCAGCGGCTCGCCCGTAACGTCGTCTTTTCCGGGCACTTTGGGTGGATTGAAAGTCGTGTTGTAGACGCGCCCGGAAGGCTGGTGGATCCAGCGACCGGCAATGCGCTCGAGGATGACGCTGGCAGGCGTCTTGAGACTGACGACTAGGTTGATGGGGATTAAATTGTCCAGCTGCGTTGCCTGCCCCGCGGTGCGCGGAAAGCCGTCGAGGATGAAAGAAGCAGCCGGATCATCGGAAGCCTGTGGCGGGGTTGGAGAGTCGGCGATAGACATAGTCTCAACGAAGTTATCGCTTTGATAAGACTCCTGAGCTGCGCCGACGGTGCTGCAGCTTAGCGATATAGTTTCGGGCTGGCCGGAGGAGAAGAGCCAGCCGCGGACTTTCAGCTCGTTAAGAATCAGACGCAGGATCATGGCGTCGGGGACCAGGGCGCCAGATTTCATGGCATTTGCGACTTTGATGCCGAGAGGCGTTTGCGATTTGACATTGTCGCGTAGCAGGTCGCCGCTGCTGATGGCGGAGAGCTGGGGAAAGCGCTGGAGGAGTCGCTCGGCTTGGGTGCCTTTGCCTACGCCGGGGGCGCCAACGAGTATAATGCGCGCCGCTCTTTTGAGCCTCATGCTAGGCCAACCGTGTATTTTTATATAGGAGGAAGTGGATGGAGAGTTTGCGCTGGCAGAGAGAGACTGGCTTTGCTGGAGTCTGATATAGAAGCGCCGGAGGGGGGCTTCGAAAGCTCGACGGCGAGAATGCTCAGGAGATAAGCATGGTGGGCAGAGTGAAGCTGGTGTCCTACAACATGGAGAGAAGGACTGGAGGAATGCGCGGAGTGAGGTGGTATGTACAGTAGCGCAAGGTAGGATTGGTGATGAGGAGTCGGAGTGGTGGAGGGATCAGCTTCCGGGCAAGTGGGATGGACTTGAACGATGTTGCAGCAACAACGGCGACCTCGGTTCTTCAGGGCAGCTAAGCTTACACCTGCCAAGTACCAGGAGACCGCTATCGGCGTTTGACCGCCCTCGGGTCCGACGGACTTTAATTGTTGAGGCGCCTTTGACAAATTGCATTTCTCCTTGTTGAGCCATGGGGCCTTCCCTTGGACCCTGACTCCTTTGCCTCCAAGACGCGGCTGTGCGGTCTACATTGATGTATCAAATGACCAGGTTAGAAAAGAACTACTCTAGTAGTAGTATACACTTAAATTCGGGGTCCTCGCCACCACTTTCCCCCTCAATCGCTCCCTATTATTGGCCCAAATATAGCCCATGACGTACCGTAATCACGTGATTGTGCGCTTGGCCAGAACGCAGCAGAAGGTCTTGGTAGCAGCAGCTTGAAGCTCGCGCAGCATAATTTAGGCCGCCGCAAGCAATCCCATTCCTCCCGCAAACACGCCATCGACCAGTGGACCCTTACGAGACTTGCGATCGCTGCTGTTCAACTACATCTCTCATTTTGCCCTGAGCAAAATCTCGGGAAAAGCTGCACCTCCTCTACGACAGAACATGAGCGCCTCCTCGAGACTTGTCCGCAATGCGGCCAGCCAGGCTGCATTCTTGAATGGAGGTACGCTCGCCCCCCGCCGAAAATTTTGGCCGCGTCGACCGGTTGAAGCATGGAGTGCGTGCTAATACCTTTGTAGCTCGTGCTGGTCCCCGGGCATCACTAGGCCATTCGTCTGCCTACAATTCTTTACTCCGGCGCAACGCTCGCCATCTCCCTTCGCACATCCCAGCTCTGGCCATTCTCGTCCCTCTGCGAAATGCCTCTACCGACACTCACACTTCGGGAGGAACTCCCGGTGGCCCGCCCCCAGGCTTCAATACTGAGAAGGCCAAGAAACCCCTCCCCAAGGGCAACGAGCAGCAGGCAAAGATAGCTCCAGCGTTAGCCGACAGTAAAGAAGCAGAGGCGAAAGAGCCCAACTTCGATGGCATACCCACAGATAAACCGACCGCGGAACCCAAAACCGATGCGACTGAAGCATTGACCTTGGCCGAGTTGGCCGGAAAGAAGGAGCTTCAAGACAAGAAGGACGAGAAGAAGAAGCTCACTCTTGGCGAAAAGATCAAGAAGGAGGCCCAGCATTACTGGGACGGCACCAAGTTGTTGGCAACGGAAGTAAAGATCAGTTCGCGCCTGGCTTTCAAGATGGCAGCGGGTTACGAGCTCAGCCGAAGAGAACACAGGCAACTACAGAGAACCGTTCAGGATCTAGGGCGTCTAGTCCCTTTCTCCGTGTTCGTCATTATTCCTTTCGCCGAGTTGTTATTACCAGTGGCTCTCAAGCTGTTCCCCAACATGCTTCCTAGCACATACGAGGGGCAAAAGTCGAAAGATTCGAAAGCATCCACCCTCCGAGCTACCCGAAAAGATGTCAGCAACTTTCTCCGGGCTACACTTAAGGAAACCGGTCTCCCTGTGAGCGCCGTCAACGCTCAAAAGGAGGAGTTCACAAACTTCTTCCGCAAAGTTCGATCGACTGGAGAGACACCAACTGCCGAAGATGTCATTAAAGTTTGCCGCATTTTCAAGGATGATCTGACACTGGACAACTTGTCGCGTCCTCAGCTTGTTGGCATGTGCCGTTATATGAATCTCAACACTTTTGGTACCGATATTATGCTTCGGTATCAGATTCGTCACCGTATGAGGCAAATCAAGCGGGATGACAGGGCGATTAGCTACGAGGGCGTGGACAGTTTGTCGGTGCCTGAGCTGCAGATGGCTTGTGCCAGTCGTGGCCTGAGAACACATGGAATGTCTCCAGCACGACTACGGGAGGATCTGCAGTCCTGGCTCGATCTGCGTCTCAAGTATGGAGTGCCATCAACTCTTCTTGTTTTGAGCAATGCATTCATGTATGCTCAAGGTAAAGACGCCGACCAGGCCAGTCAGATTGATGCTCTTACCGGTGTTCTGTCCTCTATCCCCGAGGAATTATTCCACGAGATTGAGCTCGAGGTTCACACTGCCGAGGGTGCCGCAACCAACAAGCAGCGTCTTGAGGTCTTGAAGGAGCAGCAAGAGCTCATTGAAGAAGAAAACGAGCAAGACGAAGAGAACAAAGAGTCCGGCCGGGCTACTCCTCGCGACACGGAAAACATTGATGAGAAAGAGGAGCGCAGGATGGAAGCGGAAGCAGCCAATGTCGAAAAGGGCCAGGTCAACGAAGCTGTTGATGCGGAGCAAGACGGCGCGGAAATCAAGAAGCTCGAGGAGAAGGAGGAGTCCAAAAAGACCAAGGCTGATTGAGCATCCCAAGAAGGGAAGCTCTGTACTATCCAAATATTCTCTTTTGTCTAGCATTGGGGCGGCGGTGGGCGTCGCAAGGACAGGAAAGGCATCAAACGGGTGGCATTACCAGGCATGGACAAATGTATAGAAAAGCCCACCGTGTGAATGTGTAGAAGAAAACTTCTCAAAATGGTCATTAGGACCAAATCAAAAGGCAGTTTACAATGAGCATGCGGCGCAAGCAGGCATGATGGCGAAAGCGACAACCGAGTTCCATATCTTGGTCCGTATGTTATCAATTGCGTGTGGATTGACTCTACTAGCGCTGGCGGCCCCTTAAAGACGAAAACCCTGGGAGTGGGAACATATGGTCTCCGGCACTTCGACTAGCCGCGATGACGACACCTACGCTCCTCGATGCTTTCCGCCGGTCAACAACTACAAGACTATCTTTGTTTCACACACGTTCAATTGGCAATAGAACTTCATAAGTTCTGATATGTAATTCGTACTTCATTCTGGAACGGAAAAGGTCGTTTCAGCTGGTCCCTGACCGACAACCTCAATCATGATTGAACTTGAGCCCACAGGTACTACGATCCCAATTCATCCAGAAATATATACACTCCAGCAGGATAGCTTCCGTGGCCATATCATACTCTTGAAGGATGATAGAACACAGGCTAACAATCCCCAGGGCCCCATCTCACCTACCTCATCCTGCCCGGCTTCCTCATCACCTGGGCCCTCTTCAGCGACTTCGTCCGCAACCGCCTGCACGTGTCCGAACCACCCCTCGCCGTCATCTTCGGCATCATCTTCGGGCCCTACGTTCTGCACGCCTTCACGCCCATAGAATGGGGTCTCGACGACAAAGTCATGCAGGAAGTGACCCGCATCGTCGTCGGCGTGCAGTGTTTCACCGTCGGCGTCGGCCTTCCCAAACTCTGGTTTTCGCGCCACTGGCGAAGCGTCATCATGCTTCTGGTCCCCGTGATGACCTACAGCTGGGCCGTATCTTCGCTCTTCGCATATGCCATTTTCCAGACTACGGTGCCGACGGCTATGATCATTGGCGCTTGCTTGAGTCCGACGGATCCGGTGCTGGCGGCTAGTGTGTTGGGCGAGAGCCAGTTCAGTGGCCGAGTGCCGAAACGTTTGAGGCATTTGCTTTCTGCGGAGTCGGGATGCAATGATGGTATTGCCTTTCCGTTTCTCTACATAGGCATTGTGATTTTCACGCAGACATCGCCGGGTCAAAGTGTCAAGGAGTTCTTCATCACGACCATTATCTGGCAGTGTATGTTTGGAATCACTGCGGGCCTCATCATTGGTATGTTCTTCAACCGCGTGCTGCGGTTCTCGGAGAAAAGAGGATATATTGCCCGCCCCTCGTTCGTGGCTTTCTACTTGCTCCTAGCTATCCTCTCCATCGGTGTCGGCAGCACACTCGGCTCAGACGACTTTCTGGTTGCTTTCGGTGCCGGTGCTGGATTTGCGAGAGATGGCTGGTTTGCGCACAAGACGAGCGAATCCAGGTTCCCCATCATCAGCGATCTGATTATCAATTCGGGAATGTTCATCTACTTCGGCTCCGTAATCCCCTTCAGCGACTTCGTGCCCAGTGCCATCACGCCGCATGTGGGCATCTGGCAGCTCTTCCTCTTTCTCGCTCTTGTCATTCTGTTCCGACGTATCCCCATCGTCATGGCACTATATCGCTGGATCCCCGATGTGAGGACGTGGCGAGAAGCGCTATTTTGCGGGCATTTTGGTCCGATGGGTGTGGGAGCGCTGTTTCTGGCTATGGAGTCGAGAGCGCAGATTGAGAGGGGTAAGCCGGAGCCCTTGCCGCATCCGCCGGTTCCCAATGAGCCGTTTGATGATAAGGAGAGGGCGCTTGCTATGGTGTGGCCGGTGGTTTGTTTCGTGGTGTTGGGGAGCACGATTATTCATGGGTTGAGTGTGATGGCTATTAGCTTTGGGGTTCATTGGGGGAGACATAGTCATGAACGGGCGCCGCTGCTGGGGGGTGAGACTGAGACTCTTGAGGGAATGGAGCATGATGGGAGTGTGGATAGTGAGCCTGAAGTGAGCGATGTCGAAGACTAGACGACACCTAGACTGTTAAGAGTCTTGTATCAGGTTTAGAGTGGGTAATGTGGGATACGATTCGGCTGTGGTTTCGCTTTAAACCGTATCCAAGCATTTTTCCTCCTTGGGCAACTTTGGGCATTATTCTTGCCTAAACGACATGTGACGAGTTGCTCTGCCGTTCACGTTCACATGCATACGTGTGGAGCTCTAACAGGGGTATGGATAGGGTACGGATACGACTTGTACTTCTGTCAACCCCCGCTTCTTTTGTCATCTGACTTCAACCGGATTGGGATACATAAAGGACCACAACATTCAAAAATATGCGTCATGACATTATTTACTATTCTTTTCGTCCTCGAAGCATACCTCAGTGACCCCCAACATAGACCGTGGACCATCTGCTCGACCAGGTCGCGATGTCCAAGCCAACCGTCGTCTGCGTCCCTGGCGCATTTCACACTGCCGAGGTCTACTCGCCAATGCTAGAAATCTTGAGGAATGGCGGATACCCAGCTATCGCATTGACACTACCATCTGTCGGTGCTTCGCCAGCCCACCCAGATTTTTGGGAAGACGTCAACTGCATCAGAGACTGTCTCACTCACCTCGCTTCTGAAGGGAAAGAAGTGGTTCTTGTAGCCCATTCCTACGGTGGCATACCTACCTGCCAAGCTCCAGAGGGGCTGAGTAGGAAAGAGCGTGAAGAAAAGGGCCTTCCGGGAGGAGTTATCAGGCTGGTTTTCATCATGGCATATGCGATGCCGGAAGGATTTCTGCCAACTGCTGCCGCAGGAGTAGCAGTTGGCAAGTTCGCAGATTGGATGAAACTAGATTTGGAGGTAAATATTGCCCTCGTAGATTCAAGTAACACTGCATCGGAGGCTAATTGACCTATCTGTCTAGAAAGGGATTATGACGATTGATAGAGAAGATGCGAAGCGAGTCTTCTATAATGATATTTCACAAGAAGAGGGAAATAAGTGGGCTGCGAAACTTCAGCATCAGAGCACAGGGGTCTTTACAAGTACGATAACATATGCTGCCTGGCGGCACATTCCTCTAACCTATGTGATTGGGACTGAAGACAGGACGAGGTTCACGCCGGAAGTAGTCAAGAGGATCATTGACATTTCGAAGCCAGATGTGGTGGAGAAGTGTGATGGCGGACACTGCCTCATGCTTAGCCGCCCGGACTGGCTGGCAGGTGTGCTGAGGCGTGCAGCTGGGGAAGAGTGATTTCGTGGTGACTTTGTTATAGTGTGGTGGATGTCGTACATCTTGACTAGCCCGATGAATATGATTACCAAACCTTGGTCGCTGGATGCTTTCCATGCAGACAATTAGGAATAGTGGCATAGATTCTGAAGTCTTATAGTCTAGCTTGAGCTTGTCGAAGATACCGAAATGTATGCTAAACAGGTTAACACTCGATTTGCTAGACATCACGAGGACGAGGCTCGGAGGCTCTGGTTTTCCGACCAAGTGCTCTTGATAGGCCAAAAAATAACCACAACTATATCAGTAATTAATATGATAGAACTTACTCAGCCATGTTTTTAAGGAAGGGTTCATTCTTCAAAGTGGCAATAGTAACGGCAATTCGATTTGCCAGCTACGACATGCGTAGAGCGTTTGTATTCCCCGAGAAAGGTCAGACCAGACCCAGCTAACATCCCAGGGGGATCACTGATCTATACTCTCTGAACTGCGGAGTCTGAGGTTCACCGCTTTCACCTCACATTGATCCTACGCTTGGCATACAGTTCCTTGGTTTTAGGCACCCATCAACAGCTGACATTCTTAATTTCTTGCTCGAGCTTGCCTACGTAAGCGCCGAGTCCTACCCACACCTTGTAGTATTTGCAAAGGCGCTCCGCTAGCTTATCTGCAAGCAATTGACTCCGGTTTGATTTTGCTGCTTGCTTTGAAAGCTGGCCTACCCCCGGCCCAGTGTTTGGCCTTCTGTGCGGCTATCTGCGTGACTTCAGGAGATTTCTGTCTGCCTTACCCATTTTGAAAGCCTTTTTAGTGGTTCTATTCGTTGTCCTGAATCGAGATGCCATCGACATTATTAAGAAACACACGCGGCTGAGGGCTCGGCACGCACCCTTTTCTTATGCAGTCAGCTCTGTTCCCTGGCTGTGATCGCAATTACAATATCTCAGATGATTGCCACCATCCAGGTTTCCGCTTTGGTCCTGCCGAGGACGCGCCATCGCCATATGCCAGCATGTTCAAGGTCCCTTAGGCATCCTGGTCGGAACGACCGCTTCTCGATTGCTTGAGGATGGGGGTGGAGATTTCTTACCTTCAGCTCAAAGAAATCTTACTCAAAGAAATCTTACTCAGAGAGGCGGAGGATAGTAGCCAACTTCCCGATCCCGGTCATTTGTAGACATGACCGCTCCATAATTCGATTCTCAGCCAAGTTTAAAAAGGCTGGTAGGGTAACTCAACAGTCGAATCGTTTATCGCCGCAACATCGTTGGTAGCAAAGCTCTGCAGATCTATCTGCACTTGTATCATATAGTCTGGGCTCTATTCAAGTGTCCGTGGAATCTTGGGATCATGGCCTTCACGCCGGCTGTTTCTCTTGTCGGCAAAAAGATTGCCAGCATGGGACTGGTAAAGTTCTTCCGGATACTTCTCAGGGCCAACGCTTATTGAGAGTTACAGGCCTTCCCGTTTTTGTTCGAGACGAAATTGCTTGCGTATCATGCCTACACCGTCTGGCTTTTCACTCGTAGTGATCTGAAAACCATTGTCATCCCAAGCTCTCTTTTCGCCCTCGTCTGCGCTTTGTCGGGACCGCCGATGACCAGCAGTCCAGCTCCGTCCAATGCCTACCTTGCGAAGAACACAGTGAAAGCTATCTTCTGGGTATGGATAAATCTCCTGCCTTTCGCAATACAAAACCAACGACAACCAGAGAGCGTTGCGGAAGACGCTACGAACAAGCCATGGCGACCGATGCCGTCTCGGCGGTTGTCATTCAGTCAAGCAACGTTCCTCATGCTGCTATGCTACGGTCTGGCATTCTTGTCAAGTCTGATCCTCGGTGGTAAATACCAATGCATTGCGCTCATCGGCCTCGGATATTGGTACAACGAATTGAGAGGTGCTGATTCTAGCTGGGTGATAAGGAATCTCATCAACGGGTTTGGCTACATATGTTTCACTTCAGGTGCACTGGAAGTTATTCTCGGCTCAGACACTGTTTCTCTCGGTTCGCCGGCATGTCAATGGCTCACCATGGTCGGCACCGTTGTATTCACAACTATTTAGTCGCAAGATATGGCCGACCAAGCAGGAGACGCTCTTCGCAAACGTCTGACAGCCCCGCTAGTCATGGGAGATCTAGCTGCTAGATGGACTATCGCTGCTTTCGTCGGAGTTTGGTCTTTGGTCTGCCCGTTGTTTTGGGACGTCTTGGCGCCGTATTCCACTGCATCCGTCGTATTGGGCGTGGTGGTAGCCAGCAGGTTTCTCCTTTACCGAGACGCCGAGGCGGACAAGAAGTCAGCTCTGATATATAATCTGTGGATTGTTAGCTTGTATTTCCTCCCACTTATTAGAAGTATCACAGAGCATAGATAGTCTGCGTTGCAAATGTCAGTTTGGATTTTGAGTACCACCAAAAACCTTGACACATGCACTCGTAATAGATACACACACCAACGGTGACCCCTTTCTGTTCTCGATAACGTAGCTCACCTCTGTTATTGAATCATTCATTTCTAGGAATAGTATCGATCCAGATCAAGCTGGCTAGTTTGGACCCCAAGCCGAATTAGATTGGTAGTTTGCACCCCAAACTTGACTGAGTTTTGAAATAAGGCTCAAACTATACCGGAAAACTATTTTCGGCCCCGCGAGTGTCATTTTTTGCTATATATATGACCTTCATACCTAGTCATTTCATATTATCCATCTACGTATAGTACAGTCCTATATATACCTGTTTTATCGAAGTCCGTCTAAGTTCTCTAATTAGACGTCCAGTCAAACATCAGTAAAAGAGAAAATTTTCTTGGACGTCGGGTATAAAGCCTCCATGTCGCCGTTCGGGCCTCTTTACTAGTCCATGCTTCTTCAAAGATGTGTCACAATTCACTACTTACAAATAATATAGAGAAATAAAGCAGTTTCCTAAGCCAAGAAAGTATTTGAGCACAGGCTAGTGAGGCGGCCACCGAGGTATCGATGCCCGGGCAAATAGCATTGATTGTGATGGAGCAATTGCCCGATGTCTCTGTCTATTCAGCTCACGTCAACATTTAGTATCATCTCACAGTCTTTGCAGTCGTCAATTCAGCACATCCGGACTGATATCCCGCTAATATATATGACTCTCATATAAGATGAGTTCAGAGTTGCGGTCCGTTAACACAAGATCTCAGGGGCCGTCTGATACTGACATATTTGGCAACTACGGCATTTCGATAGGAGATGCTTATTGCAGAAACCTAGCCACCAGGTTTCGCGTTAAGGTGTCTCGACGATTTGGCAGATAGAAGCAAGACTTCAAATTATGTCTAAGTCTTTAATCCTTGCAATCCTATCTTAAACAAGAGCTTGGGGATATGACATGCACCCGCCGTGTTCAACTTGCTTCTCCTCGAACCAGAATGGTGGACTGGGCACAATAGATATTGCAGTGCTGTAAAATTTACTACTTAAGTTGTGTGACAAGATAGCTCAACACCATGGCTCACACCAAGTCAACTGGTGGCTGGCCGTGATCATGCCCGCGATCCATACCTAAAGTCCAGTCACCGATGAGATTGATCCGGGGGCTGGCGTTGGCAAAATCGAATGCTTGAGTCTCAGCCTGTCGATCGAAGCGATTCTCACCGACCGCTGACCCTGTCGCCGTCGACATGTTAACCGTCAGTACCTCCAAAGCTATTGAATACTCTCGCGCCAAATGCCTCGTCGCCCAAAGACCAATTCCAAGCACAAAACTTCCTCCACAATATTTCTCTTGCGCTCACTCTTCTCCACAACATCTCGCCTTCGCCCACGAGTCCCCCCCGACCTTCTCCACGACTTTATCCACAACACATCTCTCGTCCACAGATCAGTCTGCAAGCAAGCCTCTAGGCAGCGCTGCACTCTAATAAACCATTGCTCTCAACCAGACATTCGCTGCGCATACCTTCTGCCAACTGGCTGCCCTCGACCGACCACACCTACCGGCGCGCCAGGACGCCTCGCTACACCATTCTTCGTCTGAAACGTTAGAACACAGCTGCAGCTCGAAATCCCAAAGCAAAAGGTACGTCTCCTCGCTTGCTTAACCCGGCATACTTGCTTCCCAGATCCCCATCTGCCCTCGAGCATGAGACGAGCAAAGCTTGTCAGCTCTACGCAGGCACTGCCTCATCTCATTGATGCGCTGTATCTGGTGCTGCTCCATCAATCATTGACTTTGGCGAGCGCACCACTTCAGACTTTAAAACCTTTCTCCATCTCTGTCTCCCGTCTTTCCCCAGCCCTCGTCTGGGATTTGCTCGTCGCTAATGTCGAATACAGTAGCAAGACAAGATGCCTCCCTCCAAGAAGCTTCCACCTGATAGCTTACAGTGTTCTATTTGCGCCCAGGGCTCTGATCAAGCTGCTGCTGCGCGGGTCTGGGCCAGGAAGGATGCATTGATCCAACATGCCCAGGGTCATCTCAACGGGACGGTCCAACCACCCATGACCACATACCGTGAGTCCTGCCATACGTTTCCCATATCGATAGAATCACAATGCTAATCCCCGGTAGTGTGGGACTTTGGTGAACGTAGAGGAAAGACCAGTTTCGTGTCAGCATTAGCCTTCGTATCTGAGCAATCTCTTCCGCCAATTATGGGACAGATCGAGCCCATTGCGGCCCAGCAAATCCCCATCCAGCCTACTGGCACTTTCCAGAACGGCAGCAACATTCTGAACAGGTACCCGGGAGTCCCAGATGTCATTGCCAGAGACGCACCGCATTGGCTCTTCGAGCTGTTATTGCGACTAGTCCCGAATTTGACGGCGAAGGACATTATCGACCGCATGCCTACCACCGCTGGAGCCTCGAAACCCAAAGGCACAAGCACTATCATGATGGCTTGCCAACGATATCGCGAACGAAATGGGATGATAGCCTGGAACACCAGGCAGCCGGCCTCGAATAGGGGCGAACCCATGGTGTTCGCAGTGGGCAAGCTTAGTCCACTGCAACTTCGGTACAATACCACATGGCCGTTGTATTCAGTTCGGCCTTTTTATCTGTGCACGAGATTGCGATTGATGCGGCGTGGATTTTAATCCCATTATAGCTAATTACTATGCAATATATCTAGCGTCTATTATAAAATTTACAATATTTTGTATAAATATAATAAAATAAATAAAAGCAATATTTTATAAAGGGCTTTGCTAACAATCCCACCCACCTTTGCTAAACATCCCACTTCTAACCCGATTAGGCAAGTAAAGGGACGTGCACGGGCGCTCGGACCACCGCCCGGTATTTAATTAGCTATTTGAACGTTTTTATTTATTTAACCTAGGAAATAAGGGTTTTTTGAATTTTATTTTTATTTTATTAATAATTTTAGAATTTTGGCTATAATATACAGCTTTGTTTTATAAAAATAATTTATTTCTAGCCCGAGATATAAAAAAAAACAAAATACTATGCTAAAAAATGTTTCGTGATTTGAATTGGATATTATTTTCAATTTTTTAATAAAGATTTTTATATAGAAGAATTCAGAAAATTGTAATATTTATAAATAATACACTTTCTAGCGTTGAAAGCGCTATTGCCAAATTGTTATTAATTATTTTATTAAAGTCTTCAATTTAAGCGTGCGGCGGTGGCCCGAGCGTTTGGAATCGCGCCCGCGCTTACCCAATGCGGTTAGGAGTGGGATGTTTAGCAAAAGTGGGTGGGATCGTTAGCCATTCCCTTAATTTATAATTGCTAATTTAATAAATAATTTTAGGCCATTTTATAATATAGCTCGTCTATCGATTGGCAAGGGATAGTAAAAGTCACGGTTTACGGGGCAGTATTGCAAAATAAACTCTTATTGTAATTTAAAAAGAAAAGGAAACTCCGTATAAAACTCCTTTATAAAGCTATTGTCAGTCTTGGCGCTAGCATACGGACCACCGCTAAATATTAGCAGTATTGGTTAAATATTAGGAATTTTTTATTTTTATTAAAAAAAATCTAATTATATTGCTAGCTATTAAATAATTAGTTTTTATTTTTAATTTTCCAAATCTATATATTTTGCTATTCCAAATTTATTAAATCCGGCCCTAATTTATATTTTAAATTTATATTATTTCATTATATTTTTTTGCCCAAATTCATAGCTATATTTATGCCAATTACCTTATATATTTATAGGAAAAAAAGCTTTTTTAATTAATTGCAAGAAAAACAGGCTTTAATTTTTAAATGCAAAATTATAAATATTTTAAATTATATTGGGAAAATAGCTTAAATAAAATTTTTGGCTATAAAAAATATAAAACTACTTTAAAAGCTTTTTAATTATAAATTAATTGCAAGCGAAGCAGGTTTTAAATTTATTATAAATATAAATAAAAATTTCTATAAGCATTAAAATAGCCAAATAGGAAATGGTATTTATAATCAAAAGCGGCTAAATAGCCAAAAATTATTTCAAAAGGAATTTTTAAAAATTCTAATATATTTTTTTAATATAAATTGTTTTTTAAAAATAATTTAGCTAAGAATTGTTTATATAATAGCTGCTAAAAATATTTTTAATTATAATATTAAAAAAATTGCTATTATTGCAAAATCCGGAAATTTTAATATTGCGTTTGCTATATTTGGAATAGCTATATAAAAAAAAAGCTAATAATGGAGCTAGTAAAAAAGCTATTTTTTTTATAAATATTGCTAATGTTTTTTCCAAAACTATTTTTGCCAAAACTATTTTTAATAAATAGCTGCGCTTTTTTTTACTGCATTTATTTTATACGTTTTCTATTTCTTAATATCCTTTTGCTATTAAATTTATTATTTTGAAAAAAATATTAAAATTTGCAAAAACTTTTAAAATATCCAAAAATAGAATTCAAAACTAGACTCTTTAAAAATTTAAACCAATGCCCATGCAATCCTAATATTCATTACCATATACACTCCATTCTTGCGCAAAAAATCCCAAAATTGCAAACGGACTTTCTTTCCCAATTTCTTAAATATAGTTTCCATCCAGCCTTTATAATAATATTCCCTAAATTCCGTTCACAATTATTTAAAACCTTTTGTCTTTAAATATTTAGCTTTCTCCAATTCCAGCGCTTTCAAATTATTTTAAATTTGCTTTGTAAAAAACTTTGCTATATATATTCTTAAATCTTTAAATTCAAAATAAAAAAAAACCGGAAAAATAGCTTGCATAACGGCTTTGGCAAATATAATAAATATAAATTTTTCGAAATTTTTAAACCAATTTAGACGGAAAACTGCAAAATTAGCAATTAAAATACTAGCTTAAAATAACACTAAAATATCAGCTATATACGCAAAAAATTAGCTAACTGCACAATACCAAGCAAAAAGCAATATTCTTAAAAAAAGCAATCAAATGCCAATTTTTAATTTTAAAAAATATCAGCTCTCAAAAAATATAAAAAAAAATATTTGCGTGTTGGTTCTATTCACAAATAAGTAAAGGGGTGAAACGGTACAACGATAGCATATACGACGGCAAGGATAAGCTAGCTGGGATTGTAATAATGCGTATTATTATATTTAGGAAAAAAGGGTTGCTGGCGCCGGCGGTTTGGAAATAAAGCTATCCCTAGCCTTGGCGCTAGTATATCAGGCTCCCCGGTGCACGGGCTATCGGATGGTCTATATGCTGGCTGGAGGAACTGACATTGCGCAAAATATTAAAATGCACCGGACCTAGCGAAAAATAAAAAATAATATCGAAAATCGTATTTATAAAAAATTCTTAAAAATAAAAACTCTTAAAAAATATAAAAAAAAATATTGCGCAAAAGCTTGCATATTGCGCTGACCTGGCAAAAAGCAAAGAAAAATATTGTATTTAAAAATAAAAAAAAGATTGCGCTAAAAAATAGACTGGCGCAAAAAACCTTTAAAAATTAAAAAAAAAATTATTTAAAATTTTAAATAAATTGCGTTAATATAAAAACTAAAGCAGTAATATTGTAATTAATATTAGAAATAGTATGCCAATTTCATTTGCTAATTTTAAAATTTTTGCAGGCAAGGGCATAGCTAAAACTAAAATTTTAAAAATTAAAGCTGGCTAATTTTGCTAAATTAAATTCGATTAATAATGCGCCGCATTATTCTGTATAATAAAATGCAAAAAGCGCTTTTAAAAATTATAGTTTAAAATTGGCCAATATTCAATTGCTAAATGCTTAAATTTTTATAGCTTTAAATTAGAAAATTGCGCGTAATATGCAGGCAATATACTTTTAAAAATTTAAAAATCTATTAGCATAAAAACAAAAGAAATCGCGGCTTGCGCAATTGCAGGCAAAGCTTTTAGAAATCTGCCTTTTTTGGACTTTGCCAATTTATATTTCTGCGAAAAAAATACTAATTAATATCGATTGGCAGGAAATAATAAAAGTTACGATTTATAAGGCAATATTGCAGGATAAATTTTTATTATAATTTAAAAAAGGAAGAAAGCTTCGTATAAAGCTTTTTTATAAAGCTATCGCCAGTCTTGGCGCTAGCGCACGGACCACCGCTAAATACTGGCAGCATTGGTCAGACATCGTCACATGCAAAAAAAAAGGGAAAAAATAAATGGTTTTAGGCCATTTTATATCGAATATCAAAAACTCGGCCTGCAGGGAAAAAGCAACGTTGCCAAGCCCAGCTTTACAAAATCAACAACCCAACTCCACTCCTGCACATAGTCGACGGAATGAAAATCATGATTCGGCAAACGTACTCTTCTGAGGGAGTGTTGATCTGCTCACGAGCCACAACACTTTCCATTCTCCCTCCATACATGCGCACCCATCCTCTAGAGAGCGCAATGTCATGCTGGCCTAGTAACCCTGAGCGCAGCCGCAGTTGTGGCAGCCTTCACCAGATGGGCAGTCGCCATCGTTGACCCACACGGAGTTGGTGTTGCATTTCAACTACGCACACGTTGTCAGTCTAACCCTCGATCTCTCCCGCGAACAGTACGTACGACGTAGCCACGGTCGGCACCCGAGCAGGCTAAATGGCCCTGGTTGTCGCAGTGCGTGCCGAGGTTGTGGTTGAGGTTAGAGTCGCAGGCAGCCATGGTAGAGGCGACCATTCCGACGAGGATAGCTGCGGTGTAGGTAACGAAATGCATGTTGAGCGTCGTTGTTGATTGGTTGTTGGAGAGTAAGTGTAGTCGATGAATGCGTCGGTTTGATGTGATGGTCAAGGAAGAAGTTGGACCAGCCTGGCGGCTTCCTCTTCTTATAGATAATCAAGAGGGCGAGATAACAGGACGGCATTTCAGAATTCCAGGCGGCTATCAGAGTTCCATGTGCCCTCAGCTGGGGCTGAGCAGCTTCCGTAGCGTGGTGGGAAAAACCCCAAAGGGCCCACGATTACGCTGCTGCAGGATGTTCTCGGCCTCGACAAATGAAACATTGCTTGATCCTGCGACTCCTTGAGGAGTCGCAGGATCAAGCAATCACCAGTTTGCCTCACCGCCAGCGGACCTTCAAACCCCGTGCGGCTCGCTGTACGTGGGAGAGCCCCAAACTCGTGGAGGCTTGTCATACAGCAGCCGCTTGCAAGGCCTTCGCCGCCGGAAAAATTGGAGGTCCCCTCAATCAAATTGGTGATTGGACACAAATTCTGACAGAAACGGAAAAGATCTCATGCGGCATCTGGTACCTGGGACTGTCGCCTGGCAATCCCACTGCGGCGGCCGCTGTGAACCCTAAAATCCTAGTTACGCCTGTCGTCCCGCTCCCCGCCGTCACCAATGCTGTTCCACCAGGATCACCCTCGGCCTCCCATCCGCCACACGGCCCACATCACCCAATTGCTGCTACTCCAGATGCTCAAACTGCATACGAGGCCGCTCCCGTCGACCCGGTCATGCAGGAGGGAGTGTGCTTTTGCGAACGGAGTTGGGTTCCGACTGAGGTTGACTTTGGAGTCCTTCGAGACTCAAAGTTCTGAACTTGAACATGGATGGATGACTTTGGATCTTGACCGGCTCGGGCTGCTATGGATAGGCCTCGACGAAGAAGGTCTTGGGACGAATTTGGTACCCGGCTGGGCTTGATCTTGGAGTCCTTCGAGACTCGAAGTTTCGAACATGAGGTTGGACGACCGTGGATTTTGAGCGGCATGGGCTGCTATGGATAGGGCTCGATTATCGAAGTCGATGATCGAAGTCTTACCGGATTTTGAGTCTTTGAGATACCCCTAGTTAGCGATTTCCTAATTGAGCCTTACATTGAACCCTGAATTTCTCGATATTGAACTTGGATCGCGTAGAATGGGACACGAAGAAAGTCTTAAGTCCCTATTAACCTAGTCCTAAGCACCGTAGTTAGCAAGGTTTTCTTCCGGATGGATTCGATATTTTAGATTGGCATAAACTTGTTAGGATATATTCAACGCCAATTCTCCCACCTCTTCTTTCTTTTCTCGCTTCGTCCTTCGACACAACCACAACCAACACCGCCACATTCTCAGCTCCACAGGCACTGAGCCTCCAGAGTTTCCTCACGTTTAAAAAATCTTCAGCATACTCTTACATCAAACAACACACATCCAACTTCACCAAGACATCGACATCGCAAGGATGGCAGAAATCTCATCATTACCCCATGGCTGGCAAGGCGACGCATTGCAGCGGTATTCAACACGACGTGGCCTGTGAATGGCAATGGGGTGATGTCGTAACCGCAGCCATCTACCTGACTTGGTAAAGGACGCCGTGTGCGCCCCTCGATGCTCCGTCGCCCAGCCCGACAGCCCGACGTTTGGCCACATAGGTACTAGCCAGCCCAAAGCTAGCTGAGGCGTACAAGACCGCAGCGAGCTGCAAGGCCTTCGCGGCAGCAAAGGCTGGCGCGCCTATCGATTAAGTCCGAGATTGGACAAAGATCATGACGAAGCGAGAGAAGATCTCTTGTGGCGTCTGGTATTTGGGCTGGTCACCTAGCAATACCGTTGCTCCTTCTCCTGTGGTCCCCGTAGCGCCTATGATCCCTGAAGCCCCTTATGGTCTCTGCGACTCCTAGTGCGCCGGTCGTCCAAAATCCCCCTTTCGTCATTACTGGACCAACAAGCAAACCACCAGGAGCGCCTCTTACCGCAAATTTGCCGCATCCCGGAAAATCTGCTCTGTCGGTGTCTGCTCCAAGTGCGCCTATATTGCCTGAATCACCTCCTCCGGCTACCAAGACGATAAATCCCGTCATCCGACTGCTCTGCAAACTGAGCGTGATCTGGGAGTTATTTGACGCTTAAAGCTTGGAGCTTTAAGATCAAATGACCTTGGATCGTGGATGGTTTGGGACCGGGCTGCTCTGAGCCTCTAGATAGGACTGACAGTGTCTGCCCTGCGTTTGCCGTTGTCGACGTTTGAGATGCCACAGACTAGTTGCTCTGCGTGCGAGTACTCGGGCTTCGACGACGCGATAAGCTTCGAGAAGATGCGGACGATGATTCTATCGAAGTCCCACAATCCGAAGTAGCCTTAGTTAGCGGTTGAATTGAACCTTGGACTGAGCTTGCATTTTCGATATTGAATTTGGATTGCGTATCATAGGTAGGATAAGAGAATAATCACTACCAAGTCTAGAATACCGTGGTTAGCAAGACTTCCTTTCGTATAAATGTCGCAGGTATGGTTTAGCAAGAACTTATCAGTTAGCCAGTATTAGAGGCCAGAACACAGCGATTACCACCATGGGCTATAGAATACAGGGATGACATTTGTCGTTTCTGCAATCGCTAACTACCAGCCTCATTTACACCCCACGAATCATCATCATACGGTCGGGCAAGTAGGCTCCGGAAAAAGCAACTATTGTACATGGGTACTCGCTCTTGTCCATCAGTCCTGCAAATTGAAACTAATAGCACATATCCGACGACCAGTTCGCCAAGTCCCAAAGATCTTAGACATGTTCCCGAAAGTGAAACGCCAATTACCGACATCGAGCCTTGAGCCTTGAGCCGTGCGCAGGAACAGCAAGAATAACCCGCACCATACGGAACAGCATAACGCGGGAGAAAGGGGAAATAAACTGATCATACATCCCCCAACGAAGAATCTGCCAGATATGAAGCTAGCTTCATCCAGCCCTAGCCAGCCCCAGGAAAGATATTGTTCTGATGAAACGCCCCTGAACCGTCCAGAAAGGAGTTATGAAGCTGGCTCTGGTGGATCAGACTATCAAACAGCGCCCAGTCCACGGGGCTATCGCTCACTCCCAAGTCCGGCGGATAGGAATCCTCCATTTGGCCCATAGGCGCTTCGGGAACGCCGGACTGCATGCCGTTGTTGGCACCTTGCCAACCCCTGTTGCTGGCATTAGGATGCTGACCCGGATGACCATGTGGTCCGGGTCCTCCCGGAGGCAGGTAGGGCGTCGAAGCACTACTCGAACCAGCTGCAACTGGCAAAGGCACGCGCTGTGGTTTCTCGGCTTTGCGCGCTCGCAATATCGCGATTGCATCTGGGGTTTCCAGTGGGGGAGCGTTCGGGTTCCTAAGTGCATGTTCTTTCTCGCGTGCGTCCCAGGCCTTGAGGGTAAGATTTACGATCGCCACAAATAGTGGATTCCAGCTGTCTGTGATGATTCGCGGGCGATGCTCGAAAGCCTGGAGAGCCTCATCCCAAGCTTCGTCTGATAGGTCTCCTGAAGTCCGGTGGCTGAGCTCGTTGATGAGGTAGACAAACGCGTCGATCTGGAAATGGACCAGTAATTGCCATCTGAAACGTGCCATGCTGGGCTTGGAAATGGTCATGTTATCAGTCCGTATCAGTGACAGACTAGCGTTGAAGAGCATGTCCTTCTCAGCTTGAGACATGTGAGCACCTCTATCGGGATATTGGCGGGGGTGATGAGCCACCAGTCGCATTTTGTTGATTGTAACTTTACCCATGACGTACGTGATGTGATGTAGAGGGATAGATGAATCGCAGTGACGGAGATATTTCTCTTCTATCATCGTTTCAAACTCGTCGATGAGCTTGTCTTTGGCAGCGAGTGAGACGCTGCCGCCACTGAATTTGCTCCAGCCTCCGTCGAATAAGGCAGCCTGGTTCTGACGTCGCAGCAAATATTCGATATCATATCGGATACGGCAGACTGCCATCTCCGTCATTCCGTTGTGCTCAGCTGGCGGGTCATTCATGTCTTGATTGAGATCACTGTCGTTGACATTGAGTGGAACCTTTGTGTCCCATGGCGGTGTAAGAAGAGAAGTCGCGGATCCAGCGAGCTCAGCTACGCGGCCATCGAATACCACAAGCTCCCACCAGACTCGGCGGCGCATTTCAGTGTCAAATACGCTTAGACCAAGGTCAGCTCCATCACGGTGTAGACCCATACGTTGAGCAATGCGGACAGCGACACCGCATAAGACCCACATATTGCGAGGATCGTACCGGGGGCGTGCAGCTACCTGGGATTCGATTAGCAACATGTCCTTGATGAAACAGAGTCCTTTACATACAAGGAAAAGCAGGAGCGCTTGGAGCGTCATGAGTTCTGGAGATTTCAGGATTCCGGCGTTCAATAAAGCACATTGTGCTCCCGTGCCAAATCTTGCAAGAAGTGTATCCTTCTTCTCGCCCATGATCTTGAGGCAGTCTTCGTCAGTCGTTGACATCACTGCGCAGGCGTAAATTCCAAACATCAGAGCCTCCAGGTCTTTTGGGATGTGGTCCATGTTGCCACATGCTTCCAATATTTGTTGTTGAACTGTAGGCGCATGGAGTATCTTGACAAATGGGTTGACGTTGTCCAAGAATATCTGCCATAGCTTGAACACGTGAACGGCAGCTGGATGATAGCCTCGAAGTCGAACATTCGGTGGTTGGAATCCAAACACGATGCTACCGCCGTCTGAAAAGAGAAATCTGGACAGTGGATCGTTCTGGAGACCATCGTCGCCTCTCTGCTCATCCGCGTCATCCCGTCCAAGGAGTCTGGACTCAGGGAGCTAGAGAGACCGGTTAGCAGGGTTAAGAGGTACTGATCTCACCCGTATTCAGACTCTTTTCATGGTACTGTATTTAAGGGGCAAATGAAAGTCACGTGATGCTAACCTCATCTGCCAGATCTGACCACAGATTGCTATACAGCCGTTAGCTTTACGAAATGGAGCACGGAACAGCACGGACTAACTTTTCCAGATACCTGGTGCCTCGACCGTTCGCTCCGGCAACCATTTTGCCGTTCTGGAATCTCATGGGGTGCGAACGCCTGGTTCCGTCTCCGCGCGCGGCCGGCGAAGCCTCGTCCATACCACTCGCACCGTCATCGTCGAGGTCCATGTCTCCATCGTCAGTATCCTCGACAACACCGCCAAAGCTTCTCACCACGTTCTCCAGACGCCGTACTTTCTGGATCAAATAGGCCTCCTGTGCACTGCGCTTTCGACGTCTCGGTGCCGGGGTAGCCGGCACGCATTGTACGCCCGACTTCACGCAGGACGAACATGGCTGCTGTCGGTCGCACTTGACCTTGCGGCGTTGGCAGAGCGTGCACGAGATCTGGCGCGGGTTTCGAGGAGCAGGAGCAGGAGTGTCTGCTTTTCCGGAGCTTGACATGGTGGCACCACCAGTCGGGCCAGGTGGAGCTTGTTCGTATGGTGGTGCCGACATTGCATTCAGCGGCAGCCGAGTCATATGTATCAAAAGCCTCGGGCCTCGGACTCGAGTCGCGCGGTACACGTCTCTGCTCGGGTACAAGGTCGTTCGAGTCCAGCGTGTGAATGACTTTTGTGAAAGGTGAAGGACAAAGAGGAGTGTTTTGCTTGTGTCGGAGTTTCGGGTCGCGCCTGCCGATTTGTTTACCGGGAATGCCGATTGCCGAACAAAGATGTGCACGGGGTCCACAGACACCGTCAACCCCTTTATTCCAATCTAATTGTGATCCTCTTCACTCGCAACCTCGAGCAGATTTCTAATGCTGTACTACAACATTGAATCTACGTCTACATATACAATTACAAATATATGTATCGTCAATTTATTGCCACCAACCCGGCTGGTATTCTGAATTTATAACCTGCCAACCATGATTCATGAACCAGTTTGTGTTTTGTCCAGTGACCACATCGAAAGCTTGCGCTTTCAGGTTACATGATCATTGAGACAATCTAGGCAATCTCTTTATAAGGTATACCCAAACTTTCGAATTTCATTTTTCTGTTTTCCTAGTCATTACCCTGGAACCGTCTACCAAGCCTCTAGCAAAAAAACAAAACAAAAAAATGCCAACAACTCCAACTCCGCCCCGAGCAAGATTACCATCCCCTCCCGTCCTGATCATTATTGCCAGCAACAAAAGAAAAACAAAATCCAAATCCCATTGCTGCAATCTGATGTGCCAAAATCTCATTCCAATTTTCCCTCCCATTCGGCATTCCAATCATCTCCCATTTCCAGATCATACCATATCGCATTATTCCACGCCCCCATCACTCATATCTCATCACATCCTACACCTCCTCCCAGCTCTACGTCTACACCTCAATCGTCTTAGGCGCCGCACCCTTCGTCCTCTTCCAAAGCGCCGCCTCCACGCCCGCACTAACACCAAAAAGTACACAAAGCGCAATACTCAGGCCCCAAATGGCCTTCATCTCGTAGCAGATAGTGCGATCACCGCCGGCAAAGACCCAGTAGTTGATTTTGGTCAGGTTCTCACCGATAGAGGCGACGAAGCTTGTGACGCTGCCACCAGCGGCGGGGAGAGCGGGGCATGAGAGGTAGCTGAGGGGCTTGCCGACGGTTACGGAGATGACGATTAGGGCGATGAGGAGGAGCGTGTCGATGATTACGGCGTAGAGGAAGGGGAGGTAAGAGTCCCAGTAGAGGATGAAGGAGAGGAAGATGTAGAGCGTGGCAATGCATGTCTGGGGGAGGTGTTAGCTGAATGTTCACACTTCAATGATTAGGAAAGCTTGGAGAGGGGATACGCACAACGCTGAGAGTGCCGACAAGCTCACTGGGAGGCGAGACGTTGGTTTCGACGATTTCAGAAATGAAATTAGAAGTCATGCCAATGATAGCGATGAGGCAGGCGGCCTGCATGCCTCTCATCACAGTGAAAGTGGCGCCGAGCGCACCGAAGTTTGGGCCCTGCATGATGGACTGTGGTTTCGTTGAACGAGTGCCCTGAGTTGGATATTCCTTGTTTGGGATGCAAGGCGGAGGATACGAGGGCTTCGAAAATGCGGTGAAGAGCTTCCGAAGCTTGGGGAGATGCTTGCGACGCTTATGGAGAGGAAGTTGGGGTTGAGGAAATGGGTTGGGATAGGGGTAAGGAGGGACTGCTCCTGAGTCCTTGAACGGAATGGTGGAAGTGGGGGCCGTGGTTGGAAAGATTAAGTACCTTGAAGGAAGGAAGGAAGGAAGGTGTCTCCTGGACTGGCGAGGAGGAATCGACACAAGGAGTGTGTGGTCGAAGATAGACAAAGTTGACAATGAGGTGAAGGGAGTGTCTTGGAAGAGATAGGAGAGAAAAGACAAGTTGAATCTGACTGAAACTGGACTGAGTACTAGGTAGGAAATGAAAAGCTGAGGATGATGGAGAAGAAACAAACTCTTCGACAGCAGACTTAGCCGTCTTAAATGCCATCTTTCGAAGCATACCTCTCTCTCTCTGATGTTGCTCAAGACAAGAAAGCAATGGGTCTATTTTTTGTTGCGACATGCGGCTGTCTCTCGAGGCGCTGGATTGACCAATAGATGACAGCTGAGCGCTTCTTGTCATTATTGGCCAAATCAGGGCCATGTTTCTCCTTGGAGAGCAATGGCCCATTGCGGACCATCCGCTGCCCAGTCGTTCTTTGAACACAACAGCCGCCGAAACGCAGACCCGCGCTGTAACCACAATATCTTTGTTCTTGGGTTCCACAGATCTTGGACGGTCTTGGTAGAAGGCTGTCAACGGTAGTTCGGCCAGTGGGATGGGTTCCGGCAATGCCATGCTTGCAGCGGAGGCGCTTGTGGCGGTTTGAAGCTATTAGGCGCCCGTATGCAGACCTGTTGAGGCTGTGAATGCGGTACGACCGCAGAACATCGGCGACCATCCTCTACCGGCTGGGCGCTGGGATGTTGATGAGATAGCCGCGAGGGTGGGTGGTATTGAAATTAAAGGTGCATGGGTTGATTCTTTCCGTAGCCTGTCGGATTCTTTTAAGAGAGCGGTCGTCGTGATGGCTGCCGCGGGGAGCTCAAGTACCATGCCCGAGATCCCTGCTCGCAGCGCGTCAAACAATGCAGACCCTGGGATTGGAGTTTGGGGCTCTGTGGCGATCGGTCTAGACTCCAAAGTCCATTGTCAATAATGACTGATTGTTGGGTTGAATGTTATCGTCACATTACGAGTTGACGCTTGGAATTGATCATGATGATCGACGGCCAGTCCTACGACCAACAAGGACAGCAGTTTTTGATACAACCATAGCCACAATACCTGGTGTCTCCTTCGTCTTCAACGCAAAACAGGATCCCTGGCGATGGAATGATGGCGTTGATGATCCTCGACTCGAAGCCATCAAGCCAGATTATTTCACTCCAGTCACACTGCAGTAGACGATTGTTGCCGTTTCAATCTTATTATGCTATTTCGATATGCTGATGGAACACCGTTAGCATCAGACAGGTCGTGATATATCAATCGCCTTCGGGCGGCTAGAATACACCTCAACCTTGTCCACAGCCTATGCATAGAGAATTTCGCTAAGCTCGAAAGAATACCGTATTACACCAGGCTCCTTCCCCATGCCAATTCGAAAGCAGCCTCGAAGAAACCTCGTCATTATCCTCATCATCAGAAGAGTGGAATCCATTAACGGCCGCCAACGCGGATGACTCCGGCGGCAATCAGTTTCTGGATCTTTGCTTTGATACCGGGATTCTTCATGTGCTCTTGAAGAGCCGCTGGGTCGCTCTGAGCTTGTTGCAAGATGGCCTGCATGACTGGGTCTTGCATGATTCCGAGAATCTGTTCTGTGTTAGTTTCGAAACCATGTGTCAAGAATTGTGTCGTGCGCTTACCTCAGGATCACGTTGAATCCGCTCCTTGGTCTGCTCTTCCGTCTCGTTTTCTCTCGCGGCGTACATGGCCGACAAAGCCTTCTGTCGCTGCTGCTCAATCTCCCTTGCATTGACCTTGGTTGTGTCGACTTTGTCTGCCTCATCACACACATCCAAGCATTTGCTGTAGTCCCGCATTCCAAAGTATGCCTGTGCCTTTCTGATGTATGCTCGGATGAAGTTGGGGTCCTTCTTGATAGCCAAATCGCAGTCTTCCAGGGCGCTGGGGAATTCCAGAAGCTTGATGAAGGCTGCTGCACGGTTGCTGTAGCCGCGAGGATCTTCAGGTGCGCGCTTGATCATCTCGCTGTAGGCTTGCACAGCGCCAGGCCAGTCCGACTCCTTGAACTTGGCGTTACCGAGCTCTCTTGCCTCCTCAGCTTTCTCGGGGTCGATGTACGCTTTCCTGGCCGTCTCAATCTTATTTCTTTCTGCGGCGCGAAGCTTAGAGACAACGTCAGGGGCGCGATGCTCAGTAAGGGACTTCTGGTAGTTGGAGATGGCATTGTCGAAGTCTCCCATCTTCTCGTACGCGGATCCAATCCGAGCGTATGACTTTGCGATCATCTTAAAGTCCGCGTAAACTTCTCTGCCGTGCTCCACCGCTTGCGTACAAGCATCAATTGCTCCTTGGTAGTCACCCTTCTCGAACTTAGCAGCACCCAAATTGTTCAGGTAAGTAATGTCCTTGTACAGCTCCCACGCCTTGCTGTAATGCTCAATAGCCTCGTCGAAGTTGCGCTTCTTGTATTGCTCCGTACCGAGGGCCTTCTCCTTGTCTGCTTCCTCCTTGGCCTTCTTCTTTGCGGCTGCCTCTTCGTCTTCTGGCTCGGGCTCCGGCTCGGGCTCCTTCTTTGGCTCGGGCTTGGATTGAGTTGGTGGTGGTCGAGCATCGGGCATAGGTACATCCTCCTCCTTCTCGCCTGCAGTAGCAGCAGCTGCTGCGTCTGCCGAGCCTGGGCCGCCCATCGTCATGTCAACACCCATGAGCACACCAAGAACCTGGATCATTCGCGGATCCGAGAAAAGTTCCGCTGAATTGCTTGGGTTCTGGCGGATGTTCTGTAACTTGGCCATGAACGATGGATCGGCGAGCAGAGCGCTCGTCTTGGGATTTGCGGCCAGTTTCTGGATGAGCTGGGGATCGTTGAACATGCCTGCGATTGGATTGTCTCCAAGACCGGGCCCTCTTGCTTCGGCATTAATGGCGCGTTTGACAGACTCCAGACCGGCTTTGTTCTGGGCATTGTTCGGGTCCAGCTTCAAGCCCTCCTCATAGGCATCGTTTGCGCCCAGGAGATCGCCCAGGCCGTGCAAGGCAGCACCTTTGCGCCCCCAGCCCTTGGCCCAGTCCGGCTTGATCTCGGTGGTCTTGGTGGCATCGTCCAGTGCCTTCTGGTAGTCTTTCTTAGATGCGTAGGCGGCCGATCGATTTGAGTACAGGATGTGATTCTCAGGCTCGATTGCAATTGCTTCGGTGAATTTGGCACTGCGAATTGGGTCAGCGCAAGTTGGGCGCAAGAATGCGACTGCGAAAGAGGGTACTCACACAGCCTCGTCGAAGTTCTTCTCGGCAATGGCCTTGTTGCCAGCAGCTTTCAGAGCGTCGGCCATAGTGTGGCGGTATTGTATGGGATTTTCGAAACAGTCGGGATATTTGAGCTGAGTCCGCAGTCTTTTGAGTGATTGTCGAGGTTTGTGTGGAAAGTTGCTGGCCAGAAGATGTGTTTACATACAAAACGGCTTCAGCCTTCCAGAGCTTTCTACGCTGGCAGAGATGAAATTCCGAGGAGGAGGAGGAGCTTGGGCCACATAGTGGCGCGTGGTACATATATCATCGGCCACACCTGTCTCTATCCCCAGAGCCAGTCTTTGGCATATCTGCCGTTCCGACTTTACAAGTATTTCGACGTTCCTCTGGCACTTTTCGGCCTCTCACACTCAGATCTTAGCCGCCTACCACCCCTTCGAATGCCCCGTGTTGAGTTCAGTAAGCATTGATCGATCAGGTATCGTGTTCCAATCTACCCCACTTCGCTCCACGCGTTGGCCATCAATGCCACTCATGTGCTCTCGCCCGTGCTCATCCCTCACGCCCTTCGCGATGCTGTTCTTCCAGACCACATGTAGGTGGTGGGAATAGAACCTGCTTCTCGACTTCCAAATCGAGCCTCACACGAGAAAGTCTCGAGACCCTCAACTCTCTTGCTTTCACTTGTTCGTCCATCTGATACATAGGGTTCTTGACTGTTTATCGCACGCCCTGAAGTTCCTTTGTTCGTGTTTCTCGCCCCCAAACTTCCACGTCCGGAGCTGACTGCTCCGCCGATCCTGTCCTCCCATTTCGTGTTAACTCCCAATCGTAACCATACACACCATGCTTGATACATGGGTCTGCTCCGGCCTATATTTGCCTCGGGAGCACAACCAGGGTTAGGATTTTTCAGCTGCCCACATACATGTAGCATGAGAGACTGCCCCTGCTGTTCTCTGGCAGTACATGTAGGATCTCTCTCACTTTGTTTTTCTCTTCCACCGACTATATTTTTCTTACCATTTCACCAAGTTCTTCTGCCCTGAAGCACGTCCACAATGAAGACTCGATCTTCCCAACGGCTTATTATTACTGCTTGCTGTCTTTTCGCCCTAGCAAAAGCTCAGTATGACTACACGGGCGGTGTTCCCTTACGCGTTCCGGCCGGCGAGTGTCCTTCAGGGACAGTCAACGGCTCCATCACATTGAATCAGAACTGCTGCCCAGAAGGCCAGACATATGTCTACCATGAAGCATCAACTGGTGGCTCTGTATGCTGCCCCAACGAAAGTGACTGCTATGAGACAGTCCATGTAGCGCAGAAGGTATGTGAATAGAGCACATCAAGCATAAAAGAGACTGTTACTAAATGGTATTCTTTCAACAGTGCGCAGATCCTGCTTGGGCTCTTTGTGATACTGGTACGATCGAAACGGAGTTAGGGTTCTGCTGTCAGTCAGGCTGGACTTGTTTCGCCCAAGTTGCAACCTCCTCTGTGGGAGCAGGAGTGGGATGCAGTGCCCCTGGATCCAGCCTGCTGAGTTATCAGTCTGTGGTCGCCACAATATACAAAGCAGACGAAGGGCCTGGGGTCACGACTTCGTCCAGCACGTCTTCGACCTCAACCTCGACCTCGACCTCGACCTCACAATCGACAACGTCTTCGAGTTCGACGAGTACCATCACGGCAGCACCGTCCGCTACAACAAGCACTACCGCTGCCACATCGTCATCGTCCTCTTCCTCGTCGTCCGGGATTTCAGGTGGAGCAATAGCTGGAATTGTCGTCGGTGCTGTCGCTGCAATAGTTGCACTAGTGGGCGGAGCATACATGTATGGGAAACGACGAAGGGATCGCCAGGGTCGCTATGGGGCAGCCATGGCCGAGGTTCCTGGTGACTCGAGTGCATTGAAGACAACATATGGCGGACCCCCTAACACGGGCTACATCTCAACTTCCGAGGTACATTCTGAGCTGCAGTCCGAAAGGCCGCCGATAGAACTGTCACATGAGACAAGGCCGGTGGAGCTTTACGCAGGACCAGAACGGTGAGGTTGATCATTGTCCGTTGAAGAAATGGAGGACAGTCGGCAAAGCGTCTGGGGCGGCTGGGGGAGACCATGTCAATAAGATTCTGTGTGTTAGAAATTTCGTATAATGAATGGTATTTTGTGTCGCTGTTATGCCAGCCACCTCTATCGGGGGGTAGTGTAAAGATCCAAGGTACATGTATGCGAATTCGGAATAGTGATCCACTTTCACTTACGCCAGCTGTTGCTCTCCCTCACCCCGACTGGAGGTTGACTCTACATGTAAGTGCTCTAGTTATGCTAATTAATGGGATTCGGAGAAATGAATGCACTAACAACTAACAACTGAAGGGAGTACCGGAGTAGCCTGTAGGGACTAGGAGCGAGGCGGGTTGGGGAGAAGCCTTAGACTGATTACGACACCTGCTAGCTTTGACATCTGGCCAAATTTGGCATATAATTCCGAGTTATAAGAAACCGTGCCTCGAGCTACCAGACGTCAATGTAGTACAGCGAATGATGGTTGCCGAAATGATCGACAGCCAATTCAGCCTTACATCGCGAGGCTGCCAAAAAATCGGCTCCCCCACCAAAATTCCATGTGCTCCAGCCCACGACCGACTTTCCTCAAATTCGAGTCATACTCTGCAAGACCTCTCAAATTTCAATCGCATCTTGCTGCTCTGTAGCCGGCCAGAAGTTCACGAGCCGGAATTCCTATTTCGGAGTTGCATATACGACCACCGCATTCCCACCCGGTCGCGCTATCCACAACCCTCATCACCATGCCTCCCAAGAGGAAGCTGCCGGCGAGGGCACCCGCCGCCCTTGATGCCGAGACAATCGACCTCAAAACGAGGCTCTATGACCAATGCTCCCTCAAATACGGCGCCGATGAAGACCGCGTTCTCCGTCAAGATGACCTCCTCGCCTTTGGCATCATCCCCGGCGACGACGTTCACAAACTTGCCCACATAGTCCAAGTCCTTGTCAATCAGCATCTCTTTCGCACCGTCACATCTGAAGGCACTACTGCCTGGCAGGTGCGCAAGGCAGAAGAAGCCGCCAAGTACGTGGTCTCCCTCGTCCCCCGTCCGGTGTCAAAAAGATCCCCAAACAAGACATTGAGAACACAAGCTAATTTCTTTGTTGGTGGATTGCAGATATGAAGGCCTCAGCGATGAGGAAGCCCTCATCTACTCGCACATCGACGAAGCGGGCAACGATGGTATTTGGCTACGCAATCTGAAGACGAAGACAAACCTCCATGACGCGCTCCTCAACAACGCCATCAAGCGCCTCGAAAGCAAGAACATCATTATGCAAATGAAGTCCATCGAGTTTCCTTCGCGCAAAATGTTCATCAAAACCGGCCTCTCGCCGTCCGAGAGAACTACCGGCGGCCCTTGGTACTCTGACAACGAGTTAGACCAAGACTTGCTGGACGGTTTGGAGTTTATGATGCTTAGCAAAATCCGCCAGAAGACTTTCTACGAGAGCAAGAAGGCGAAGCTGGCAATTCCTCAGAAACTCGACGAGAACGGCGACCCAATGGAGCTGGATGTCGACGAGCAAAGAGAGGTGGATCGGCAGCTGAAAGAGGCCAAATTTGCGATGCCGGCTGGGTACAAGGGCTATGCGACGTTGCGAGAGCTGACAGTTTGGCTCGAGGGCTCTGGTCTTGTGCAGACGGTCTTGGAGGAGAAGGACGTGCAGCACCTGCTGGAGGTCATGGTCCACGATGATCTGATCGAGAAGGTTCACAGTGGGCCAGACGGCATATCATACAGGGCTGTCCGGTCGCCGTTTAGCCTGGCCACCGCTGACCAGTCCACTGACTTTGAGCCCCCGCAGAACGCTTTCACGGAGGCGCCGTGTGGGAAATGCCCCGTGTTTGACCTTTGCGAGGAGGGCGGACCGGTTGCGCCGAGCAATTGCGAGTACTTTCAGAAGTGGCTGGAGTTTTAGAAGACCGACTTGCTTTCTCTGTTAGTAGTGGGCTCTGTGTGGAATTCTTTGATTGTTACGGATTAGCGGGACTGGGAAGGCGTTCATGAGGGGAAAAATGATACCACGGGCGGCATGTTGATAGCTTCTAGCATAGACCATTCGCGGAAATCCAAAGGTCTTTTCAGACCACACTGTGTTGGCGAAAATATGTCTTCTTACGGAGATGTTCCAGCTACCAACGTAGAAGCAATAACCTACGAGTCGTTACCCGGCTCCAATGAGTTCATCCTTCCTTGCTAGTCGCTTACCTACCCCTGCTTTCACCACTTCATCCTTGTTCTCCCCACGAGCGACAGACGTATGAGCATAGCTATTAAGAGCCAATGGAGATTCCAATGTCAGTGGGAGGGCATATATACCGGCTCTTGGAAAAATGGAATGAAATAATTTATCGAAATATGGAAGTTCCTCAAAATCCTCACACGGAGGCAGCTGACTCTATCCGGCATGAGCACTCCAGCGGCTGCATACTATTCTTTTGTCAAACCGTGGCTACTAAATGTAGCGTTGATCAACCAACCCACAAGTTTCAGGCTTTCAATCAATACATGTATAAACAAAACATGAGGCTATGTTCACAGTTTCTCGCTATCGTTGCTTGAACTTGATGACTTCTGAGGATCAGTACAGTCTCTCGGTCATCCTCAAGTCATTCCATCTCCTCCCAGTATTGACTTAGCTGCCATGTACACATATAGAAAGCCGGCTTCTTCAGTGGACCCAGGACGCCTGGCACAGCTAACAAGACCGGTCTTGTGCAGGAAGACGCTTTAGATGAGGTCATCAACGCGCTGCGTAAAGTCACACGTCAGGCCACAAAGAAGCACATCAGCACAGGAGAAAGCATGATTTTGAAATGAGTCAAGTAACTTCATCGCGAACTTTTGCCAGACCCCTGAAGCATGTTCGGATCACCTCATTGTGTTGTCCGAGATGTTCCACGAACACCTCGCTGCATGACCCGACTGCCTGTCTCATCCGTCGCACCGACCTAGTTGTGGTCTTTATGGCCCTCACCGCACTCCTTAATGGTGGGCTTCTTGTTGAAGCCGATCTTGCCGGTATTGCTGCCGGTGGCCTCGAGAGCCTTGACAACGTTCATCGACTGCTCGTCAGCAACCTCGCCGAAGACGACGTGCTTCCCGTCGAGCCAGCCAGTGACAACAGTGGTGATGAAGAATTGGGAACCGTTGCTATTCGAACGATTAGTCGCAGCTACACAGATCAGATGGAGATGAGTTCTTACGTGTTGGGACCGGCGTTGGCCATGGAAAGCAGACCGGGCTTGGTGTGCAGGCGCTTGAAGTTCTCATCCTTGAACTTCTCGCCGTAGATGGACTTGCCGCCAGTGCCCTGCGCAAACGTCAGTCTCAAAGCTCTTCCGGATGCGAGGAATTTTGCGGGTTACACACGTTGCCACGGGTGAAGTCACCGCCCTGGAGCATGAACTGAGGGATGATGCGGTGGAAGGAAGAGCCCGCGTATCCGAATCCTTTCTCGCCAGTGCAGAGGCGAAGGAAGTTCTCGGCAGTCAGGGGGGTCGTGTCGTTGAAGAGGTTGAAGTTGATGACGCCCTTTTGCTCTAAAGGCGGGGTTGGTCAGTGATTCAGCTGCCGATGGCTTGTTCTGATCTGTAGAAGACTTACGAGCAACCTTGGCCGTCGGGCGGCCAGAGGCATCGAGGACTGGGCCCTCCCAATCCACGACGAAGTGAGTCTGGAGGATCGCGGGCGCAGACATTCTGGCGGTTGTTTGGTGGAAGAAGCGTGTGGTGGAGGGAGATTGGGAGCCGAGGAAGGAGGATTTCAGAAGAGAAGAAGTAGTGGGGGATCGAAGGAGACGAGGGGTCACGGTTGCGAACATGATTCCTAGAGACAACCCCACTCTTAGCGTCAGCTGTAATGGGCCTAGGCCAGAGGGCGAGGCACCAAGGCAGAAACGAGGCAGCACGGTATATACATGTAATGTAGGTTCAATTTATTCACCTGCTGCACGCAGACTGGACGTGCTTCAATGCTTCAATGAATTGAGGCAAGCTTGGGAAATGCCGAGCTGCCTCTGTCCCGCCCCAGGCACGCCCTGTCATGAATTGGACGAGCAACTCACCGGCTGGAAAGTAGTATCGACGTGAGGTGTTTGGGTGCGGGCGTAGGGAGAGTCAGCTGTCCCGGTATGTGGTGCTTGGGAATCGGGGGTGCAACGGAGAGGTGCGGTGAAAAGTTCATCGTGTTCGTGCTCTCAATCGAATGTCGATGAAATATCCGAGCTCCGACAGGGATGAGCTAACTGCGGCGGCACGGTCCGCCGTATGCCGTATGGCACATCTGGACTGGAAATCAATTGATCAATCAAACATAAGAAAACTTAACTTTCTATATTTTATCCTATTATAGTAAATGGTCCAGGGCCCAAAGCAACACTTATCCTTTGTAATCAGCGACATGGAATAATAAAAGTCCTGGCTCACTGTAAACCGGCTAGGGTCACGTGATCAGCCTCAGCGCTGCAGTTTTAGGCTAGAGTAGCCCCACACAACGATTGCCATCCGTGCGAGTGCGTCTCGATACCGCCGGGCCGTCCACAAGGCACCGACAGAATACCGACAACCCAGCATCTCCACGGCACTGAACACGCGCACGCACTCCTCAACATCTGCCACCATGGATTTCACTTCCTTGAAAGAGCAGGTCAGCCAGATCTCCCTGTACGACATCAAGGCCGGCGTGCGCAAGGTCCAAAATGGTGAGTCCCCTGAAGCTATGGCTGCCACACACAAGTGCTCACCATCCGATCCGCAGCCGTCATGAACTACACCGAGATGGAGGCCAAAGTCAGAGAAGCCACCAATAACGAGCCCTGGGGCGCCTCCTCCTCCATGATGACCGAAATCGCAAATGGCACATACAACTTGTCCGTGGCCCCGTCGACTGAGGCTGCCTTTATGCTAACCTTCTCCAAGCCAGCTGCTGAACGAGATCATGCCAATGATATACAAGCGTTTCACAGAGAAGTCTGCTGAAGAATGGCGACAGATCTACAAGGCGCTCCAGCTTCTTGAATTCTTGATCAAGAACGGCTCGGAAAGGGTTATCGATGACGCCCGGTCGCATCTGGCCCTCCTGAAGATGCTCCGCCAATTCCACTACATTGACCAGAACGGCAAAGACCAGGGCATCAATGTCCGGAACCGTGCCAAGGAGCTTGCAGAACTACTGGGCGACGTCGAACGCATCCGAGCCGAGCGCAAGAAAGCCCGGGCTACTCGCAAGAAGTATGGAGGTGTTGAAGGCGGTGCTGGCATATCAGGAGGCCTTTCTAGCAGTAGCCAATATGGTGGTTTTGGAAGCGAAGATCGCGGTGGTTATGGCGGGTACAGTGGAGGCGTCTTTGGCGACGGTGGAGGATTTGGTGGCGCATCTAGCAGTGGTTTCCAAGACACTGGAAATCGAGCAGATAAGTTCGAAGAGTATGATGAGTACGATGAGGGAGCATCAGGTGCCCACCCCGGAAGGAGAGTAGATGCCAGTTCCTCTTCGTCTGCTCCGCGGCGAACCGAGCGAGCAGCTCAGAAGAAACCTGAGCCGCCCAAGAAGAAGGAGCCCGAGGTCGATCTCTTCTCTTTCGATGACCCTGTACCCACAACCACGACCAGCGCCCCGGCGCCAGCACCGGCATCCAATGCTCTCGACGATGATTTTGACGACTTCCAATCTGCCACCCCTGAGCCCTCAACGCAGAGTGCCATCCCCTCGACTTTCTCGGCTGTACCACCACCATCCACGTCTACAACGTCTATGAGCACCCAATTTGCAGCGCCCCAGCCTGTCTCCGGTCCTAAGCAGGCGAACCTGACCCAGATGGTTGGATTCTCCTCTGTTTCCCCCGCACCGAGCAGCACTACAACGCCCGCCAATTACTCCGCCTTCTCCCCACCCGCCGTCGCTCCTCCCCGACCAACCGGTTACCAAAACACACAGCCCAACTACTTTACCTCCGTCTCTGTGGCTGCTCCAGCAGCTCAGTCCAACAAGACACCCGGCGCTTCATCAGCAGCATCTCCTGCTGCATCCAAGTCAGCCGCCAAAGGAGGCGACGCTTTCGGCTCCTTGTGGTCAGCAGCCAGCGCTAGCGCTGGTGTCAAGAAGACAAGCACCCCAACCCCCGGCCCCGCTATCGGCCAGCTCGCCAAGGAGAAATCAGCTTCCAGCCTCTGGGGCACGCCCACGACGACCTCGGCGGCACCGCAGCCACAGCAACGACCTGGTCAAGCGGCACCTTCGGGACAGCAGTATGGAGGTGGTTTGGGGGATCTCCTGGGCTAATAGCTCGATTCGAACGAGTTCCTTAGTAACAAGCACAAGCGGACACAGGACGTTTACAACGGCTAATATTGCACAATACAAAGGAGTGGGCCGTTGCCTGTATTCTTTTGAGGTGCAAATAGAATGGCGCACCACACGATTTCCATAATTCGAGGCAATGAAGTTATGCTGTGACAAAGCCAGGGAAGCAAAGATGTGCTTTTAGTTTCTCTGTGGGACATGTGAACAGCCAGGGGCGGTTTTTGTTTTGTCTTCGTTCTGGTACAGCAGGACGAACAAAGCCTGCACGACTGCGGAACCAGCAGTGGAGGTAGGCATTTATTGAGCGACGTGATTGCCGGTATACTATTCCACGTGTTTCAAGCTACTTATGTCATCTCCAATCGTTTGATTTATCTTGGTTATTTTGGTTTATTACTAACAAACCACTTCCGCACTCTAGATTCCCTTAACACCAGACTCAATTGAGAATTTATCAACCGCCCACCACGCTCTCTCCCATCCTTGTCATGTTCTTGGAGAGTGCGAAGGAAAGAGCAAGGCCTCCGATTAATAATATGGATCCTGATTCTTGATGAAACATGTCATCTGCAAGCCCGTACAAAAGCGTCCCAATGGCCGATGCACCAGGGCTGGCGGCAACGCTGGGGTCGCCACTCGACCGTCCCGACCCGCGGGGCCGCGAGCGACCCGCCCCTATTGTTAGCCATTCGGGTCAAAACATATCGAGGTTTGAAGTGAGCCCCGGGTCGACCCATCCCCAACCCTGGGCCGATGCATGCAATTGCCTACACCCTCTACTTTATCAGTATTCAGTTCGGCCTTCTTATCTGTGCACGAGACTGCGATCGATGCGGCGTGGATTTGGATCCCACCATAGCTAATTACCATGCAATAAATCCAGCGTCGACCACGAAGTTCACGATATCTTGTGTGAATATAACGAGACAAACGAGAGCAATACCTTACAAACCGATTGCTAATTTAATAAATTGTTTTAGGCCATTTTATATCAAATATCAAAAACTCGGCCTGCAGGGAAAAAGCAACGTTGCCAAGCCCAGCTTTACAAAACCAACAAACCAACTCCACTCCTACACATAGTCGACATGGTGGGAATGAAGATCATGGTTCGGCGGCTCGCTGTACGTGGGAGAGGGGGTTGTGGGTCCGGTTATGTGACTTCGAGCCAATCCGCAGCATAGCGGCTCAAAAGTGGGTAGGTAGGTGATTGAGCCTTTGAGGATCTTTGGACCACCCTTGCCCACCTGCCCTTTCAAGACAAGGCCTTGGCTGTTGCCCAGTTTCCTGGAAAGAGGTAGTAGGAAAGGTGGTTCATGTAGACTCTCAATCGCCTGCCTTTTTACTTGGAAGAGACCCGCCTACAGCCCTACAGCACTCAGTCCATCTCCCGAAGTCGAATATACCTCTGCAATCTATCACAGTGCTCTCTTTTCAACATCTCCTTCTCCAATTGCACGCACCTGCGTCCCAAGAGCTTTGCGGCTGGAACCGGATCCTTGGATACCGACAACATCGATAAATTACCTAGTTCGACCGCCGTCCTTTATCGCACTTGCTCATTTCCTCTTTCTCCTTGGAACATCACCAGTCATGGACGCGGTTTCTCTGGGCCTTCAGGTCTGCAGTGGTCTTCTGAAGTACTACCAAGACTGTGAGAGCTATGACGTTGACATTCGCGAGATGTGTGCCAGCGTTGACAGCCTCAACAAGACATTTGCTCTTCTTGCAAACCGCTTCCAGGCAATGGGGCCGTCGTTGCCGACAGACAGCACTGTGACCCTAGCCACCGAGCGCTTGAGGAGCTGTAAGGCAGGTGTTGGCGCCCTTGAGAAGAAACTCACGAAATTACGGAACAACAATCCCAGTGGTGTTCGCCCAAAAGCGCCAGCTGTTCTGAATTTCAACCGACTGATCTATCCTTTCCGCAAAAGCACTTTGGAAAAGCTGAAGGAGATTGTGCAGGACTTGGTCAGGAGTCTGCAGTTTGCCATCGAAGTCTTTCTCGTCGACAACAGCACGGAAATGCGAAAGGACATCAAGCGAGTCGATGATGTTGTTGCAGACATCCGAGGGTTAGCTACTATCACGAAAGATGCCATGCTGGACATGTCGGCTCAGACATCGGCGACCGCTGCTGGAGTTGAGACTCTGCTTACCGCAAAGGAGGCGGAATCTTTGGACAGAATATTGGAGTGGCTTTCGGCGCCTGATCCGTCCATCAATCATCAAGAAGCCCGTGACAAGCACGAGCCTGGCACTGGACAATGGTTTCTGAATTGCCCAGAGTATTCCGACTGGATATCGGGCGAAACTCAGTGCCTTTGGCTCCATGGCAAAGCTGGATGTTGCAAGACTGTTTTGTCCTCTACCATAATTGAAGATGTGCTGCATCGGGTGGAGACACGACCCCGGCGCGCTTGTGCATATTTCTATTTCTCTTTCGCAGATCCGCAGAAACAAAGCTACGGCGGTCTCCTCCTGTCGATGGTTACTCAGCTGAGTCGCGACTCTCCTGTTCTCCCGATGCTGTCTGCAGCCTACGGCAAAACCAAGCCATACAAGCCCAGCGATGCCACCCTCGAGGAAATTCTCATAGCTTTGCTTAGACGAAGCGACACTTCATACCTGATTGTGGACGCTCTCGACGAGTGCCCCGAGAACGACCAAAAGAATGTTAAGTGCAGAGACAACGCTATTCAGGGGTTGAGGCGAGTCGTGGACCAAGTAGGCAGCGTGCGTCTATTAATCACGAGCCGCAAAGAGACCGACATCGAAGAATCTATGCAGGAATGGTGTGACACCCACCTGGCGCTCAACGAGCACTGCGTGAATGCTGATATCGACATCTATGTCAAGAATGCCCTTGCTACCGACAAGAAACTGCTCCGTCTACCCGCGGAAAGTAGGGACGAAATCGAACGCGTTTTTCACGAGAAGTCGGGTGGCATGTAAGAATCCGCAAATCCGGCTCTTTATTATTATATTAATACTATCTATAGGTTTCGATGGGCAGCCCTGCAATTGGATGAGATCCGATCTCTAAAAATGCTGAAGCCAAGACTGATCTCCCAGGTTCTGCATCGGTTACCACGAACCCTTGACGAGACGTACGAACGAATCCTCCATAACATCGATGCCTTGTACTTTGAGGAAGCTCGAACGGCCTTGCAATGGCTTACATTTAGTAAAGAGCCTTTGAATATCGCTCAGTTAGCAGAAGCATGCAATGTACAGATCGAAGACAACGGCGAGGTCTTTGTGGACGAAGCTGGCTATGATTCAATTTCAGGGCTCCTTGGTATTCTCTCCTCTTTGGTTCTAGTCGAACGAGACGACCTCTACCTAGAAACTACCTCCAAGGACGACCTGGACACCATCTCCGGAGCTTCGCAAGGAGACAGCGATAAAACCGAATTTGCGTCGATGCTCAAGCTCCGCGTCCGCCTTGCCCACTTCTCCGTCAAGGAATACCTTACGTCCGACCGCCTACGAAGCAGTACTGCCTCGAACTTTGCACTTGTTGAGAGTGAGTCTCATGGATGGCTTGCTCAACAAAGCTGTGCATACATTATGCGATTTGCACAGCTGCACGATGCAGACTGGATACGAGACACCCATTGGTTCGAGATCACTGATCTGCATCCATTGATCGAATATGCTGCAAAGTACTGGTACGATCATCAGAGGCTTGCTGAAGACCTCGATGGCATTCAACTGAGAGGTCTGAATCTTCAGTTGAAGCTTCTGGGAGACAAAGCAACCATGGCAGCCTGGCTAGCGTTAAAATACGATATCTATGAAGGGGAAGGCAGTGAAGGCGTTCTGTACTGGGCAAGCAGACTTGGTCTCCACCGTACACTCAATATTCTTCTTCACACAAATCCGCATCTAGATGTTGATGTTCAGGGAGGGGCTTTGGGAACTGCACTTCAGGCCGCAGCGTATTTTGGACACGACAAGATTCTACGAAAGCTCATTCAATCAGGCGCAAATGTGGATCTTGTGGCGGGCAGATATGGAACCGCCCTGCAAGCCGCAGCCGCGCTCGGGAACAAAAGTTTTGTGCGGATTCTACTCCAAGCAGGCGCAGACATCAATGTTCAGGGTGGCCAATTTGGAACCGCGCTCAAAGCGGCAGTGGCACATGACGACGAGGATATTGCCGAGCGCCTGATTCAACTCGGGGCTGATGTCAATGCTCAAGGGGGTACCGATGGAACTGCATTGCAGGCAGCAGCTCGTACTCGACATGAAAGCATGGTGAGTATGCTACTCAGAGCTGGCGCTGATGTCAATATCATCAATATCGAAAACGGCTTTTATAAAACTGCATTGCTGGCAGCAGCGTGTTCTGGGCACGAAAGCATTGTGAGTATGCTACTCAAAGCAGGTGCCGATGTCAATTTCCAAGGCGGCGACTTTGGAACAGCATTGCAGGCAGTAGTCTTTTATGGGCACGAAAGCATTGTGAGCATGCTACTCACAGCAGGCGCCGATGTCAATGCTCAAGGGGGTCAAAATGGAACTGCATTGCAGGCAGCAGCTCGTTATGGGTATAAAAGCATTGTGGATATGCTACTCAGAGCTGGCGCTGATGTCAATATTCAAGGCGGCGACTATAAAACTGCCTTGCAGGCAGCGGCGTATTCTGGGCACGAAAGCATTGTGAGCATGCTACTCACAGCAGGCGCCGATGCCCATATACAAGGAGGACTAGAGCGCAATGCTTTCCAAGCGGCTGCCGCAGGAGGCCGCAAAGACATTGCAGAGCTGCTCCTCCTCTCCGGCTTTGATCTTCACCGCAATCCAGACAACAATTTCGCGCTTTTCGCAGCAGTAAGAGGCGGCTGTCAAGAAATTCTGGAGATGGTCCTTGCGACAGGCGTCGATATCCATGACAACGGCGATCTGGCACTTCATATCGCGGTCAACGTTCAGAAACCTGTCATAGTAAACCTTTTGCTTGCTAGAGGAGCCGATGTCAATGGCCAAGGACCTACTGAATTTGGCGAGCCGAGACCAAGTATATTATACGACGCAGCACGACGGCGGTCTGTCGAAATCTTACAGGCCGTTCTGAACAACGGAGCTGATATGAACAGCTTAAGTCCATCTGAGGCTTACGATTTACTGAATGCATGCTGGGACACCCAATTTGTACCATTTGGTGTCGTTGAAGTGCAGATCAAGAAGGAGGCAATCATGCTCGATGCCCTACTTGATAGCCACGGTCCAGGTGCAGATATGTGGGAGGAGATTCTGAGCATTTATAGGACGGAAGGTATCCATCGGAGTTCCGGAGATTACATCAACTGGGATCTCGAGAAGTCGCTGCTTGAAGCACGGGAACGCTATAACACCCGCAGAAATGCGGAGAATAGTGCCATATCCACGAGCTTTGCAGTACAGAGCCGCGGTGAGCGCGGATGCAGCACGAGTCGCGAGATGTCACCCGTGGAGAAGAAGAATCCTAGGGAACAACAGGAGAAGACTGGAAAAGACGTTGGCTGGACTTTACGGTCTGGTTCCTCTGAGCTGAGATATGGACATGACTTTTTGCAAGTATGAGACTGCCAGGGATCTCGCAATGACTTATGGGTAATGATGGCAGTTTGGCGGACGGACCCTTCCCCTATTTACCAGTATGTATGGTATTTGTTTGGACTTTGGGGGTGGGTTTGTTATTTTATTTGTTGGTGGATTTAGGATGGTGATGATTTATGGCACAATCCAATCTTATATGTCTTTATTCGCAAGCCCAGAACTTCTGGAGTGATGTCGGACTGCTGTAGCAAGACATGACAGATATACGGCTGGTGCAACCCCCCTACTTAGTACTCGGTGGTTCAAGAATCACAGCCAACGTGTCCGTCATATATCATACCCTATCTTTTGGGGCAGAGAGAGAATCAATCATGGATGCCGAAGTCATGCTAACTTTATTTGTGCTCAAATGTGACTACGTGGTTCCTAAACACAGGCGGTGATAGTCTGATAGATTTAGTATGGTAGCAGAGGCCAAATATGCTTAGTGATGGCCAAGTGCCTAATGCACATTGCCATATTCAACTCCTGGGTATAGCCTTTTCAATCCCGTCTTGGGCCAGACTCCTCAACGCCAGCAATTTTGTAAGCCCTGATCGGTAGCGATCTGTTGTCTGTTTGGCTCTCGGCGTGGGCTGAAGACATGCCCAAGGAAATGCTCAGTATGAGTGGTCGCGCTTGGAAAACCGCGCGAATCGAACGCCTCTGTTCATTGCCAATTCCCAGCTAAACATGGTTCGTCGTTGAATTTCTGAAATGGATCCACGGAGCACCTAGGATTTGCTGCTGCATAGTGTCCGAATCTTTTCCAGTGGTCCAGAACATCGAGCAATTCATATCATGTGCGCTCACCTCGACAATCTCAGTAATTGTCTCCCCTCCTGCCCCTACCCCTCCCACCACCACGTCCCCTTCCACCCCACCTTCCACGCCCCCTACCACCAAAGTCCCCAAACTTCTCCCTCTCCTCCTCCTCCCTCTTCTCCCCAGCCTCTCTCAACCTCGCCTGCTCCTCTGCAATCTCCGCCGGGTCTCTTATCACCGCCACAGTCAGCTTCTCCATTTTCTCATCTGGCGTCCACTTCGCATGCACACCCTCCGTACACGCTCGTCCGTTCGGACAAAAACCGCACAAGTAGAACTTGCACAGCTGTTTGCGGATGTGTTTTCGTGCGCAGCGAGGACCCAGGGGGCAGAAGCCGCGCTCGTAGTGCGGACAGGGGGGGAGCTTGGAGATGGGGTCCATGTGCAGGTAGAGACATTCATCGCCGCTTGGACAGTAGCCGTTGCGAGCGAAGAAATTGCATTCGGGCATTTTGCGCCTGCAAAATGTTAGCTTGTGGGAAGGAACTGCGGTGAAGGCAGAGACGCGGGAGAGGGGTGGGTAGCGTACAGGTTGTACTCGTGCAAGAATTCGCAGCTATCGCCCTTCTTGCAGAGGCCTCTGAGCCAATGCTTACAGACTAGGTTGTTGCCGAAGGTGGTTTGGCCGGTGGTGTGCTTGTCGGGACATTGGTTGCCGAGGGGGCAGTGGCCTTGAATGAATGCTTTGCATAGTGGGCGGTCTGGGTCGATGCCGAATCTGTAGGTCTTGAGGAGGAAGGGCGAGAACGAGAATTCGTATTTGGGAGCTTGGTGTTCGAGGATCTGGCGTGCAAGATCGGACGGCCCAGGACCGGCAGATACGATGGTAGCCATGTTGTTGGCGCGCAGATAGTGGAGGGATATGGTTTGACGGAGTTGACAGGACGATGGCGCAGAGATGGGCTGCTACGGCAAATGGTGTATTGGCAGTGGTGAACTTGGCGATTTTGTGGTGTGTCTGTTGATAGGCGTAGAACGTCGGTGCTGAAGGCTGAAGGTCAAGATATGCGTTGTGGAGAGGTTTGAGCCGACGCAGCGGTATTCGATAAAGCCCGGCCGCCGGCGACTGGACTTCACTTTAATCTGAATGACTGATACCTGAATTATTGTCACAAACATACTACTGTATTCACACGAAACATTCCTCAGCCTTGAGCTTGGCATGGTCAACATGTACATATCTGTACTAGCGCAGCCGAGTGACCGTCACGTCACACAAATGAGGGGGAGGAGGGGTAGAATTATTACATGTATGAAGCCATTCGCATACTTGTACCCGTGCGTATTGACACCACGTTCCTCTCTGTCGGGTCGCTTCAGTCTTCAGATCCTCGCATCGAATCACTAATCAGCCATCACCGCCGTCAGAGTCTGCAGCCCAGACTGACAGGTCACCTCCCGATATCTGTATGCAGCTCCACTCGACCTCTGCCGTGTGTCCAGCAATCTCGCGCGCCGCATCTCCGTTCAGGCCTCCTGCCACAGCTGAAGACCCGGCTGCTATTTGTTGCGAGCTGAGAGCAAAACAGCCGAGCCATGCTTTACGCCTTTACCGCCCCCTGTCCGCCTCGTCACCTCGTGTACCCCGTTCCATGGAAGAACGCACTAGAAGATGTTATGCGCCGAGGAAAGCTGAAGTCTTTTGCCCTTTGTGCATCCCTGGTCTTCGCGGCTTTCCTCCGTGCTGCCTCCTATCTGAACGAGAACAGCATACGAGACGGCTACTAACCAGGCTAGGACAATGATTTCTATCTGGGTATGTGTGCCACTCTTTCTGGCTCTTTGAAGCATGAGTATCTTACCCGAGGAGCTTTTCCAACCAACCGTCGTCCCAATGCCATATATCCATACTCCCTCTTTTCATACATGTACGTACCACTCTGGGTACGAGTCATTGTAGCCCCGCTAAACTGCAGACTCGTCCCGTGCTGTAGCTGTGTTGGCTTCATATGCGGGTAGCGGATCATTGGATGCGATACATATGCAAAGCCCGTAGCCGTGATCTACCACATGACGAGCTGGCTCCACATGTCTTCCCGCCACGACATAGGCATCTGATTGATCCCTTGTTCTGGCACCCGAACGTCTCATGGTATTGAGAAGCATAGGAAAAGTTCTGGAATGGACGTGACAGTGGCTCTTTAGATTTTCTCCCAAACAGTCTTTCGACACTCAGTCGTCTTTGGTCCAAGGTGGAATCTTTCTCCTTCAGTCACGCTGTGAGTAGCAAGTTCATTTTTAGTCTGGCCTGAGAACAAGCAAGGCCTGTACTTGAACCTCAAATCCACCGAGTTTTTATGGCTTAAATCAGGGCTCGAGTGTGCTTAACCTATTAGAGGCATATTATCGTTCCGGACGCTTAGGGTACCCCGGAATGGCAATCCAAAGGATCAGAAAGCCAAGCCCAAAACTCCACCCAAGACCTACATCAAATCCCGGAGCTAAGAGGCCTATCCCAGGACCCCAAGATAGGTATCCATTTATAAGCCCACCGAGCTCCCAGTGACCAGGAAACTGGTGGCTTGAAGGTTTCGGCTCGGACCGGTGAAGAAGTCTTGGTCGGCCAACGGTAAGTCAATCTGACGTACCTGCTCTCTGAAACTTGGAGTCAATCACAATAAAGTCACGAGCGTCCGACAAAGTGCTAACATACGAGAGGTCACTGTCAACGGAACTCTGCGCCGCTGTCATTTCACCATTGTCCAAATCCTCGAAAAGGTCAGAAGTCTTTCCTCGTCACCGAACTTGATCCCCGATCGTGGTAGACATCGCGGGAGACTTCATTCTGCCGACAAAATGTTTCGATCTTCTTGGGGGAAGCTCACAGGTTCATCGTCAGCTCCTCCCATACCTTATGAATCGAAACCGACCAGTATCGTCAGGAGAGCTTCAGCGGCTGGCATCATGTCTATCAACGCAGTCTACTACCCCAACTATCGAGTCTACCGAGGAGAAACGCCAGCTTCGCTGAACTACAGCTGTATAAGCCACGTGTTCTATGCGTTTGCGAATGTCAATGCCGCCGATGGAGGTGTCATTGTGAGGTTCCCAGATAATAAACTTCACTGGCTGAGCTGATGACTTTTAAGTTAAGCGATGATTGGGCAGATCTGACTATGGAAGTCGATGGTGCGAAGGGTTGCCTAGGCTCATTCATGGCTCTCAAGCAGCAGCACAGACACCTGAAGGTCATACTGTCGATAGGGGGTGGTGCCGGAAGCCAGAACTTCGCCACTGTGGCAGCTAATGCCGCTCTGCGTGACAACTTTGGACGATCAGCCAAGGGGCTAGTTGAAGCTGCTGATCTTGATGGTATTGATAGTAAGTGAAAGTTTCCGATTCGAGTGAAACATTCTCTCAGAATCTGTACTGACATATACACAGTTGATTGGGAACATCCATCTGATCCTAAACAAGGACTCGACTTCCTCGCTCTTCTCGCTGCCATTCGCATACACCTACCAGACGATCGCTACCTCCTCACAGCTGCTTTACCAGCAGGGGAATGGGCACTGCAAAACATAGATTTGTACAAAGCCCAGGACTATCTCGACTACATCAACGTAATGGCATACGATTTCACAGGCCCTTGGACAAACACTGCCGGCCACCACGCCCAACTATTCCGCCAAGGCCAGGAACAGGCCTCGGGTGCAGCTGCCATCGATTACATCATCTCGAGGGGTTTCCCATCTGAGAAGATCCTTCTAGGAGTCCCCGTCTACGGCAGGTCTTTCTTGGGAGCGACGAAGCCCGGACATCCTTACCAAGGTGCGGGGGGCGAGGAAGGCACCTTTGAGTACAAGGATCTGCCACGACCTGGAGCTAGGGAAGTTGTGGACACGAAGACGGTGGCGGCAAGTTGTGTTGGCGGTGATGGTGGTTTTGTGTCTTATGACAACCCGGAAACGGTGACGTTAAAGGGAGAGTATTGCAGGAGGAAACAACTTGCCGTGAGTACTATCCTACCCCGACACTTGTATGACACACGATTATGTCGCTGAATCGGGACTGACTCTGTTGATAAGGGGCTGTTTTATTGGACTGCTACAGCTGATACCCAACGGGGACCGCGAAGTCTGATCGAGGCCGGGTTCAGAGCATTACATCCTTCTTGATCTGAACATTGGCGTATCCAGGCTGGTGGTATTTCGCATGGGTCCAGTCGGAAGCCGTGGCCAACGCTGGATATGCCGATATGGCTGAAAAGTGAATAGTGACACCTCCTTCTGACTAGCTTCCAAGCCGCAAGGTCAGATAACAGCGGCCATACTCGGACTTGGAAGCATACATGTAGTTGTGAGGCGTAGTCACTAGTCATCACGTCGTGGACTCGGGGGGCCGGGCGGCCATGTCTAACGGCGATGATCTAATCAGATCTCCGTTGACGGTTCATCTCAAGTCCCTCAATCCGCTAGGCAACATGAAATGTCAAATCGATGATCAAGAAATTTTGTGTAATGCCGAATCCGAGATCGGACAATAAATCATCAAAATCCTGGTGCTTCAGCCTCGTGCCTCAGCCTTCAGCCTTCCTTTAACCGCTTCGTTGTCCTCGGAAATCCGCTTTACAAACCGCATTATCGAAACAATGAACCTATAGACGATACAAAAACTCGAGCTGGAATGACACCGGACTTCTTCTACTCTAAAAGCCCCGAAATCTGAAAGTGTCGCCCCCTCTGGATGCCCCAAATTCTATTTCGTACGCGACTTCCCCTCTCAATATGAATGGCTCAGCCGTAGGGCCAACCTCTCTAGGTGCCGGTAGGGACCCCTATATGTCTTCTTTGTAGCTAGAAGCTGAGAACTGATTTTTCGTAGCCGACTACAACCCCCTCGACCACCTAGACGCCATCTTCACTCATCCCTCCACCCTCTCCTCCGCCAATAAAACGTATTCCACGCTCCAGACCTACCAAAATGACCTCGACTCCTCTCTTACCTCCCTCGTGGCATCCCAAGCCTATAGTCCCGATTCCAGTATCCAGCGCATGCAATCTGCCAAAGATGAGCTCGCCATACTCTTCCGCAAGATCGAGAGCGTCCGCACGCGGGCCGTCGAGACCGAGCAAAACATTACGAACATGACGGCTGATATCAAACGCCTGGACAACACCAAGCGTAACCTGACTTTGTCGATGACTGCCCTGAAGCGTCTGCAAATGCTTACCACGGCTTATGAACAGCTCAGGGGGCTGGCGAAGACGAGACAATACAGAGAATGCGCGAGCTTGCTGCAGGCGGTCATTCAGTTGATGGCGCATTTCAAGAGCTATAGGAGTATTGACCAGATTGCGACCTTGAGTCGGAACGTGGCAGATCTGCAAAGAGAGTTGCTAGAGCAGGTTTGCGAGGATTTTGAATTGGCTTTTGCGAAGAGCGAGATAAAGGGGAAGACGGGCATGTTGGGAGAGGCGTGTCTGGTTATGGATGCGCTCGGGGATAATGCGAGAAGTCGGTTGGTTACTTGGTATTGCAATACGCAGCTGAGGGAATACCGTGCCGTATTCAGCTTTCGTGGTGCAGCGGCAAATACGGGCGGGGACGAGGCCGGCAGTCTGGATAATATTGGCAGGAGATACTCGTGGTTCAAGAGGCTGCTCAAGGTTTATGACGATGAGCATGGGGTCATATTTCCACCGCAGTGGCGAGTCAACGAAGTGCTGGCGAATACTTTTTGCGAGGGCACGAGGGATGACTTCAGGGCTATACTGGAGCGCAGTATGCGACGGACAGATGGTCAAACCCTGGATGTCAACTTACTCCTCTCATGCCTGCAGGAGACCATGGATTTTGAACAACAGCTTGAGAAACGATTCTCGAATGACAGAGATAGATCGAGGTCATCCATGGACACGGTCATATCATCCGAAGAGAAGCCCCTTACTTTCGACCGATCAATATCTGAGGCTTTCGAGCCATACTTGAGTCTATGGGTGGATTCGCAAGACCGACAACTATCGACTCTGATTTCCAAATACCGCTCACAGCCCCTGATCCCGCAAGATGAAGAATTCTCTCCTCAAGGAGTCATTCCGTCCTCGATTGAGCTCTTCCATTTCTACAAAGTTTCTCTTGCTCAATGCGCAAAACTTTCCACCGGAGACCGTCTCCTCGATTTCTCAAAAGTATTGGCAAAATATCTGGATGAATACGCCCAGCAAGTTCTCCTCTATTTCCTGCAGCGTTCATCTGGGCCCAACAGCCAGAACGAGTCCGCCCTTCACGACATTATTCTCGTTCTCAACACGGCAGACTACTGGGGCACCAACACCAACTCCCTCACTTCCACGATTCAACGTCTCATCACTCCTTCACTAGCCGAAAAGGTCGACTTGTCATCGCAGTCTGATACATTCCTTGGCGTTGCGTCCGGATCTGTCCTGGCTCTCGTAAATCGCATTGAGATAGCATGCGAGCCCTTGTGGCGTGAAATGCGGAACATGAACTGGAAGGGAATGGAGAGTGTTGGTGATCAAAGCAGTTATGTTTCGGAACTCATCAAAGTGATCAATGGGGGCGCTGAAGAGGCGCTGAAGCTGATTGGGAAGGCACAGTATGCGCGTGCTGTGGCCGACCATGTGGTTGAATTAGTTGCCAATTTGTTCCTGGCGAACATAGTGCTGTGCAGGCCTGTGAGCGAGGTTGGCGCTGAACAGGTATATTTTCCTCCCTCCGGTTTATGTGGGAATTTTCTATCTACGCAATTATACGCCCCCCTAAACATGTAATTTGAGCAGACGATGCTGACCAGTATATGCAGATGTTGCTAGACAAATACGTAATCTCCAAGGGCTTAGAGAACCTCCTTTCATACTCACCCGCCTTCGCTCATTCCAGCCCTGCACCCGCCGGCTTCACCAAACGCCTTCACAGCACCCTCGCACGCCTCGACCCTCTCCTCAAAACACTACAAGTGCGGCCCGCGCCCGCCGAAGGCCTGGTCCAAGCCTACCTAATCCATATCGCCGACCGCTCCGACGCCAACTTCCGCAAAATCCTGGAACTCAAAGGTGTCAGGAAAGGCGAATGGGCGCACCTGATCGAGCTGTTTGCGGTGTTCAAGGAAGGCAAGAGTAGCGGGAGCAATGGTGCTTCTACGGAGCTGGCGGCTAGTTCAACATTGTTGGGGAATGTGGTGCTGGGCGGTGCGGGCGGAACTGGGGCTAGTGCGGGCGCAGCGGGAGCGCCGGGGTTGCCGGGTAGGTTTGATCCGGCGGGCTTTGGGGAGAAGCTATTTAGTGCGGCGAGGGATGGGGTGGAGAGGATTGGATCGACGACGCCGGTGCTTGGGGGGATCGGGTCGGGGTCGGGAACGAGGGATGGGAGTGTGGAGAGGGGGTCGAGGGAGGAGGAGAGAGGGAGTAGCGTGGTTAATGAGAATTTGAGGAATATTGGGAAGTTCTTTAGACGGGATATTGGGTTTGGAGGCAGGTTTGGGGGAGCAAAGGGGGCAGACGAGATTCCGCGATCAGGTGGTTGATGAGTTTTAGAGTAGGGGGTGCGGGAGACAGAGTTTAGGTTTGCTTGCGACTCGTCACGGACAGTGTGTTTTGTTGCACGTCGACAAATCCGAGGCTCTTTGCGCACGGTGGACCAGAAGGTGTTTGCATGTGCTTGTTTGTCTTGGTCGAGTCTTGTGCAATATCGTGTCAGATTAGTCGGGAGAGCTTGAAGCTTTTTTCGCTCGGTGTTGACTAATCGCGACGGGTTCCAGAATTATGACAAGATTGGTGATAGTACATGTAGGCTAGTAAAGCGGTACATGTAGCAAAGGCGGTTTAAGGGTCCAGTGGTATCACGAGCGGGTTACAACAACAAGAGCTGTCATAGGTAGACAGTATCGCAATTTACAGCCCATACGAATTCCAGCCGTCGCAAGCTGACACCGTGGTAGTTAGTCCGTCTTCGGAGCACCCTGAATCTGATGCAATAATTGCGCTGGTGTTGACGTACTCGCCGAGCAGTTGGCATTGCAAAGCGCCGTCGGTCTGGCCCTCAACGTGGGGTCGCCGAGAATTTCTTAGAAATCAGCAGCAACACGTCCGACATCCAGATCTCCACGACCCAAGGTACAAAAAAGTCTCTCCGCCGCCGATTCTCTCGTGAACTTCTCTTTCCGATCTCAATCTTCAACCTGCCGTGCCAATCGTGCGTCCTGCCACATCTTCTCCGGTGTCGCATCCCCAGCTGTTACCTACGACTCTTCGACTGCCCCGCGGGCCAGTCAAGCTGTTTTCCTCAAATTTCTTCCGACGCTTCTCTTCCGTTTCGACCCTTCGATCCAGCGCAGGCTTCTTCGTTGCGGCTGCTGCGACTCTCGAGAAGAAGAATACTACCTCTCACTTCCAAAAACCTAGCTTAAGTCTCCTGGGTAGGAGCACAACCAGAGGGATGCATAGTCAAGTAGTTAGTGCGTAACCCCCTATGGAATCTAGCGGATTGAAGCTCTTCCAGCCACTAGAATGTGAGCTGACCCGCGTGAAATCTACAGTCATTGGCTCCGGCCCAGCCGCCCACACAGCAGCCATCTACCTCTCGCGCGCCGAGCTCAAGCCCGTCCTCTACGAAGGCATGCTCGCCAACGGCATCGCAGCCGGCGGCCAGCTCACCACCACCACCGACGTGGAGAACTTCCCCGGTTTCCCCAAAGGCATTGGCGGTGCCGAGCTGATGGAGAACATGCGCGCACAATCCGAACGCTTTGGCACAACCATTATTTCCGAAACCGTGGCAAAGGTTGATCTGTCGAGCCGGCCTTTCAAGTACTGGATGGAGTACGAGGAGGACAAGGAGCCGCACACTGCTGATGCGCTGATTATTGCTACTGGTGCTTCTGCTAGGCGCTTGAACCTGCCGGGTGAGGAGAAGTACTGGCAGAATGGAATTTCGGCGTGTGCGGTTTGCGATGGTGCCGTGCCGATTTTCAGGAACAAGCCCCTGGTGGTTATTGGTGGTGGAGACAGTGCGGCTGAGGAGGCGATGTTCTTGACCAAGTATGGATCGCATGTGACGGTTTTGGTGCGCAAGGATAAGCTGCGAGCTAGCAAGACGATGGCAAAGAGGCTGTTGGCGAACAAGAAGGTTACGGTGCGCTTCAACACTGTGGGTGGAGAAGTCACTGGTGATGACAAGGGCTTGATGAGCCATATGGTGGTCAAGAACGTAGTTACGGGCGAGGAGGAGAAGCTGGAGGCAAACGGTCTCTTCTATGCCGTGGGACACGACCCAGCGACGGCACTGGTCAAGGGCCAGTTGGAGACCGATGCTGATGGATACGTGGTTACCAAGGCCGGCACGGCCCAAACCAGTATCCCTGGTGTATTTGCTGCCGGAGATGTGCAGGACAAGAAGTACAGACAAGCCATTACCAGTGCTGGTAAGTTGACGAGACCCCCTTTGATGCAGCCCTTCTAATGCTGACTTTGCTACTTTATAGGATCCGGATGCATGGCAGCTCTTGAGGCCGAGAAGTACCTCGCCGAGCTGGAAGACGCGGAAGAGACCGGGCCAGAGAAGGAGGAGGCGAAGGAGAGCGGAGCCGAGAAGGGCGTCACTGACGCTGCTCCGGAATACCGCTCAAACCCCCTGCTATAGACTTTGTTGATATACTACCTCAGTCTACCGTGAGCTATTGGTAGATCCGCTTCTCGGGAGTTTAGGGGCATTAGAAAGCAGATAGAAGACGCATTTTCAAGACAGCGATGTCAGCTAAGCTAGATTATTAGCTCTCAGCGAGCTAGCTGTCAAATGAAGCAAAAAGAATAGAATCGTAAACAAAGTCAAAGGCAACTTGGACGAAAAGCCCTGATTTGATTCATGCATGCACGTACGGCTAAAAGAAACGGCTGCCCTCTCGGAATATTAGTAGCACACAGTTTTGGTTTTGTTGCACTTCGAGACTTGCCGGATTTCTCAAAGCGGGTAGTGGTGGTGGAGCTCTTTCGGGATGGCTGGTTTGGGGGGTTCCGCGAGATGCGGGAGGCGCCGAGGCGGCTTGCTTAGTTGGAACTTGGATGGTTCGATGCGGTGTTGATGCCTTGATGGGCTGATGGTAAATGTTTACGAACAACATGATGGATGGTTGGAGAAGTGGGGAAGCCGAGGTAAGTGTTTGGTGCTCGAATAAGTACAAATGGACTTAGAACATATGGCTGCACGGTTTCAGGATGTTTAAACCTGCAAGCCTCAGGCTCTCAGCGTTTGGACATCACGAGTGACAAGTGTAGCCGATTTCGGCTATTTTTACACCCCAAGTCGATCTCCACAGCATTGGGCACCACGTCCACCGTTCACCCTGCTACCATCGAGACCAGCTTCATGTTGATCAACACTGTCAACGCCCTCGAAACTCTGCGAAGTTTAGCAACATAACGCCGGTGCGCGCATCATACAGCCCTACGCTCGGCCATAGTTGTGCATGGCACAAATTTCGGGACCCCCAGCTTCCCCGATATCAAGGCATTTGGATCAGACGCCGCTGACGACAATGCCGTCTGCTGTCAAAGGCGACAGGCCGGGGGTATGCCTGCGAAGACGAGATTGATGTCGCCCAAGGCATAATCCTGTGCCTTCTCTGTGCTGTCGCTCTGAAGCGTCACTAAGTGCTCAACAGTCATCCGGATTCCAGGCTGCTGCCAGATGTCGCGATGTAACAGAAACATATGGGACCTGAGATAGACTCGCCTCACTGTGTTATCGATGCTACCTGTCATCGCCGCCGATGCGGGAAACAAGCTTTGGGAACCCGGTGTTATGTGGGAGTTGTTATGTCCCGATGGGTAGCATCAACCTTCCTTAGCGGCCGGTTTCAGGCATCATGGTCCTTCAAACTCTATGGGTGGGAGGGATGCTACGCCTGGACGGGACGGGATGGCTGGTTTCGCAAGTTAGGCCTCCTCAGGTATGTAAGATGAGTATACCAAGTACCGATGTAAGCTTGGATTTCTTTATTTGCTTTTGTTTCAGCTCCAGCAGGTTCATGCTCCAGTCCTGCATTCACTTGGCTCTATAAACAGCTGCTGGGGCCGCTGTCATCGAGATCTCTTCGAACGAAGTCATACATCCCCACTGCCATACCCTACCTACAAGAGACAACCTATTTCCCTGCTGTTACTACTCCAGCCTTCATTCATCGAATCCCATGCTTAGCTCTTCCTCGGACCTCACCGAGTTGACTGTTCAGTCGGAGTCAAAATACGTCCAGGACTTTCTCGAGTACTGCAAGGGAAACACTCCTGATCGTTCTCGGCGTTCCTATACCTCCGAAGAGGAGCACAGGAGTTTCTCAGGAAGTTCAACAAGCAGTCTTTCCTCGACCACACTTCTCTCCCACGGCATATCTTCTAGAGCAAGCTCTTCTTCCTCCATCAGCACAACCAGCCCTGAGCGAGAACCGCCGAGATGTCTGCCCTCGCGCGCAACCAAATGTCCAAGCCCTCCGCCTACCCTGCCACGACTTCCTACTCATACCCCACCCGTGCCTGGACCGAACAGAGCCCCTCATCCGCACCCTCCTCCCAGACCCAAATCCTCGAAAGTACTGTCCAAAAGCCCTTCGCTCTGCGTCCCACCGTCCCCTCAGCCCCATCTTCATCTTACGTCCACAAACCTCAGTGCCAAACCAACAACTCAGCCTGGTCCTCATCTTCCAGCGGCAACTGCTCCTCTCCCGACCCACTCTCCCCTATCATCTCACCAAAAAAACAATACCACGACCATGCCATCACCAGCAGTCCCCATTCCTCAAAGACAGCGAGATATCCAAGAGGAAATGAAGTGTTAGAGATCTCTCTCCACTGCTCGCCAAGAGGTCACCACCGAGACTACACCATCACCAGCATCCCAAAATCCCCCAAGACAGCGGTACACCCCTCACGACATCATCGCCACCAAACAGCGACCCAAATCCCACCCGTACCACGCACTCCACGAACCCATCAATTCTTTGTTCCGCCTTCAACACCCACGCGCGCTGCTCCTCCAATCCCACACTCGTCGGCAACCAAATCACCTCGTAACAACACCGCATCCCCCCGCCGCCCCACCCTCGCCCGCCCACCAGCCTACCGCCAACGCAGCAAATCCGACGTCTCCGCCCACCAACTGGTCAGCTACGGCCAACGCCGCGTCCTCGCGCGACCCCCACGCGACACGTCGCTTCCCCAGCAACGACCTAGCACAGCCAATAGTCGCGAGGCTGATCAAGGGCGCCGAGAGAGGGAGCAACGCGAACGGGCAGAGAAAGGTAGGAGAAGGACTGAGGGTATGGTGTCATCGGGTAGAGGCGAGGTTTATGGGGAGCGGGGGGACTTTTTGGGCTTTGAGAGGCCGGTGGGTGCAGTGATGATGAAGAAGGTGGGGAAGGTTGTGGTTGTGGGAACGGGAAAATAGATGATTGGTCAAATTGTTAATGTTATAGAGTTAGGATGGTAGCATATAGAAAGGGAAAACAATATTGATATGTAGAATAATATAATCAAGGAAATTTAATTCATATAGCGACCTACGCCCGCGGCCCACCTGATGCGCGAGAGATACCCTAGCCTGGTGCACGGTACGGGAATCTAAAAATCTTATATCTTAGAAATATTTAGATAAGATATATCTAATTTTAGCGCTTGTTTAGATAGTTTTGAAGATAAATCTAAACGTTTTAAAAATCTAAAATATTTATAAAAAAAAGTGCCAAAAGCTGGCATTATAAGCCAAGCTATATTATAAATTAATTTTTATTTAAAATATTAATGTCTTTTTATTATAATAGTAAAAGAATGGAATAAAAAGCTTTAAAATTGAATTATATAAAATTTTTATAAGAAAATGTATCAAAGTTAAAGGTGATTTAAAGTAAGAATCAAATGTTTGAGAATTTATTTTTACTCAAATAAATAACAAAATTAAAAATCTCTATAAGTTCTTAACATTATTCTATTTTTAAAAATTTGTATTTTTGCTGGAATTTTTGGAAAATACTAGAATTAGCTTTTATTTGTATAGCTTTAATATAGCGTTGCGGGGAATTTATACAAAATAACTTCTAGAATTGAATTATAGCCTTGCCTTCCGCCTTGCCAGAAATCACTTTTAGAATTTTATAATTTAGAATAGTTAAATTTATAACAAATTTAATAAATATTTTTTTAAAAAATTCACAAAATGCCGATTATAAATAATTTAAAAAGTGCATTAAATTATTTGTATTATAGCGCTTTATATTGGGGCATAAGTGGTAATGTGGTTGGCCATTTGAGCCTTATGACATAGCCAAGAGAAGGCTCCCCGAAGTAAGTACCTTTGCATAAAAAATAGGTATAAAAGTACTTACCCCTTTTACCCCTTTTACCCCTTAGATACTATCTAAAAACTCAAGATCTTATGTTATATTGGGACCCCTTTAGATAGATTTTATCTTAAGATATTATTTAAAAGTTTATTTAAATTTGATTAGATTCCCGTACCCTGGCCTGGTGTTTTCCACTCACCAACTTCTTCGGGATTTCAGCCCACCTAGGTAAAAATAGGGCTCGCCGATCTGCTATTATCAGTGTTCAGAAAACGCCGTCCAACAAGTCGGGCAGGTGTCAATGACGACGACGATGTCTCAATTCCCCGTCAAAAAAAGGGCAAAAAAGGCAAAACATACAACAGCAGGTATTCGCTGGTGGTCACCCACCCAACTACTAATTTGCCGATCTGAGGCTTATGTATGCAAGAGCGGACGGGTTTGCCAGTTCTCCTCAGTCTATGGTCGTATGTGCTAGATGTTTCTAAACTTTGGTTTAAATTCCAGCTGTCGGCGTTGTTTTCGCCGGGTTTGTTGAGTTAGGTGGAGTTGGCCAATATCCTAGATTTGGCTCCGGGTTTCCCTTCACTGTAGGCCGTTTACATGGATCTCACTTATTCATCCCGGTAAATAATTAATTGGCAGAATACGTGGCGGCCGAGGGTGTCTTAATCCTGGAGGATGAAGACTGGTGCCGCCGTGCCGGGAAGGCTCATTCGGTTCAAACTCACGAGAGAGCGCGCGGTCACAGTAGAGTGGCAATTTACAGCAATGGAAGACTCATTGAAGCAATGTCCTGTTTTGTACAAAGCCCCGATGCCATTTTCTCGTTGGATTTATACAATATAAAATAATAAAACATCTGATTTGTTCCAGTCAGTCAAATACATTATACATTGAAACCCTCCCATATGCCAAAATGCATAAAAGATTGTTTTTTCCATCAAATAAATCGCTCCGCCTACTATGCTCAGAAAACGCCAGCAGGATTCCAGAAATCCTCGAACTCCTGCGGCGTATATTGCTTTCATCCGTCCCTATATTGCAACCACCTTGTCCAGGTGATCGGTAAACGTCCGCTCTCGGTCAAAAATCGCCGAGAGGGAGGAAAGAAAGGGGGTATAGTAAACACAAGACATTGAATATGTAAGTTTGACATGAAGGAAGGCCGTAATGTCCAAGGTAGTGGATTTTATGTGTTATTTTCCAGCCACGGAGCTGGATTTTCCACAAGATACTCCTGCACTATATCGAACGGCTTTTCCGCCTCAAAAGGTTGACACGAATCAAGGACTCCGCTCTGCCGAGCCGAAGTGTTGTCCGGATTGTACCGGAAGACCTGTCAGCAGATCAATGTGTCGTTTTGGCATCAAGCCTTCTCCAAACGTATTGTAGGAGAAATCGCTGAGGGAGTCTCGCTTTCTCCCGAAGAGGTACCGATGCGGCAACTTATTAAGGAAGTCTGGCTCAGCTGGTAGAAGCGAGATCCATGTCTACTGCCAGTGACTAGACTTCCTTCCAAAAGATTGCCGTATTCGCACCCCTCGGCGAGCTTGAAGCCGGTGCCATGGCATCTTCCCCGGCGCGCCGCCACCAAAATAGTACGCAGGTCGCACTACTCGAAGGACGATTACACACCCAGCGTACCCAAGTTACGCTGGCTGGTTTCGGTCGACCGGGTCGTTGAAGGGCTTTGAAAGAGTCAAAAATCAATTGATCCTCCTTCCATCAAGGAATCTCGGTTGCGGCTCCAGAAGATCCGCAGGCATTGGCGCCGCCCTTCTGCGAGCTTCAAAAGCTGCTTTCTCCTCAGGATCTAAAGTAAAGGCTTTCTTCAACCACCCAAACCCGCTCTTCTTTTTCTTGATCTTTTTGTCGGTGGCAGTTGTGCTCTGACTCATTATGCTCGTGCCCTTTGCGCTCGGCAGCCTCTCCATAGGCGGACGCGGCGGAGCAGGACCCGAGGCAGTCCACGGACGTTGTAGGGGAGAGTTGGGGTTGGGTGCGAGTGGAGTGAGGGGACGTAAATATGGTTGATCGGAGGCCGGAGATGGGAAGTGAGTTCGCAAGCCGAGAGGAGGCTGCGAAGAATGCATGCTCGGAACTTCGCAGAAAGAGACGGAATGCGAGGCGGGGTCGTGGGGGCTGGGTTGACCGGCCGTGGACGGGCGTTGTAAGAAGCTGGGTTGCGGGGGCCGGCGAGGCCGTTCGTAGGAGTCTTTCGAGGCACTGGAGCCGTACCGGTTAAGGGGTCCCGGCTGATGGGAAAGACGGGGAGGAGATGATCGAGCTGAATTGTCGAAAGAGGTGGTACTGGATTTTCGCGAATCGATTGGACTGTGAAGAGATGAAGGGGCTCGAGGGGGTGGTTGAAGTGTATAATGCACCTCTGACGAAGTATTCGAAGAGGGCCGCTCCTGCATCACAGGCCGAGTAGCAGGAGGTAGTGGGAAGCAAATTTCTAAATTAGAAGTAGATCTGTCCAAGTCTACTTGCTGATAGCCAGAAGGCCGCCTGCTGCTTGTCTGCGAAGACACATTGGAAGTGGGCCGCTCGGGCGCAGCCGATCGACGAACGGACGAACGTGGGAAAAATCCATGCGAATGGGTCGTAGGCCCGAGTCGATCCGTGGGTCGCGGAGAATTTTGCATGTGCAATGAAGCATTGGAATTGGGTCGTTCAACGGCTGCGCTTCCTGAAGCAGGAGGTTTTGGTGAAAGACGTCGCGATTGCTCTGACATCCGCACGGAGGCCGAGTTGCTGCTAGCCATGCTCCCCGCAGATACTCGATCGTTGGGCTGAAGTCTCAGAGACATCTGATTCCTGGAAGACCTCTGGCTGGTGTTTGGAGTAGAATATACTGTCGGGGCAAGCACTGGTGGACTCCTAGAAGACCTCTGGCTGGGTTCTGGAGTAGAATATACCGTCGGGGCAAGACCTGGCGAGGGCTGTGGGCTATAGGTGAAAGGTTGGAGTAGCATCGGAAAAGAATCCCCTTCGTCCTCCTCATCGTCCTCGTCAGACATGTCAGGTGTTTGTTCTGGAGTCACTTCTCGTTCAGGCACAAAATGCAAGTCCGGTGGCGCAGGTCTAACAGGCGAAGCTGTCGAATTTTGACGGCTCTTAGACGTTGAATGATGAAGACTTTGCGAATGAATAGCTTGCTGGGGAGAAGACGGAGGAGAATCTGCAGATGCCGAGGACAAAAGCGAGGGCGTTATGCTAAACTTTAAAAATGTTAATCTCCCGATTCCGTAACGGCCTCGGCGCACAGGAGGAAAAGATTACTACCAAACTCGAAACATGGACGACTCACTCTGGTGTTGCGGCTAACCTCGCCCGCTCGCCTATCCATCTCAGCTACGATGTTACCGAGTTGGACCAAAGATTCGCCAAGTGAATTCCCCTTGCCCTGGAGCGAGACATATGCTTTGTACCAGCCGTCGGCGTTCCCTTTCATGGCTTGGAAAATTTCTTGCATGTTCGGGCGGCTGTCGCTCAATTTGTAGTCCCGATTACTCTCCTGCTCCTTGGCCAAATAAACAGCAAATTCTCTGGTTGCAGCTAAGCCTTGTTCGACATCCTGGAGTGCATCGTTCATGGCGGATGTGGTGCGCGTGATGATGTGCTCGATTCGCTCGTTGCCCTCAACAATCTGTAGTCTAAACTTTCGATCCTCCAGCATCTTATCAAAAACTTCAATGTTGCTTAACGGCAATTTGAGGAACTTCAATCGCTCTTCAATATCCTTCTGCGAAAGGTCGAAGTCTGCCAGCGTGGACTCGAGGAACTCGTCGACTTCGTCCACATGACCACGCAGAATGGCCAGCACCTGTTCATCGTCTTTCGCAATACCATTGAGAAGAAGATAGATGCCAAAGGAGATTTGCGCCATCAGCTTCCAAAGCTTGTGATGCTTTTCGCCGGGTTTCTTCCGCCACCGCGCGGCATGGGTTTCCTCGCATGTCTTCTGGTCGAGTAGAATCTTGCGTCGAGTTTCTGCATCTTTAACGTTCGACTTTCGTCTGGAAGGGGCTGCATCTTCTGCTGCTTCTTGCATAGACTCGGCGAAGGCATCCTGCATGGAAGGAATTGGGTGTTCCGGCACGTTCATTTCGTCTGCGCTGTCGGCCGGCCGATCTTCGCCCTCCTGTGGGTCTTGTGTATCCTCAGCTTCGACCGGGACTAAGGGAGGGTCGAAGGTTTTGAGACTGAGATGACGAGAGTCGTGGAGGAATGAAGAGAAGTCGAGGCCTGCGAGAAGATCGGTGGAAGCCATCAGCCCTTCGGCTCATGCGGAGTCTTATCGACTCCGGCCTGCATCTACCAGGGGATTGGAGAGAGCAGGGCAGCGCAGCTCGGCACTGCAGGTCGAGGCCGGGCTGGAAAGGACATGCGTGAGGGGATATCCGGCGCGCGACGTCGTACACGAGGGTGGGTGCGGTGGTTATGGAAGCGCAGGAAGCCGCTCTTACCGCGGCCAGGGGCAGGGAGTGGTATAACTGATCGCAGCGCGGTTGAGCAGCATGGAATGTAGGGGATTTCCGGGGCCGGGATGGCGTGGGACGGAAGGGCGGTGGAAAGGTCGAAGGCTCTGGTGGCGGCAAGGGAGCGACAGTACAGAAGAGAAGCAGGTGACGGAGTGGGAGCACCACGCGGCTTTCTCGAGAGTTCCGCAAGTGAGGGAGTCGGGCGCGGCAGAGGCTGGAATAAGGGAGGAGGACGCTGGAGTGACGGAGAGCCTCCCGGGTAACTGAATCGGTCTGGGCAGACCATGCGGCGAGCATGCAGAGACGGCCAGATACAGGGGCCGCGAGGCTGACGGTGCGCGGAAAGAGCCAAGTCTGCTGCTAAAGATGGTGACACGGCCGGCGCTAAGCCGCTTCGGGCCTCTTATTCGCGTGCGATGATCTCCTCTGCACATAGCCGTCTATTCAAGTACATTGATGTAAGAACATGCACATATGATTGTTCGCAGCTTCCAAACTGAACAACTGCCGTTGGGCATTCATTTCTTTTTCTGCCCGGCTTCCAGATCACATTCCTGCTCTTCCTGGATTCTTCAGCATCGGAGCATGCTCCTATATTACTCGTACCACCCCGCTGGATCGAGATGCACCAGACCGTGGAAAGTCAAGACATTGATGGTACCGCAACCGAGCCTGTACCACCACTAGGCCGGCATCCGGACGTCTCTCCGAACAACTGAACTCTCTGCTTACGAGGCAGTATTGGAATTAAGAACGGCATCCGTCGAAGCATGAGTTGCTATGCTATGTTTTTCATGCATCCCATTTTGACAATACCATGCGCTTGGCCGTATGTAATCTCCAGAATTGATCCCATGCACTCAGACTCTGAACATGTCTCAGCCTTGTGCAGAATCATGAATGATAGACAGATTCACGACATGCCAGCCTCGCACAACATTGATGTGGCTGTCCCGTTAAAGACAAGGAACGTTTGTCAAGATCTCCCCATCTTCGATCTATGTCGGTGCGGGAGCAGTCCCACCTCGGCCCAGCATGAATCTCACGATGGTGATATGGTCCAAGTTATAGGGTTACACAACTCGCTTTCCATTCTTTCGGTCTTCTATCTCTTCCTTCTTTTTGTAGAAGATTGAAGCTTTCTTCCAACATGTTCCATCCCTCTGCATGGAACTCATTGTGCATTCTGCAGTCTGCTTGGCATTATTGCCTATTCTGAAATACACACATGTACATCAATGTATGTACTCCACCAAAAATACATCGTCGTGCAGATCCTACGATTTTCCGAGTCCCTGAATTTGAAATGTTGTTCCGGCCTCGACTTCCTATTCGAGCCAGCAAAGTCCGACATGACAAGGATTCGAGGCCGTACCGCTTACAGGGTCGCCGCGGGCAAGTCGTGAATCGTCGTAGTTTTACGACGACGAGTTTCACGATGATGGTAACATGAGGTCCCACATAGAGTAGGCAGATCTGTGCATTTCGTACAAAATCGCCCTTGATGGCCGTTCTTTCGTCGTCGTCCGTCGACGTTGCTGGTTTTGTCGCTGTCGCTCTTTCACAACACTACCGAGACCGAGATGCTAGGAAAGCGAGACTCCGTGCAGTCGTCCAGAAAACCCACTTGTCAGAATCGCAATTTCGGGGTAGCGAAAAACTCATTCGCGTGAAGACATAGAAGGCTTCGTTTGAATCCTCAACATCCAACCGACTCGAACAATCTTCGAGAATTTTTGAACCAAAGTCTTCACCATGAGGCTCTCTAATCCCTTCGTACTGGGAACGGATACTTGGGACCCAAGGTACGAACCAACATCATCTCCCGCAGTCGGAGAATAGGAGACTAACGCCACCAATAGCCACCGATTTGAGACATCCTGGCTATTCACCCCCTGGATACTCTTCGCTATTCGTGCTACATTCGTTCGTCCCATCCACCGACCCTTAGTAACACCAAGACCATTCGTCACTAACCTGCCACCTTATGAAATAGTCATTCTACGCCTTCTTCACCTCTTTCTTCCACATCGGCTGGGAAGCCACCCACGAGTCCGCAGGCGGCCTTGTCTACGTCGGCCAGTCCTTCTCCTACTTCACCGTACTCACCTACTGGGGCCTCGCCTTCTACTTCCTCGTCTCCGCCGCCCACACCTTCACCTACGCACGCACCGGCGTACCCCTCCTCGACTCCTTTCCCCGCTCTCTGCAAGCCCTCCATGGCCTATACCACACCACCGTCACAACCTATCCCTTCATCGTGTCTGTCGTATATTGGGGCATCATTTACCCGGGAGTCTGGTATACCAACGCTTATGACCGATGGAGCAATCTTTCCGAACACGGCATGAACTCGGCGTTTGCACTTTTTGAACTCCTGTTTACGCGGGTAAATCCAGCCCCCTGGGTTCATCTGCCATTCTGCATTGTGCTTCTGGCGCTGTATTGTGGGTTGGCGTATGTGACGGTTGCTACTGAGGGCTTCTACACGTACACGTTTTTGGATCCAGCGGAAAATGGCGCGGGCATGGTGGTGGCGTACGTGTTTGGCATTCTGGTGGGAATTATTGTGGTGTTTAGTGTTGTGAAGGGCGTGGCGTGGACAAGGAGATGGGTTACCGAGAGTAAGATGGGGATGACGGGGAAGTTTTCTGGTGGGAGGGGGCTGCCGCAGGTTGATGTAGAGCTGCTGGAGACGAGGGGAACCTGGGAAAAGTGAGGACGGAGAAGTGAGTTAGGAGGATAGGGGAGCAGCACGGTTTGGTTGCTTCCTGGGCGGATGATTTGCAGCGAGTGCATTGCGATGGCGCTGACGGAGCATTGGGCGGTTTGTCTATTTGGCATCATACACTGAGATGCGAGGCGTAACAGAGTCTGGCGGATATGAGAGCATTATTCTAGCCTCAAGCGGCATTTAATTTCGGCATCAAAAGCGCTTCAAGGGCGAGTCCACGAAATTGTCTTTCAGACGCAGCAATTCCACCACATCTTTTCCAAAACATGACTTATGGCTCATAGTTGGTGTCGAAGTCTTCTCCTCATACTTGCTGCAACATGGAAGTCATCAGTCAACTCCAATACGGCCAACACCACCCGTGACGACACTCAGCCACAAATCGCAACATGACATTCCCACACACCAGAGCCAATGAGCGATCGACCAACACCCCCTGTTTGGCATTTCGCCCTAGCACCCACCTAGCACCTCCCCATGCTCCAAAATCTCCGGCCATGTGCTGCACCCAGGTTCCGACAGTTCATGTACCTGCAGATCCGTCGCGTTGCATGCACTTCAAGTTGTGGTGGTGGTGTGGACTTGACGTGCATTCCGAAGTGTTTCGGGGACACGAGGCCGGGACGAAATAGGAAGGTCGTCGTGGGCGAGTTGGTGCGGGACGTGTTCTGCAAGTGCCGCAGTGCGGGCCAGCTCGTAATATATTTTGGCTGTTTCTAGTGGACAATTGGGGCGGGTGATGCTTATGTGGCTTGGCTGTAGGGCTGGGATGTTTAGCATGTGGGGTTTGGGGGACTGTGGGTTGGAGTACGAGAAAGGGGCTTGAGAAGAGGTGGTGGGGTGTGAGCTGGGGATTCCGGAGAGGTGGTGGTACTGACTGGGAATATATGGGAGTTGCGGGACAAAGTGGCTATTTTGCTTGATGAGCTACTGCTGTCTGTTGATGTACTTGTTGCTGACGACTGATGATAACATCTTCCATCAAGTTCATTTGCCACTATCGGACACAGAAGCTCTTTTTTCTCACACTTGATGACCTGAGTCCTGGAGCTCAACTGCGAGGCGTGTCGTCTGAAGGACACAAATTCGCTCGGTTCGCCAGAGCAACTAACGAAGCTTTCCAAAGAAGCCACATGGACATAGTCCAAAGCTTTGCGTAGATTCTGCAACACGACACCACCGTATCGATAATTTTGATGGATGCAGTTTGCTCCTCTCTCGACCAAGAGCTGCTTTGTACTTTGAACCCCTATTCAGGGGAAATTTTGAAAAATTGCTGCTGTTGCGTTAGCTTGCCACCCTCAACTATAGCGCCAGCTGTCGATGACAGCCTTTTCACATTTGAGTTGGGAGATCAAGTTTTGAGTTGTGTTACTGGACAACTGGGCAAACAGCCATCCAGGTTTGCAACTCAAGGCATTAAGAAGGGTCCCAAATATGCAGCAGCCAGCGCCATAATCTCGACCTCAGCGGCAGCCTCCTGCTCAGAAAGTCTGAAGGTTAAAAGCTTGAGCCTGTTTATCGTTTTTATACTTCGAGATCCTTACAGTTGATCGAGGTAGTTGGCTTACGAGAATCATGGTTGAAGCAGCGGCTTCTGCAGAATCACTTGCTACTTTTCATATCACGTGCTGCTCACTATCTACCCCCTTTTCCTGAGTACAAAAGCATATCTTCCTGGCGGTGATATGCTCCTCATGTTTTAAAGCAGGCTAGCAGCGACTACACAACGAACGCTCTCTTTGAGCTGGGAGTCAAAACCAAAAGCTTCTTTTTCAAGACTTCGCCAAAACGGCTAGCTGGCACAGAACATACACCAAGTCTCTTGTCTGGTCAAGACGCACAATGCAGATGGTGAATCGATATCTGGGCTGCTGTCAAACAAAAATGTGCTGTCGCACGCTTCTGCCTGCCGTCATCAGCTGCATTTGCCGTCGTCAGGTGCGCCCGCTACTGTTTCACCAGCCGTTACATGCTTTGAAAAATGTATGTTACTCAGGGGAAAGATCTGGATGAACGATTTTGGAAATTTGGAATTACTCATTTGAATCCCCACTACAGGTTTATGACCCAGTTGGAGTCCTGGAATACAAGCTCCATCCCGTGGAGAGAATACACACGTCCAGTGTCTCTTGAAGAAATTTAGAGAAGAACCAAGCAGCTGCATTTTATAGCTGTGCAAGTCGAGTCTCTCTCCTAATCAGTTGCAAATACGTGACTTGCGTAATGCGTTTCCGCCAACATGAGTGTAAGCATATACAATACCTGCATTAACCACCAGCTCACATGATCTGCCACCAAATCAGTGAGAAGCAGCAACAGCATTTGTCAAGAAGAAGCACAACATCACTCACCTCACGCGAGCAACTGAGCAACCTGCTACTGCGTCTGCTGGCCTAAAACTGTAAAAGGGGGAGAGTCGATGACCAAGAAGAGAGTAAGCCTAACAATCTTGAGAAAATGGTCGACTCGAAGCCTTGAGACTCATCCTATGCAGGATTCTTGGATGGTTTGTCCAAGCAGTGATCCATCACTCAACAAGTTCCTGCCGCAAGTCCCGGGATGCATTCAATGTCTGAAAGTCCTGGCCGAATCTTACTGTCACAGCTTCATCCTGTCACCGCGTGGTTTTCTCTGCTGTCATAGCCCAGAAGACAGGGGACATTGTTCACAAGCATCTTGTGAAGGGAGAGAATAACTCAGCTCGCAGTCACACGAGCAACTGCTAAGCTGCGCTGTGCCAGCCTGGACTATAAAAGGGGGCGGATAGACGTCCACACTTCGAGCAAGCCCAGCTATCAGATTGAGCCTGTGCACGGTATTGTGGAGCATTTGCGCAACCCTCTGATGATAATTCTTTTCCTCTTTGGAGGGAGTCCTCCCTGATCAAATACTTGCTGCGAGCCCCAAGATCTGTCCAAGAGGTCTAAGTCCTTTCAAAGCACTACTGTCATGCCGCTGTGCTGCCACTGCTTGAGTTTTCTCCTGTCATAGCCCCAGGTTGGCAACAGACGCGAGTATGCTGTGGGCAGGCGAGAGTGAGCTGTGAAAGACACACGGATTTCTGAGCAGGTCTTGCTTGCTGGTCTGTCGCCGCTAGTGGCAGAATTGAGCTGGTGAAGAAGACAAGAATGACGAGGATGCTTCGGCGTGGAGTTTCTTGTTTTGCAGTTTGAAGAACAAGAAGACAGGTGTGTGCATGATGCTACTTATATGGAAATTGTGTCTTGTGTTCCAATGAGCATCGATCACTTGACTTTCCATTCATAGCAAGCTGTTGGATGTTGTTCTCTGGAGTGGATCATGTGGATCACGAGAACTTTCAGCTGACGTTGGCCAACTTCAACTTGGAGTAGAGTCAGTTCTTCGACAAAGACTGATTGCTCGGCAGCACGCGGGGATGTATGGAAACACCCCACTGCTTTGTGCAGGCGTGGAAGCTCAAACTCTTTGGCGCATATGGGTCGGCTAAGCTATATAGGCATGTTGCGCCAGAACCCCGAGAGGGATCTTCGCTCTGCGGTCCTCCTCTTGTCTCCCAAGACTGAAACTCCAGTTGCCACTATGTCGACCACAGACAGTGACATGTTTTATGTCAGGGGTGTTCCTGGCAAAAGCAAAGTAATTGCCGCCCGCAACATTGCCAAAGGGACTCGCATTCTAACCGAAGAACCTTTCATTACATTACGACCTCAACCCAGAATGGTGAACTCAAGCTGGTTGGCCAGATACTTACCGACCGGACCAAAACCCTCAGCCAGGAACAGACATGATCCATTTTCGGCATCAACAACCCCTATAAAATGATTGACGGAACAGCCATCGTGAGATTAGGCGACGAAGATAAAGCCGGCTTCTTCCCGATGGAACGATTCAAGCATGCCTGCCGACCCAACGCCGAGAGGACATGGAATGCAAATATCAAGCGCGCAACTATCCACGCCCTGCGGGACATTGAGCAGGGAGAGGAAATTACCAGGTCCATGATCGGAGCCTTACCGCAGTATGAAGACCGCCAGAAAAGTCTCGGCTTCAAGTGTGGCTGTGAGCTTTGTCGCCGAGAAGATCGGTACGACGTCGATATGTATTTGAGGGAGATCCGGGATTTCACCAGATTGATCAAGAGCGGGAAGACAAATGCTGTTAGCAGTATACCGCTAGAATCGAAGCTCGACCTCGTCCGTAGAATAATGTCTCATCTGCCGGAGTATGGAATTGAGGTAGTTTCCACTGCTCGTGATTATTCGTTGGCGCACGGCGTAGCGTCTTTTCATGGAGACCGGGAGAGGGCTAGAGTTTTCAAGGAAAGAGAATATGCTTGCAGCAAAATTGCATACGGCGATGATCACCCTGACTGCTTGAGGATGGCAGATGAGCTCAACAGGATGACGGCCGAGGGGGCCAAAAAGTCTCTAGACAGCACTGATATGGCTGAGTTCGAGGCATGGCTTTGGATGGTGAAGGGACACGCCAAACGGCATACAAGAGGTGAAGGTGTCATTCCACTCTACAGGGATTGAGAGTGGCATTCCAAGCCCGATGAAGTAAAGCAAGCGGAACGTCCTCTAGACTGAGAGATGCGAGGGTGTAGTAGAAAGACAAATGCGAACAAGATTTATACCAAAGCAGAGTGCCAACGTATTCATGTGATGTGCAAGTAAAGCGTTATAGCTATATTCGAACAACGGCCCAGAGGAAGTGATCGAGGGCAGAAATCTCTGAATGAATGGAATTTCAGCAAGCGACTAGCTAGCTAAGGTACAGCTCATGAAGAGGGACAGAGTAACAGAGGCAGTGAGTTTGTTGACGTAGACATGCATTTGACTTCATGCAACAATCTTGACCTGATAAGAGCTCGTTCTGCAAAGCAACTCAAGACACTGATCTTGACACCCATACTTGGAGTATCTTGCGAAAATCGGGAAAAGAATAGAACAGTCGATCGAAGGCTGAAGAGCGAAGCGACGAGATCAGTCTTTTTCGAGGGGGTTTTGCTCCGTCGTAGTTGGCAGCTTGGAAAACGCGTGGCATGACGGTTGCGAGAATCGAAAGGTTGTTTATGTTCCTTCAAAGTCGAGATCCGGATTTTGGCGTGGACCCTGCCAAGACTTGGGCGCGGTCGCTTGAGCTCCACCGGCACGGTCATTCATGACGCAGGGGCGGCGGCTCTGGGGAGAATGATCTCAATGTGTCAACGTCAGCTGCGGAGAACAAGTTTCTGTTCTAGACCTCGCCTGAACAACTTAATCGTCGCCTCTGCAGCCGGCGATGTGTCGAAAGTTGATGGTCGGCTGGGCCTGGACGCGTGGTCCGTGGAAAGGGTCGACATCGGAGGGGGAAGGAACTTTTCTGTGCCGATGACGTAGCAGCCGTCCCTACCTAGAGTACATGTAGGTACCTGTATTCCCTTCCGTCTGGGCCGGCGACGCCAGAGATGCCATACATCCGAGTAGTTCCTGCCTGCAAATTTCTGGAGGACCCCTGCATGGATGTACGACAACGGCCCAGCGATCACACCATCCCAATTACATAGGCCAACGTGCCGGATCGAGATCGGCAGCGTGCTGACCACTGAACCGAGTCGACCAAGAACAAAACCCCCGAGTCTCCCGTGCTTTGCTTTGCGAACTCACCACCCCCCGCTGTAAACTCAATCCACCGCTACCAGTGTCTGTCAACATCGTGCGACGACGAGAAGCTCGACAAACGCCAGCGACCAGTTCGCTCGCTAACATGGACTCATCAACAGACAAAGAATGGGTATGTCTGCTCGCCAACCTTGGTTGGACTCCCTGAATGCCACGGATTGACCAATACCAGGCCACGAAATACCTTCTCGACCCTCTCAATGCACCTGAGCCCTACCAGGTCGACGGCCCCAGCACCCGCTTTGTGCCATCCCCCGAACCGGCCTCCCAGACCTCAATGAAAGGCCCTTCGTCGACTGTGAGGCCCTACCCCACCCCTCCTCAATCCGCCAGTCCCACCGCCTCCAGCTTCCACCCCTCCAACCCTTTCGCTGCTGCTGCCTCTTCCTCCGCCGGTCCCTCCTCTCCCCATCGCCAAATGGCTTTCGGCGGCTACGACGGCTCCAACCAGCGACGAAGCAACAGCGATGACATCAAAACCCGCCGACGCGGTAGCTCCCTCACCGAGCGCTACCCAGGTGACAGATCACACCAGCCACTTGAGGTCATTCGCAAGGAGAGCAAGCGTGCACACCGTTCACCTCATCTGAGGAAGAGCGGAATCCCAGGAGCCGATTCGATCGATACGCTCGACGATTCTGTGTTTGGAGTGGCATATCACCATGAGGGACCGTACGATGCTGCGCTGGCAGCGAGGAACAACGTGAAATATCCACCGCTCGATGCACTTCGAGCCTCGAACGAGGAAGCCATCCGCGCCACGCCTCCGGAGAAGCTCAGAGACGCACTTGAGAGACACCGTCCTCTGGAGGGTGTCGCCGTCATCCCGCCCGGAATGCGAGATTTTTCCGGTCGTGTGATGGACTACGAGGAAGGCGCAGACTTGATGCGTGAGCCAGACGCTCCTGGCGGTGCTTACAGACGCTGGGAGGGAATCGTGAGTTAGCCCTTGCACGAGCATTCCAGCAAGTATTAACGAATTTATTTTATCCTAACAAGAAGCAGCAATACCATCCAGATGATCTGAAAGGCAAAGGCGAGCCGTCCTACTCAATTGAAAAGGCTTTGAAAGACCATAAGAACAGCCACCGCCGCATTTTTTCGGATGGCGGATCCGCCTACGAGATGCAGACGCCGGTGAGAACGAAGGCGAACCGCATGAGGAGCCACAGCGGCAATGATGCCTCTTTATATTCTGACTCAATTCCACGCAAGCCGGTGGCTAGTTCATCGCTCAGATACGCCGATGATGCTGGTGAGGGACCGAGCAGTGTCACTGGTGCTCATCACCGGAACAGCTCTAGTTCGAGCAAGATCGGCGAGGGCCTGAAGAAGAGGCTCGGAAGCTTGAGGAAGAAGGGAAAGAATGTCGATGTCGACGCCTGAGTTGCGTTTCGACGTTTGCAACATTCGACTACCTGCGCATGGCTCGATTTTGGGGCGTATTTTTGGGGAGTTGTGTCAATCATATTGATCGGTCATGGTTTTTGGCGGCCATGAGTATGGCTGATGAGGATTATGGTATTTTAGACGGGCATGGCACATATGGTTTAGCTGGCTTCGACGAATTTCTGTAGATTTTGGGACTCATGCTTCGGACTATATATATGGTATGGCCCTCGGGTAGCTCTCGGGGAAAACTACAAAAACAAATCAAAAGTTGTATTACTTACGAAGCGTCTCTGTAAGAAACGGCCCTCTCTTGTGATGACAATTGCTGTGTTCTCAGCCAAGACTAAGGAGACTTCAATCGCTGGAGATTTCCAAATTATAAGGGATATTCGTGATCATGACGAATATTTCAAGTCACTTGAAGGGTCCGTCCGATGTGTGTATGCGCGCACAAGAATCGTCACCACAAGCGCTCCAAGTCTACTGCTGTGTATTTTCCGTTCCCCTTAATCGACAACTCCCAGGTCCTGTCATGATGCTTATGCCGTCTCCAGTCGATGTCTAGTATATTTTTCTAATTCCCACGTCTATTCAATCCCATACCTACAAGTCCAGAAACTCCCACACATCATTTAACATATCCACATGAATTCAGAATTTCATCAATCATCTTACAAACACTCAAAACAAGAACACCTTCTCAAACTCCCGGTGCCACTACATCTAGATCCCGCTTATCGTGCGACCCAGGGTTGAGCGAATTTGGGGGACCGGGGTGCTAGTGCCATCTGCACGTCAACGTCAGGTGTTTGTTAGCTAGCCCCTTTTCCAGCTTTATTTTGGACGACCGTCGTCGTCGATCCACTTCAACTAAGAAGTACGAAGATTTGACACAAGTAAGGACATTGAGATTTTTGAATGTTTACTGACCTGAAAAGACGATTTAGACAGCCTCGACTAGCCTGGGACCTGAAAGTGTACCAGGCGACGCCGAGACTGGTGATGGCGATGACGGAACCGATAATGCCGAAGATGATGGTGAGGGTATCGCTGGTGTCGAGGTGACGGGGGTGTGGTTGATGTGAGGGGGGATGCAAGGCCGCGGGGAGTGTGATGGGACTGGGAGCTGGAGCTGGAGAAGAGAGGCTCAGGTAAGCATCGAGCAGGTTGGAGAGTAAGGCTTAAAGTACGTACCCATTTTGTGAAGCTCAGCTTGTAGTTGTGGGACAGAATGAGGGGTTTGAGACTTGGCGGTATAGATGGATGACAAGAAGTCAAGAACTTGAGTAGCGAGCAGTTTTGCGATTTGCTTCCTGGTCCTTATTCATGAGTCTTGACTTGGAAGACCGAGTGAGGCTCCGGAATTGCCACTCAGCGAGCGGGAGACTCGAGGGTATTGTGGCTCAGTCAGCATTTAACGGTTGAAGAAGCAGCGAAGCGGTATGTAATGAAAAGCAAACCAGCGGTTGGTACAAACTAGAAATTTGGAGAGCTCATCCACTCCTTGGTCGTGTTTGAGACAGATAGCAATAAGAATCTGGAGGCTATCCAGTGTCCGGAGATACTTGTATTATCTCCATATTTCCAGATTTTTTGGATCTAGCGATCTCAGCTCGAGGCGGTGCAAGGCAACGCGGGCCGTGACCGGGCTATGCTAGGCTGGAGTGCGGGATTTAGAGCCTCATCATTCCTCGTTAGTGGATCGTATCGCATGTATAATTCAAAAGTTCTTGATCTTCGGAGTCGAGATTGTGAAGAAAATGAATTTGAGAGGTTTTGGAGACACGAAAGGCTTTCACCACGTCCAGGAGGGATTGAGCGGTACGACTCTGAATGTGCACGGAGAATAGGGGGCGCTGAGTACTATGTAGTAGTTCATCTCCAAGCATTATTTTTTGACTTCGAAAATGGTTCTACCGTTGTTTTTGGGAGCCAAGAATATAATTTTGGAGATTAAAATTGAAAATACCTGTAGCTTTGGCTGGTTATTTCCTCACTTCGACCCGCAATACTTTCTCCTTTCCGTCCTAGGATTGCTGCTTGGTATATTTTCCTACCTACCGTCTCCTACTTTCTTACGCGAGCTCCAGCGACAAAAGCGACCTGTGAACAAGAATATAAAGCTTCGTATATCCGTTGTGTATAAAATCATAGACGTGATCCTCCAAGCTCCCGATTTATGGTATCTACCCGCAATCCCAATCCCTACCCAAAAAATCCCTTTGTCTATGTTCTCCCAAATGCCAAATCCCAAGTCCCGTTTCTCATTCCACATTGAATTATGCACCGCTCGCGGTCTATTCATTTTCCCATGCCCATGTCTTATTCATACCCATACATAAACTCAGAAACGTGCTGCTTTTCTATATCCGCGTAGAACGGTGGAATTTATCTCACGTCGTCGTGTCGTGTTGGGAAAACGACAGCCCGGTCAATGTCACTCTGTGTCGCGATTTTGCGACCCAGAACTGAGGGTCCCCGACCGAGTGGAGGGGGTGCTAGCGCGGGCTGCACGGGCTACAGGGTGGTGTTAGCCGACGTCTGAGTTTTGTGTGACCTCTTGGCACGACTAAAAAAGGATTGAAACTCAAAAACTTGAAGAGCCAGACGACAACACAACTACATGTATCGAGTGGACTATAAAGAAGACATAAGACAACACCAACTGTCCCATGGAAGCATTCCCAGAGGCAAAGTGGAATACATGGATCCTCAGTTGAAATTCTGTTTCTGCACTGCTTGGAGTACAACGCGAACGCGACTGAATTTCAATACAGGAAGACGGGAGCTCTCCATACCTCGATGTGAATCATGACGTGGATCTCGATGTAAGTGGTCTTGCAGAATATGCCAGTATGTATGGAAAGTCTGAGCAGCGTGGTTGACTTGGGATCTCAAGGCGAACCAAGCGATGGCGAGACTGAAAAGGGCGATAACGGCGGCGATAATGCCAAAGACGATGTTGATTGTGTCGCTGGAATCGAGACCTCGCGAAGACAAGACCGAGGCGATTGGAGCTGAGAGAATAAGTAAGAAAATTAATTGGCGAGGCTGTGGTACCTGGTACATACCCATTTTGAGAGAGAAGGCACTTGGGATTCTAGGGACTCTGCTACGGCACCGTGAGAGTACAAATATGGCGTTGAATTAGTTCAGGAAATTGATGAGGGGAGGGAACCATGGGATGTCGAAGAAAGAAGAAAGTGAAAGGGTTCGAGGGAGAGACTCGACTTATTATACTCGACTGTTGGAAAGCTCAAATGCCTTGTGGATTATACCTACCTATGGTTTGGCTGGCATGCTTCTCCCATCACCATCGCGATTTCATGTACGGCTTGCACGGCTTGCACTTCTGATTGGCGCTTGGTGCACATGTAGTGCAGTCGGGGAATGGCGCAGCAGCACAGACATACGTGCACAGTCCAGCTCCTGATCCGGGCACCGCAAAGCTCCTCCTTTCATGTTCAGGTCTTACCACGATGCGTGTTCAGGTCTCTAATAGAGACCTTTTGCAACCAGATTTTGAGGCGTCAGTTATTGAAATTATGCAAGGCTAGACCAGATTGGGGTTGGTGGCTGGCCCAAGCGGGCAGTTAGTGGCCAAAGGTCGGAGCCGGCTTGAATAATTAACGAGCTTCGCTCGCCAGCGGGCAAGCGGGCAAGCCGCTGGCAAGCAACACGAAGCGGCAGGTAAAGCTGGATCCTTGGTTTTTACATAATTTCTAGCTTAGCTTTGCAGCTTTTGAATTTTCTAGTTCTTTATTAAAAAAAAGTAAAAGTCCATTTTTGATTAATTTTTATATATCGGGGGGCCAGCCCCCCGCACCCCCCGGTGGCCTCCGGCGGCTTAAGCTAGGCAGCCAATTAGATTTGCACGTTTTTTCCTCGGTTTCGCATGGATTCTCAGCCAACCAATTCGCTCGCACGGACGAAAATCGCCGACTTTTACCCCCTCTGCGCGCGCTCAATATTGCGAATTATAAAAAGTTAATTATATGGTTGAAAAGAGCTGGATTGAAATAGGTAGTTGACGCTGCGCTGGCAAGTTACTGGGCGTTGGGTGGTGATCAAAGTAGTACCGTTTATATGTATTCAGGACATGGGGTCGGGGACTCCAAGCTTCTTCCCACAGGCGAGGGACTCGAATAGTTTACGACAGTCCATGTTCAAACGTCGAATATCATCCCGGATCCGTCGCAGAGATATAACCAGTGGTTGCAACCCGAGTGTATATTTTATAATCAGCCGCTTGTGCGTTTGACTTCTCGATGATGAAAGAGACTTGTATGTTATTGGTCGGTAATTTCGAGGTAAAACGGTTCACATTCTTTCATCACATGATTACTTCCCTCAATTTACCCCGTTTGTACACCCTAGAATCGACTTCTCAGCTACTTTTCCCGTCCACTTACCTTGATACTTTCCATGTTCTTCCCACTTTTCTGTCACCTGTAACTAGGTCTTCCATCATTCACAATCGCTCCAAGGTTGCTTCAAAAGACATCATCTCTTTATTTACCATCCCTGAGCCATGGGGCGTGGAAACATATTCTTTGTGGAAGTTCATTCTCAAGCACCCCAAAGTTGCACGCTACCACAAACTCTTAACCCGCGACATCTTCTCACTTCTTCTACAAAGCGTGGACGCACTGGAACAGGTCGTAAGCATTGACCTCTGTCATTTATTCACTACTTCAAAGTCACGCTCAGCAAACGAAGGTAGAAAGCGGGGTTTCAATTTTATTTTGGTATTTAAAATAGGTTGCGAAGTAGCCACCTGATTGAGATCAGCGCATATGTGGATGTGGTTGTGGGCAATCATCGCTACCAGCTATGTGGGAACTCGTGGGCTTGAATCAACGCTGGAAAGAACATAGGAAAGCAGAGTTTTTGTGCTCGGTTTTTGTATCTTTTTCCTTGGTGTGTTTTGTGGACGACGAGGGGGCTAGGAAAGCGCGGGACAACAAGTTGAAGACCTGGCAAGCTGGAAAGTCGAAGAAGAAACTGGAGGTTGAAAGTCGAGAGAGATCTACAGAACAGTGGAATGAACCGACTGCTAAGAGGACGGGAGCGATGGACTCTTCTGCGATGACCTTCGGGATCGGAGAGAAGCTGTCTTTGAAACGAAGTTCAGGCGCGAGCTGAAGCACGCCAGTTGCTGGACACGCTAGTAGGTGAGTATGCGCCTACTGCCTGGACGATGTTGGGCTGCGTGTGAAGAAGCAGGCTGTCCTGAGAGAAGAAGCTGATGCTTGGCCCAGTAGAAGTATCGAGATGGTGGCGAAGAAGAAAACGAGCGCAAGTAAGAAGAAAGATGCGGAGTACTGGTGATCTGAGTTGGGAACTTCGGTTGGTCGATTTTTGCACAACTCTTGCCTTTGCGCTCAACGGCCAACGGGTCGGAGCTCCTTGCGCTCAACATACTTTGCGACATCATCACCCGGGATGTCATTGGCTCGATAATCTGCCACTTCAACGTACGATCCATCATACGCTAAAACCATCGGTTTTCCATCGATCCGAATGGAGGCAAGACGTCCGTCTGCAAGCCTTTTGCGGACCAGGACTAACTCGTATTCGATGCCATTGATCCAGCCCTTCTCCATGGCCGGGGATTCATACTCGCCGCTTGGCCGCAAGTTGTAATGGAGGCCGTTATCCATTTCCACAGCCAAGGGAAGGCCAGTGACTGGATCCATTTCTTACTTCACAATCGTATCGATATCAGGCTTCTTGTCATCTCCAGGGCCAACATCACGGTTGGGCACGTGCACAGCTTCGGTCAGCTTCGACGACACCTTCTGCCAAATGGTCGCATTTCCACGCTGGATGCAGCGAATGAGGTTGCTCTTGGCAAGATGGACATCACTAAGAAGGCCGTCGCATCCAGCCTCGATGTTTTCCAGCAATATGTCGCTTGGGAGATAGCCGGTGGCTGGAGCATAAGGACCAGCTGGATATGGATTCCATCGAGTCGAGAAGTTCCACGCCTTGGGGCACGGCTGACGAATGGTCCCATCATTCCAAAGATCCCAAGTGGTATTGGCCTCCAACATCTTAGTTGTCAGGCGAGCTGCAGCATCAATCTTGGGTGATCGGCGACCTGTATCGATATAGGCCGAGCGTAGGTTCCAGGAAAACAATCCTTGGCTGGCACGCCATGCGCCCGCCCTTGCAGAGGGGCTCAGATACGCATAATTGCCCTGGGGAAATCGGGGTTCGATGTCGGCGTCAGTGACATTCTTGTAACCTAGCCGCTTCCAGGCCTCGATCTCCCAACCTTCCACATCCCGAGATATTCTGGCGGGTAAGACTTCCTCCTTTGACATCGGTTGATACCCGGGCAGAGGTTGCAGAGCGCCGAGAATTGGCGGAAGATTGTATGGACCCCAGAATTGCTGGGACTTCACGAAGCTGGTGTAACCGCTGGCATCGCTGCCTTTGCGTTCAAAGTCTGCAAGAAAAACAGTCAGCGTCATGCGTATCACGTGGAAGATTTGCTGAAACCAGGCGTTCCAAGAGACACTGCTTGTCCCTAGATCCTCGCTCCCCGAAGACTCAGACGAGCTAGAGGCAGCAGGACAAGAGACACCAGCTGCGGGACGAAGGACAGTCGACAACGGACAAAAGGCGTCCAATGCGAGCCCCTCGAATCAGTTATCCACATCGAGTATGTGTAGAGCATCAAGGATCAAACAACGGCCAACATTGTAACGCCTAATGATCGTAGCATGAGGATATGTGACGGGACACTTACAGTACTCGTTGGTGTGCTCGCCCTTGTTGAGATGTTCCTGGATGCAATGCGTAATGAGCATCTGCACATCATCAAAACCACGATTCTCACGCTCACTGCCCTTGCACCAACGACAGGTGAGTGGAATGAGGGACGAGGCCTGCCAATCTGGCGAGAAGAGCCTATACAACATTGTTATCAGCTCCGGATTCCAAAAGGTTGGTAGAAAAGTCTAAAGGAATATCATCTTACACGATGGTTCCATAACCAGTACGAGCAACACGGTCGTGATAGTGAGCGCTCTTCTCCGCAGCGTGGTGGGCAGATGCAAAGTTGGCCGGCCCATTTGGTGGGACTGCCAATGGCGGGTAGACTGAGAGGGGGTTTCGTCCGACAAGAGGCGCTACCATCATATCTTTGATCCGGTAGATTTGCGACATCTTGAGGTCGAAGGCTCAGATCGTACGGGTGAGGAATGAGGAATAATTGCTTGATAGCCTATGACTTTGAGCTCTGGGATGTTGGCAGTGGCAGTTGAGGTTGACTTGCAAGAGACTGAAGCAAGAAAGGAATGGCGGAAGGAGGGAAAAGAAAGAGGAGAGGAAGGATGTGGGAAGAAATGTTGTTAAAAGCTTGCGGTGCAAGATTTCGGTTGCGATTCATCCATTGCGAGTTCCTATTGTGATTCAATGTACTATTGGCGAAGGCGGCAACAATAGGGCCAAATGGGCCGAAGCTTCAGCTGGCTGATTCAGAAGGCTCTAGGGTTTTTGAAGATCACCCCAGCTTCATACTGAGGAATTTTCATGTTGGTTTGTGTAATCTGACCCTTGAAAACAAGGGCCATTTTTATTCCCAATCTTTGAAGAACGATTTCCAGTCTGCAGGCAATTCGAAGGCTTGGTCTTGGAGTGCTGAGAAGTGAGGTAACTATGTATAGAAGGGCGACCGTTGGGACATGCATGCCACGTGCGGTTCACGTGCTTAGAACTAGCACTAGCGGTGAGGGAGCTGTGAGGGTAGAGCTTTTCCCTACCCTGCGCTTCTTTTTCTCCCTCCTTAGACTTATACAACACCTTGAAACCCGACCTACACGTGTAGATTGACCCTGAACCATGTTCGACAGCGACCGAAATGAAGCCATCCGCTGGGAAAACGAAGCCATCCGCTGAACTGACGAAGCTGTCCTTTGAAGAGTGAAGGTGTTTGTGGAAAGGTAAAGCTACCCGTTCAAAACGATATCCACCCGTTTGTTTTATTAGCGGACAAGTTTGCTAGAAGCATAGCCCTGCCTACGCATTCTTGTGTAGGTAGGGTATTTAACAAGGAAAATTGAAACACGTTTGTTGATCCTATTCCCGAGGAAGCCATTTTGCTCCAGCTCAGCCCCTTTACCAGATCCATACACTTAGTATGATCGTCGCCACTGATTAATTTACGTGAAGCCGGCTGAATGAGGGGGGGGGGGGGGGGGGGGGGAAAAAAAAACAAAAAAAAAAAAACAATACCCACCCAGAGTCCAAAAAATGGGAAACACGGTGAAGGGGTTAACACTTTTATTTGCCCG